>OY757929.1:40286814-40371814 GCA_963585895.1 Sepioteuthis lessoniana | reverse complement strand
ATACAGGGTTGGACCTAACGAGACTATAAAACGTTTTTGCCAAAAAACATTGCCTTAAAAACTTGACTTTTACTTCTTTATTACACGTTGTATTTTGCAATTCATTTTAACTAGAGGGCTTATTTATTAAAAAGAAATGCCAATAAATGTCTTGCCTTGAAGTAGGTATTTCTCATTAGGTCTTATGTCATGTTAATCTAAGTGATTACTTGTGTCTTAGGCATGATAATAATCTGCGTCTGATGGTGAGGTTCCTGTTCTGGAGACCTGAGAAGTATGGAGTAACCCTTCAATGCAATCACTTCGGAGTGATAGTAGCTGTTAGGGTCCCATCTATCGGTCAAATACATCTGTTTAAAAATTATTCGTATTCAATGTACAAAAAAAAACAACTTTTAATCAACGACTACACAAAAATGTAAATATGAATACAATTCCCTTACCTCTAGGCATAAAATACTCCTAGATGGGTTGACGTGCCAGAATAATCAATCAATTTATCAACTTAAAGATTACTGATAAAAATGCCAGTTCTGAATTGAAGGTAACGAGGTTGCTTAAATTGTGAAGTAAATGTTTCTTTGTTGGGGAAGATATAACGATTTACAAAGCTTAGCGAGCTGTAGAGCAGACTGGGCTCTTTAACCTTGGTATGGCAGCCGGTCAAGAAGAAAAACTCTGAATTCAAACCTGGTATACTCCTTTTAAAAATTCACCTCGTGTTGCACCCTGCTCGTTCGGAGGGTTGAGATATATATAAACTACAAGACTTACGAGAGACTGGTCATTCTGTTGAGCATTAAGAGTGTTCTCTGAAGTTAACATCTTAGGGGCCGCCGACTATGAATCGGTGAGTTGAGTATAAGGGACATAAATGTATAAAATCGCCGATTCTATATGGGGCATTCATGGTAGACCTTGCGAAGAAGCGTTATTATGTGAGAAAAACAAAGTAGAACTTGAAATGAATTTGATTGTGTAGGGTTGGGTTATGAAAGGAAAAACGACGAGAATAAAAATGAGAAGGAATTAAATGAAAAGGAAAGAATAGAACGTATGAGAAAATGTTAAAAAGGAAAATTCAGCAAAGAAAAAAACCCAAAAGGAATTAAATAAACCAAGAAAGGTTTTTTTGTTTGTTTGTTGTTGTTTTTTTTTTTTACCTTTCTAGGTTTATTTAAAGAAATTGAAAATAAACTTTCTAGGTTTATCTAAAGAAGTTGAAAATAAAGTAAAAGTTTCAAGGAAGAGGTCTAAATGAAAAGTCGAGAGACACGACAATGAAATTGGAAAATGCGAAAAGATGTGTATGGAAAAGTGGAAAAATTGAAAGAAACGAAAGAAGTTGAAAGACAAAAGAGAAATAAGATTGAAAAATGTGAAAAGATGAGGGTGGAAAAATAGAAATTGAAAGAAACGAAAGAAGTTGAAAGAAAAAGAGAAATAAGATTGAAAAATGTGAAAAGATTGGGTGAAACAAATAGAAATCAACAGAAACGAAAAAATGGAAGGGAAGAAAAAAAAAAAACTAGAGAAATTTGAGAAAACGAAAAGAGGAAGAAAAAATCGCAAAAAAGTCAAAAAAAGTTGAAAGGTTTTCGAAGAAACAGAAAAATGAAAGACAAAATAGACCGGGGAAAAAAAATGAAAATTATAATAAAGGCCGGTGAAAAAGTGCGGAACGAGAAAAGAGAACAACTAAAAAAATACAAATAATTAGAAGTGGTGTTGGAGATGAGAAGACATCTGAGTGGGAAAGAGAAAGTAAACAAAAGAATAAAAGTAAAAACAATAAGACAGATTTGGGTGAAGAAATAATGGAAAGAATGAAAGTTTCAATTAGGACGAAAGGGCAAACAATGAAATAGAAGCATCGAGCGAAGTAGAAGGAATTAAAAAAAAAAAAAAACTTCAGAAGAAGAGAAATGTGAAAATATTTGGAAAAAATAAAGGAAATCGTTAGCCACCCAGCCGCATTCGAATATTGGGGCAAAATCTCAGCTTTTTATGGCGGTTCATCACTTGAGACAAACCTTAAGGCTACGACAGGATGATCCGTTCCCTCGACCTGATTTGAACCTGCCGAGTATGATCCTATCTCACTGTCAACTCAATGTATTCTCTACATGACATTTTCTATCAGTCGTTGTCTTTTGCCACGTTATTCCCAATTTTTCTCTCTCTAATTTTATTTACATCATTCTTTTTTATTATTATTATTATTATTATTATTATTATTATTATTATTCTCTTGAAAATCGTCTCTTAGAGAAAAAAAAATCATTTTTATCTCTATTTTTTTTTTATATTCAAACTGTTCTTTTTGCTTTCCTTTTTTTTTTTTTGTCCATTTTTTTTTTATCTTCTGTCCTTATAGGCAGTTTCTTCCCGACTCTTTTCACGATATTTTCTATTATTCTTGGTCAAAAGAATCTGGCCATTGTTCCTTTAAAAAAAACCATAAAAATGAAAACACGGGTGAATAGAAGGAACCCTTCATCAATCGGTAGGAAGAAATAACAACAAGAAAAAATGATATAAGATTAAAAAAAAAACAGATGGAGATTATTATAATTTTTTAAGTTCTTCTCCACCACCCACACTACCACCACCACCACCGCTGCCTATCCTTCTGAGTTTTGAGGGTCTCGTCTTGTTGTCCTTTCTGAGTTCAGCTCAAGGGGACAAGAAATAAAGAAGGATGTTAGAGAATTTATTTTGAAGACAGCTTTTTATTTCCCAGGGGTTGCCCACTTTCTAAAATGGAACAAAATTGTGTCTTTTTTACATAATTGAATGTTGTCAAATGTTTTCTTCAGATATTCTTTATTCCACCATTTCTTTCCCTTTAAAAAGATTTTCTTTTAATAGAAATTAAAAAAAAACAAGCTATACTATCTGAAATATAAATCATGTACTTGAACAAGATTCCCTAATATTTGTTTTCCGAAGACTCCCAGAACATGAAACGCTTTTTAATTTAAGAAAAACGCGTTGATTTTTTTTTTTTTTCAATTAGATTTTAAACAGACGAATACGAAGATGGATCAATAAATTCATATATATTCGAGTATCATCCGATACTTAAGTTTGATATGAAATTTCCACTCGATGTATGTACTTAAAAGATTAACTTCTCGAGTGACTGTGTCTATCTGAGACGTTTAAATTAAAGGTTCTTTGGCAACTTTAAGAGTTTCAAGATTCCCTTGGATTTTACAAACGTCAAACTTGTCCAATTGGCTGGGGCTGTAGGATACACCGAGTAAGCAACCTCTGCAGAGGGGTAAAACCCCACCCACCAATCTGATGGTGAGGTTTAAGTGATGCTGAAGCTTTGGGGAATGCGGAGTACCTCTTCATTGCCATTACTCCCAGTTCCACTCTGGCCCGGAATGGTAACACCTGATAGGGCCCTCTCTGTGGGTTTAAATAGAAATAACTGCATACTTATGCTAAACTGAATTCTTTGAATTAGAACTGTTTGACTAAACTGAATAGCTACCACGCCGATTAGATTTCACGGCTTGAACTACTTCGGTCAGGGGATATAGATGCCCGTGGTATAATGGTTATCGTCGTAGGAAATGAACACGGCGACACGAGTTCAAATCCTGGACGAGACTGATTGCATTTTCACATAGCACTAATACCCTTGAGAAAGGTATGAATCCAATTATTTTCCCTCCAGCAATGAGTAAATAGTAGGGCAGACTAGGTTCTTCAGCCTTGGTGGCGAGGCAACTAGTCTAGGAGAAGGAAAACTCTGAATTCAAACCTGTTAAACTCCACTTCAAAATTGACCTTGTGTCATATCCTACCCGAGCGGAGGGGTTGGTAAATATGTATACGCTCCCGAACTAGCTCATATATTGGAGGATTTCTTATTGATTGGTTTTAGAATCTCTGAAATTGTCAAGGGATCTTCCTTGGTGCCATATTATATCTCCAAGCGAAAGGTAGTTGATTCAGTTCATCATTATTTAGCCACGAAGGAAACTTTCCTAGCTTTCTATAATCTTACTCTACGTTCCAGATAAACTGAATATTGATTGATAGACTTTTAACGGCATGTCAGCTCGTATCAGCTTGTTTTATGTTTAGAGGTTAGAGAATCACGTTCTTTCTGTGAACACTTCTTTATTTTTGTTATTATTTTTAATAACTTTTTTTTTTCTAACGCTTGAATACGAATGATTTTTAAACAAATCTTTTTTATCCTTCGATCGGACTCTGGGTGAAGATTCAGAAAAGTAGTACCCCACTTTTGATCCAAAGATCTTCAAATAATCTTTCGATTTCTTGAACTTTTGGGAACCACTGATGGATAAGGAATATTTGAAGCTGTCAAATATTGAAAATTCGCTGCGTGAGGAATATCGTCCAATCACAATTATCTCGTTATTGGTTTCTTCATATTTTCATTATTAGGACTTGCATTATAAAAATTATATATTGACCTCCTTACCTAGAATAAGGCCTTCTTCTTTTGTAACACGTCATTCAAACAAACAAAAAACTGGTGTCAAATCTGTTCATAAAATTTTATATATAACTTAAAATGTCTACTAACTCTTGTCATTTTAACATTTCTTCGCGCTAAAATAAATCAAGATTGTCTTTACCGCCTCTAACATTTTTTTTTTTTATTGGAAGAAGACATTTTATCTTCTCTTACTCTGAATACATTCGCTTATGACATTTCTGATGTACAGCTTCTATTGTCTAATAAGCGATCAAGGTTTCAGATCGGTTGACAGCATCTCGGGCCTGTGTATGAATCGTCAACACCATCCCCAGCTACCCAACTCATGAGGAGGTGCCGACTACCTGCGGACGAAATTCTATCCTTTGAAATGACCATACTGAGCGAGCTGAGACGGTGTCATTGTTGAAGAGGCTTACAACTGTTTTCTATTGCTTGAACAATGTTCAGCACTATTTGCTTGCTCGCATTGATGTAGGCGGAACTAAACCTTTAAGAGTTTAAACGAACAATGAAGGTATTTGAAAAAGGCAAACAAGAAGAAAGATGGCTGTCTCTGGGAACATTTGAAATTCCAAGTAATCAGGTGTGCTTTTGCTTTGGGGAGTGAAGGACGGGTGTTTGAAACGGATACCAATTGATATTTTCATCTATGTCGAGATTCTAGGGATGGGGATGATTCTTCTCAGTCCACCCACATTTTATATACGATTCCCTTTGTCAGTTTTTTTTTCTTCATTTTATTTCTGCAAGTATATCACTTACATTTTGTAAATCCTATATTGACTAGATATTTAAAGGCCGACTTCGGTAGCCGTTAAGTTCGATGTTGATTTTCATCCGCTCTATAAAATATAGAATTAGTTGCAAATAACTTAAGAAAAATATGTATTTACACAGACTCCCCCACCCCACGAGCTGAATGTGACTCAAGGTCAAATCTTAAGCAGAATTCAAAGTTGCCCTTCTAGTCTGGCTGCTCAATCAAGACTAACGAAGCAAGTATACCTATTTTCCCAGAACGGAGTGGGAAGTCGAAGAAATGGATTCATGCCTTTTTCAAAGGCACTTGCATGAAATGAAACGCAAACAGCATCGTCCAAGATTTTGACTTGAATCACCGATTCTAGTTCTTACAATTCCAACTCAAAGAAAATATTTGATATCTGACTTATAACTGTGTGCAGACGGTTATTATTAAATAAAATTTGTTTAAACTATATAATTGTGTATAAATTATTAGTATTTGATGGGAGTACTTGATACCATAGCTTATTTGATTTGCCAGCAGACCATTGAGTGAAAGCGGATAAAGACGAAAAGATGGAGAAATATTTCGATCTTTCCAGAGAACTGAAAAACTTTCAGAACTTGAAGGTAATAGATACCGATCGTAGTTGGAACCGTTGGGACAATCTCCTAGAATCTAGAAAAGAGAATGGTGGAGCTGAAGATTAAAGGAACAAGAGAAACTATCTAGACGACAGTGCTGTTAAAATTGTCTCGGATACTTGGAGACCTGAATATATTTGCTATTAGTCAGACTCCAGTTTGCCCAGTCGGCTGGGGCTGTAGAATACACCAACTGCACCTCTGCAAAGGGATAAGACTCTCCCAATGAGTGTTCTGGTAATGACACTAAACAACCTGGTGGTGAGGCTCCAGCTTTGGGGAAAGCGGTTTACGCCTTCATTGCCATCGCTCTCAAGTCCACCGTGGCCTGGAGTAGTACCACCTGATAGGGTCCTATCTATGAGTCAAAGAGAACTAAACTGTGTACTTATGCTAAACTGAATTGTCTGAAATAGAGCTGTTTTTAACACGGAAATTGTTTACTTCTGCTAAACTGGATTGTTTGAAATAGAACCGTTTTTATATTTAAGAGTTTATAAACAAAAACTGTACTTTCACGAAACTGAATTGTTTGAAATTTAATTCAGCGTTAAATGACCCAAAAAGGGTTGATACGCCACAAAACAAAACAACCAACCTACTATCAGACTCCTGTGAAATGTCGTCACTTTGAGCTGGTGTAAAAAAAGCACGCACGGATGATGATAATGGCGACTCACAAATATTCAGCTAAAAAGATAAACAATGATAAAAACACCATGAATGCAGCTTGATTTTATTTTCAAGTAGGGGTTTCAAGTCGAATTTCAAACAATTTTAAATGTACTAGGAACAGGTTTCGTCCGGTATTCTTCACTAGAAAATGTTAATTTCTTTCTTTTCCTTTTCAAAGGATTTCAGTAATGGGGAGATTACGAAACTATAAACGAAATGTGGAGAAAATGCTTTTTTTTTTTTCTTTTTGTCTCCTACCCATTCCCAGTGAAACATCATAAGCGTTCAAAGAACTGACGGAGCACAATCGTTTGATCCTTGACAACAGACGATAACATCTTGAAGATATATTGTTGACATCGTTGTTCAGCAAAGCATCGTTCTGCGGAAAATGATAGCCTGCCGTTATGTTCTACAAGTTACTAACCTTCCAAATACGCACAGTCGTAAGTCGTAAAGGTATTCACAAGAAGAAAACTCTTCGTTTTAGTTTCTCGTGTCTTTATCTTGGAATCTCGGGTTTTTCTTTTTTGTCGTAAAATTCCGTCTTGCAATTTCTGCCCCGTTTTCATTCTTCCGTGGCCATCTTTGTATTTTTCCCCTTGTTCCTTCCGCTAAACGTTCAAACAAAAACATCTGTAATTCCGGAGAGTGGGGTTAGGTTGTTTGTTTTTATTTATTTATTTTCGTATAATCTGACAAATGTTGCCCTTTTCGAAGAAATTTCAGTTTTCTTCCATTTTAGTAAACGGCAAAAAAGTTCACATTTTCCGGCATTTGAAAAATGGAAGCTCAGGTGTTGCGCGCTCGATTTAACCGTCCTAAATATTTCATGTCTGCGAAGCTCAGAATATGCTATGTCCCTTGCAGAGGGGGTAAGACCCTCACCGAAAAAAGGTGTGTTGGATATGATACCAAACTGTACCTGATGGTGAGGTTCCAATTCTGGAAACCTGGGTAATGAGGAGTATCCCTTCATTGCTATTACTCTCAGGTCGACTCTGATCTTGACTGGTAGTACCTGTTAGGGCCCCACCTATGGGTCAAATAGATCAGTTTAAAAATTATTCGTATTCCATTTGACCGATGGAAAAAATTTTTTACAAAAAAAAAGTAGATATAAACGCACAAAGAACGTGATTACCAAAACTCTAGGCATAAAAAACAAACTTCGAATGATTAAGACAATGTTCGAATCAGTCAACCAAATCTTTCATATATATTTCATGTGACAATCCCCACCACCACACTCCACTTTAGCATCAAACTTTTTTTTTTCAATCCACGGCAAGACTCAGACCTTCTTCAAGATGTATAAAATATGGAGAATAATAGACTTGATTTCAAAGTTCTTCTTTTCCTAAACAGATTATCCTACTAAGGCTACACAGCTGATTCTGTTCGCCTATTCTACCTCTATCTGGTGGGAGAAATGATGAATTTGCGCTTTTCTCGAGGGTATTAGAGCGAAGAAAAACGCTAACCATATTTACCCAACCCCCCGCTCGGGCAGGATATAACACCAGGTCAATTTTTAAGCGGAGCTTAACAGGTTTGAAATCAGTTCTTCTTCTCCTAGATTAGTTGCCTCGCCACCAAGGCTGAAGAACCTAGTCAGCCCTACTATTTACCCATAGCTGGGGAGAGAATAATTGGATTCTTACCTTTCCCCTAGGGTATTAGCGCTATGTGAAATGCAGTCAGTCTCGTCCAGGATTTGAACTCGTGTTGCCGTGTTCATCTCCTACTACAATAGCCATTACACCACGGGCACTTCCTAGCGAAGAAAAACGCTAACGGACTCAATTAGGAATTGAACTCTGGTCACCCATTCCGTTTTCTATTACTATAATCGTTACGCTACGAGCGCCTCCTACAGATTGCAGTGGTCTGCATGACAGTTTAACATACCATCACCCGATGACAAGTGCTTTATACATAGATACAGAAAAGACGAAGGAACATATTAAGTTAAGAAAAGGAATTTGATAATGCAATCTTTTTTTCGCAATTACACGTAGATCAATAGATAAAGTATCTAGTGAAGAGTACTTGTGGTGTAGGGGCTAACGTACTGTATTGCGATATTCTAGCAAGCTAGTTTGAACTCGTTGCGTTATTTCATTCACTTTCGGACTAATACCCTTGAGAAAGGTATGGAGGCTCTCATCTCCGCCGCAATAGGTTAAATAGTATTACTGCTGTTCTTCTACGATGCTGGCTTTGACATTTGATAACCCCAAAAAAGTTGATATACCATTAAAGAAAGACTCCAAAGCAAACTATTGATTATCCATCTATCTGTCGATATGAATAAACCAAGATACAAATAGCTATGAACTAATAGAGTTAGACGGGTTAGGATTAGAGCGCAACCAGTGAGAATTAAACTCCCTAATAATGGTCGGCTTGTCCTGCTCGTTAACCATTATGCCACACTAGATGCCCAGGGCGTCTCTTGTGGCGTTACCTTTGTTTCTTTCATTACCTCGTTTTTGCTTCAGACAATTCTTTTGCTTCCCAAACCTTTTTAAACTAAAGTCTTCTCACGATTTTTCTCCTTTTTTTTTTTAATATGTATTACCCTTTCTTTTCTTTATCCTCCCCACACACACCCATCGTATTTCAAACATTTTTTTTTCTCTGATCGCTTCTTGTCGGCTTCTTCCGCTGACGTTCTCCTTCTGAATGAATAACGCGATGCGATAAAGGAATTGATAAGTTAATATGTTTGATCTGACTGACAGAAAAACGAATGAGTTTTAAAGTACTTCGTCTCGTGCTCCCTGGCCATAAGCATCAATGACTTGTCACTCAACAGTATTGGCCACTTAGGATCCACACTGTGGCTTTGTAACGGTCCCTTAAGCGGCAGCCCCCAATTCGACACTCACGAAAGCCATTGTGTTTCTCTTCAAATTCTATCACCCAGCAATTCATTATAACGCCCTTATCAAAAGGGCCAAGAATATCCCGACTGCATCCTCTGCAAAGGGTTAAGATCTTCATAATTCCCCCCCCACGAAAAGAGGTGTGTTCTTAGTATGACTAGAAAACTGCATCCAGTTCTGAAGCTCTGGGGAGCGTACAGTCACACTTTCATTGCCATTAATACCAGGTCTACTCTGACCTGGAGTGATAGCACCTGTTAGAGTCCCTTCTATGTATTAAATAGAACAGTTTAAAAATTATTAGTATTAGATGGGAATACTTGATACCGTATAACAATTAATTATTTGTATTAAGAATAGTTACTTGACGCTTTAATTGTTTACTTGGGATTATTTTTTTATTTATCACTTAAAACCATATATCTGTGTGCAAACAAATGACTATTATTAAAAAGAAATAATTACTTAAAACCACGTAATTATTGATATAAGATAATTTGATACGTACCTTATATTGCTGAGTGTTGAGCAAGGAGGTATCAAGTACCATTTTTAAAGTCTTAGGTATGATGCAACCTGGGATTGAACCGAGGTCTCCTGGATCATTGGCGAACACTCTACCCACTAGGCAAATGAGCCGGTTAATATTGTATAAATGTGTGTAAAATAAATCCTTTCAAAAACAGCTAGACAATGTAACTATGAACATACAACATACTAACAATACGCTATTCCCTAACCTCTTGGCATAAAATAACACTAAATTGGTTGACATGCCGTTAAAATCAGTCAATCAATCTTCCTGTGGATTCGAGGTGGTAGCATCTGTTGTGCCCACCGTCATTGGTTAATCGAAATCCTTTCCAGTAAAGAAAAGAAAAACGTGGAAAAGAGGAAAGTGAAGAGAAAATAAGTTGCAATAAAAAGGAAATTGATAAACAGTAGTGACACGGAGAGGGTAAAATACTCGGATACATAGTTATATTGAGAGAGAGAAAAAAAAAAAAAAGAAATTGATAATATAAGAAACAAATGAAGTAATGTTCTCTCTCTAGTTACCCTCTGTCCCTTTTGTTTCAATATTTTCAATAAACTGACATGCAGACAAATGCTGAAAAATGTTTACTTGTCTAGTTTGCAAACCATTAGACCACAGTAAGCGCCATAGACTTATAAATATGTACGTAGCAAAGGTAAAATGGAAGAAAAAATATGTTTGATGGTTTGTTTATTTTCCAATGCGTTTCGACTTCAATCTTTTTTTGGAATGCAAAAGTGTTTAACCAAAATTATTCTCGTATGAGAAATAATTATGATAGATAAATTTTGATTCAATTAGAAGCCGTCATCAGGGCTTGTAGGCATTGCTTTGTGAAAAAAATGGATTAATACTGCTTGATAGGTTCAAATTGCGTCATGTTATGCAATTGAATTTTTTGAAAAGTAAATGGCGTTTTGTGGTTTGAGAAACTGATTTGTGACGTTTTATTGCTTTGAATGTTTAGAGAAAGGCCGGGGCGGGGGCTTATCTTTAGTGTGAATTTTGAATTCTTTTTTATATAGATATACAGATTATTGTATGTGTTTATGCTTTGTAATTGATATAACTATATTTCCATAGATACAAATATTACCCAATAATCTTTTGCAGAAGTGACACAGGTATTATATTCTTAACCTGAAAATTTTTGGACAAAGAAACAAAGTTTCAAACAGAAAAATTTACATGTTTATTATATAAATACATTTATATGTTTTTTGCTTTCTTTTGTTTGTTTTATGGTTTGGTTTTGTTGTTGTTGTTTTTTTTTGTTTTTGTTTTTTTGGGTTTTTTTTGCGGTGTGGATTTCTACTCTTTCCTTTGCACTCCATCCTGAATCACTTTTCTCTTACGAGTCGTATTCGTAAGACGTTAAATTCTCAGATTGTTTTGGGGGGGTTTTTTTGGGGGGGGTGAAGCGGTGGGGGGGGATACTAACATCGATCAAACCCTCTCGATGACATATCCCGATTAGAAAAAAAATCAGAAGTCTATCTTTCCTACGCGCCCCACGCTACACAAGATCGGTCTTGCAGTGACAAAGATCCGATCTTTTTTTGACATTTTCTTTTTTAAAGAAATATCATTCTCTTTATCTTGGATTCTTACTGTTGGCATAAAATCTTTAATCTTCAAAGGGAATTCTTTTTTTTTTTTTTTTTTTTTTTTTTTTCTTTTTTGCGACGTTTTGGTGTCCGTTTCTTTGTTCAATGGCATATCAACCTTCGTGGGTTATTATGGGATACCGGAATCTAGATTGTATCAGTATGCTAATATATCCTAATTAGTTGTAATAGCAGAGTGCTTCGACAGTTTTACACCCGGTCTCTAAAAACGTACGACTGATTTCCTCCGCAGTATTAGTATAACCGTAGTATTACAAAAGCTCGTAACGACTCTGACTGTTCTGACGATTTGGGGCTACAGCTCTAACCAGCCGTTAAATAGTCAAGGACCAGTTTAACTGCCAAATGGTATAATAGGCTAGTCCACAACAGTAATTAAATCCAAAGGCATCCTTGTAGAAGAAGAGTACTAGTACTTTTTTAACCCATAGTTAAGGAGAATAAATTCCCAAGGCTATTAGTCCGAAAGTGAACGTAGTTGTGCGACTTGGAGTTCGAACTCGCTTACTACGATGTGGCAGTCCAGCACGTTAGCCACTACGCAACAGGTACTTCTCTCCCCTCCATTCCGGTTGTGAGGTTAAAAAAAGCGATACATTTTCTCACATAATATTTTTCGTCTGTATTCTTCGAATGCCTTTAACTTTTGTTTTTGTTTCATGTGTGTCTGTATATATATATATTTGAATTATCGGTGATTTTCCTCTTGAAGCAAAAGTATATCACTGAGTAAATGTATAATTTCATGAATTGTCAGCGTTGTCATATTTTCCATATATATATATATATATATATATATATATATATATATATCCCGTATTTCTCATAAGTATTTGAACAAACAGACAATTTTCTTGACAGTGATGGTTTTAAGGATTAAAAACCGAAATTTCACGAAAGAAGTAAATTTTCTTGTAGCCACTATATCAAGGCATGCGTTTGATTATATTTTATGGTTTTGAACGATGAATATCAAGGTGGAGGAGGAAATTAAAATTGTTACATATTTAAAAAGGAATGTTTCCAAAATCTTGTACGGAATCGATCCAGGATATTGAAAAGGTGACTCACATTGCTATGTGAAATAGTTTCCAGACTCATAAATTTATTTGATCTATATACTGCTCAAAAGTTTTACCATCCTCTACAAACTTGATGTACTAAAAATACTTATTAGTTGTACTGCTCATAATTATTTGAACAATATACATTAATCAACCTTCGTATTTATAAGAAATCTTCTTTATACCTATTTTTTATACCAGCGTTCGAAAACCCCGTCAGTCCTATCAGTGGGGTTTAGAATATTCTGACTCCATCACTCCCTTCATTAAACTGCATCAGATGGTGAGGCTCTAGTTCTGGATCTCTGAGAAGTGTGAAAAACACCTTCATTAGCATTACTCTCAAGTCCACTCTGATTTCACCATACAACTGAGTGTGCATATCTGTTACTAATACTTAATAACATATAATCATATGTAAACAAAGGATTTATAGGAAAAAATTCAATTCAAAGAAACATTGAAAATATAGTTATGATAGCAATTGCTTCTTAATGAATTGGATTTTGGTATTAAATAAGTCATACAGAGTTGATATGCCGTTAAACAAATAAACGAAACCAAATCGAAAGCATGTCTTCAGTGTATATCTCTTTTCTCCTCTAGTACGCTTTGCAAGGAAAAAGAATTTCTCACAAGTTTTCAAAGATACTTAGGCGTTTGTCTTATATGCATTAGTCATCGTCCGCCAATTCCAATAAATGCTTCATCCTTCTGTCAAGCCGAAAACAGATACAACCAAACCTGACCTTAGGTGACCCACACAGATGTTGATAAGTGACAAAAATCATACTCTTATTTCTACTGTTTCTGGATCTTCTCCATATGCATGCTTGGTTGGGCACGGCCTGTCACACGCACACAGCAAAAATATGCATTGTCGAATATGAATGAAGGAATCCTTACTCAGCCTTACACCCAAATTCCTCTTTCTCAATATCGACCCCCCGCTTCCCCACCAACTTTCCATTCACCCTTAATATTTTAAGCGCTCACACATTCACCCATCACCCATCTTCCCACACTCCTTAACTGTCTGTTTCTTGGTTCTCCCACGTCTTTTCATCGGTGAAGAAACCATTTGACAAGGACTCAAATTCTAATCAACCTTAACGCCAACAACAAACTTTTTTCGGTCATCTAGTTAACCTTAGCCAGTGTGTTTGGCCAGTTGATCCTATATGCAATCCGTGGTCAAGGGCAGGGGGGCTGTTTTTCTAAGGACTAGCACTGTTCATTCATGATGTTTGGACGTCGCCATTTGGGTGTCAGAAGGTCGCGAAAGGAATAAAATTATGCACATAATTCATGGACGTTTTCACAAAAACTCCCGGGCGCTACTATTGTAATAGCACCATGTTTGGTCTGGTGACCTGGATGGATTAACGGCTGAGCGTAGCGTGGAATTTGTTTGTATTTCTCAATTAGAAACTCTGTAAATTCTTCTAGTGCTGTTTGTCTGCGTTAGGGCCGAAGATGGTAACTTTGGACTTTCTATAGGTTTGAACTTTTTTTTTATGTTGGTTTGTTAATTGATTTTACGGCATGTTAACCCCTGTTTGGTTATTTAATGTCGAAGACCATTGTCTTACTTACTTTGCACGTAATTACTGGTCTTTTTAGCAATAATCATCTGTAAACAATTATAGCTATTATAGCCCCGGTTTCAAATCCTAGCCAAGGCAGTTTGCATTTCATATAGCACTAATACCCCCTGAGAAAGGTAGGAATTCAACTGTTCTTTGTGGCCCAGTCGGGTGGGGCCGCAGAATATACCAACTGCATCTCTGCAGAGGGGTAATACTCCCTTAACGAGTGTCTTGTATATGACACTAAACAATCCAGTAATGTTGGAGCTTTGGGGAGTGCGGATTACCCCTTCATTGGCATCACTCCCAGGTCCACTGTGGCCCAGAGTAGTAGCACCTGACAGGGTCCTATCTATGGGTTAAATAGAACTAAACAGTGTACTTATGCTAAACTGAACCGGCTCATTGGACAGGTAGGTAGAGTGTTTGCCTATGGTCCGGGAGACCTGGGTTCTGTCCTAGGTCGCGTCATACCAAAGACTTTTAAAATGGTACTTGATGCCTCCTTGCTTAACTCTCGGCAATATAAGGTACTTATCAAGGGTTAAGTGGAGCAATCTAGGGAAAGAAGTAGCGCCCTCCCCTACACTTTGGTGTAATAGCTTTTGAAAAGGGAGCCTTCTGGTTGCTCTCGACTACGGTCGCCAACCAACTATGTGTATAAAAATGAATTTGGCATTAAATAACTTAGAATGGTTGATATGCTATAAAACCAAACCAAGTGTTCTCTCTCCAGCTATAGTTAAATTGGACAGATTGGGCTCTTTAACCTTGGAGAAGGAAAAGTCTCAATTCAAACTTAAAAATTGAGCTTGTGTCACATCCTGTTCTTGCAAATTGGTTAGTGTATATATATATATATATATAGAGAGAGAGAGAGATTAATGATATCGTTTGCCTTGGTCTGATGATCGCATTGGCAAGAAACCGACAGTTATCAAGTGCCGTTGACTCAGTGTCTCCGCTATCCTAATATTCATATAAACACGTGATGATACTTAGTGTTTACTAAGTTTAACTTAGTTTAGCAATCGGTCAGAGGTATGCAGCACACACCTAGCGTAGCTCTTTAACCATTACATCACGCCAGATGCCCCTCGATACTCAGCAGTTAAATAGCTAAAGTAAACTGACAAATACGTCCACCTAACTTTTGTTAAAGATAGTACTTAGAATAATTAATGTATTAATGAATGTGCTTCATATCGGAATTTCAGAGAACATTAGCCTACTTTCTTATTACTAGCCATTAAAATCCGAATAAATAAAAATGTCAGACTAACAATCTCAAACCACTCCAATTCTACAGACAATTCCAACATCTCTTCAAATTTGATATCCCCTGATAAACACACGATGATTCTTTCGCATTTGAAAAAAAAGAGAGAGAAAGAGAATGAAAAGAGAAAGTTAAGACTCGTTTCAAATTAACTCTATTCTTAAAATATTTTGTCCTCCTCAGACTACTCGAGTTTTAGACGCCTTAATCCGATTCTGACTCTAAGTCGAGCTTTAAAGGATTTAAACATGAAGGCACAAGAAGTTTTTAAAAAAAAGCTAAATGAAAGACGTTTCATATTTCCTGTCAAAACCCACTTTAATTAATGTTGCTAGTTTGCCTAAACTGGGAACTCCCAGATCCTCATTTGAATTCGTTGTTTCCCAAATAAACGTTGTTGTTATTTATGTAGGATTGTCCGGCGAGAATTCTTAAAATATTTTAGTGTCAGAACTTTTTCTGTTAGCGTCAAAACAAGGCAAAGGAAAGAAAATTGGGATTGCAGAGTGGAAATATCAGAAGTCATGCACCTGCAGAACAGCGATTGTTCATTTACACTTGCTGTTTTATGGTAGAGCAGGGAACTGGTAACTGAGAGAGTTGAGAATCGATTCTAAGTGCCCATTTCGTGAGACTACACCGTTTTTTTTTAGTGACGAGAAAGAACATTACCATTAATAAATATCTTTTAATAACGCAATTCTACATCTCTTATAATATTAGGATATAGTAGTTGACGACCATAGTCTAGGGCGACCAGAAGGCTTCCTTTTCAACAGCTACTACAAGAAGGTGTAGGGGAGGGCGCTACTCCTTTCCCGGATTTGCTCCACTTTACCCTTGATACGTGCCTTATATTGCTGAGTGTTAAGCAAGGAGGTATCAAGTACCATTTTTAAAGTCTTTGGTATGACGCGACCTTGGATTGAACCCATGTCTCCCGGACCATTGGCGAACACTCTACTCACTAGACCAATAAGCCAGTAACATTAGGATATAAAGTATTTGGTGTATATAAAACTATTCAAATAAGACGAACTCATGTGACGTTCTCCGTTGGGCACCAGCACACGATCGTGCCAGTGTTGGTCAACCTGCAAGATTTTTTATACAACAGCTCTGTACGGACACATGATGTAGTCTAGAAGACCTGCCAGAAGCGATGGATGATAGGGACGAATGGTGAGATGGTGAGGGAAATCCGTGCTAGCAGCGCAACTTGATGATGATGATTTACTCGCAGTTCTTCACTATGAGCAGAGATAGCTCTCTGGGGATCTCTCAAGGGATACAAGTGGTTGTCTTCCCCTGGACATGTGCCTGTAGATGCATTTTCTTGTATAATTGCATATATATTAATGAATGTGTGCGTGCGTTTTAAGTTGATAAGCTGGAAGAGGGAAAAGAGAATACAGTAAGTATCTACCCAACCCCTTCGTAATGGGCAGGATGTTGTATAAGGTGAATATTTAACCGGGTAAAAAAAAGAATGGTTGGTCGGTTAGTTTCTTTGTTTTATGGCATATAAACTTTCCTGAGTCATTTAATGCCAAAGCCATCCTTGTTGAAGAAAAAGAGTCGCAACATTTTAACCCATTCCTGGAGGTATAAGGGAGTTTTATAACTTGTTCAAAAGTATTTATACGAAAGTGAATATTATTGCCCAACTTGAATTCAAACTCGCTGACTACGATGTTACAGTCCAACACGTTAGCCACTACACCCAGAAAATACAGTAGCAGTTCATCATTTGTGGAATTGCTAACCGCGATTTTACTTATCTGGCCCAATCAGTAAAATCTAAACTAAAATTGCTTTGCAAAATACATTAAAAAATAAATAAAATAAGAAAAAATACTCAAATGTTTAATAATAATAATAATATAGTTAAAATATAAAAAGTAATACATTGAAATGTTCTCAAAGTCATCAGATAATTGAAGATAAAAACTCAATAATAAAAATCGTTTTTATTATCATCAAGCAAGACTACATTCTTAAGAATTCTAAGTAGTACGAGATGGTGGTCCAAGGAATGCTTAGAATACACAAAAGTTTATAGGCTAGTGAAATGTTCTTGTAGGATTAATTTAATTTTTCTGGTTTATACTTATCCAACTCCTTCACTACGAGTATGACGCGACACAAGACTGGTTACCTTACCAAGAATAAAGAACGTTGTCTGCTTTATTATTTACGCATAGTTGGGAGAAAACAAATGGATTCCTGCCTTTCCAAACGGTATTAACGGGAAATGAACCACAACTTGCTCCAGGATGGCCGATTCCATTTCCTGGGACGATAACTGTTACTCTAAGCTCGCATCATTTTTTAAAAGTTGTTACGTCACATATATTTTGTTGGAAAATTTTGTGATTTTTTTTTCCTGGTAAAATAAATGTTCAACTTGGTTTGGTTGTTTAATGGCATATCAACTCTTTAAGGGGTTATCTAATGCCGAAATCTGATCGATTTTTAAATGCTTAACAGTATATTCAATTAAATTTTTTCTTGTCTCTAATCATTTGTTTGCACATAATAATTAATACGAATAATTTGAAAACAGATCTGTTTTACCCACAAATTAGTCCCTAACAGGTACTACCCCACGCCGGGTCAGTGTGGATCTGGGAGTAATAGCAATAAAGGAATACTCCATGCTCCTCTGGGATTCTAGAACAGGAGCCTTACCATCAGATGCAAAAAAAAAAAAAAAAAAAGATTCGGAATTTTCAAAAATTCTAATTCTATTGTTAAAATAGGGTGTCGATTTTCCAATGAACATGCGTGTTCGCTGTTATCCACGGTTTAATCATCAGCAGTTAACAAGGATCTAGAGCACATCTTTAAAAAAAAAAAAAAAATTGGCAATCAGAACATTCTGTTTTCTAATTGAAGCTTTAATTCCAGTTCGTTTTGGATTAGGTAACATTAACGACTCTGGTGACAGTCACCCATTAAAATTGTAACTAACTCTCTTGCACTCTTACGAATCTCAGTTCTTCGTTACGCCCTTACCTCTCCCCCCCCCCCTTTCCCAGTACCTTTTGGCCTTCTTGTCACCAACAATTCCTTTTTCTTCGAGAGAATTGCGAGATTCCCTGAGGGCGGCATTAGTTAAAATCGATGAGTGGGGATATAAGAGATGGTGGGACGAGAGAAAGAGGGGTTGGCAAAAGGAGAAGAGGGTCCGAGGGGTTCTTTTAAGGAAAGAGGGGAGCTCTCGAGTCGTCATGTGTGAAATAGCAGCAACATTAGTCAAAGAAGAAGCAGTAAGGAAAATAGAAGTCGGTCCGAGGGAAAGAAACAAAAGCCAGCACTGAGTCATCGCTACTAAATACGCTATTGGACATATTAGCATTGTTGATATCGTGGGCATTGTTGTCGGGAGAAGATGGTCTGCATAAATATGATTTTAACTCTATTCCCGGCACCACACCTTGTCGCCATCATGTGCGTAAGGGTGTCGGAGTAAGAGCTACGAAGAAAAGAGATGCAAAACAATGAGAAATGGTTGGCAAAGGTAATGGTGCGGGAGAGGGAGAGTACAGAAGAGAGATAAAATATGGGATGTGAATGAAAAAAAGAGTAAAGACAAATTGAGAGAGAGAGATAAAATGAGACAGAGAAAGGTGACAAGTGCCCGGGTTTAATTCTTTATCCAATGCGTAAGCTCCCATTTCCATTTTGCTTTACACTTTAAAAAAAAATGCACTCAGAAGATTATCCTTAATTAACCCTTTTGATACCGTACTAGCCTACACCGGTTTTTACAAATAGCCTTTCAATTTGTCCCGAATCTGTCTCGTATAATTTATCGGCCATCAAACAATACAGAAAAATCAAGAATGCATAATCTTGAATTTTAAGCTTAAATCTGTTTTTTTGTATTCGCGCCGGTTACAATCACATTTATCAACTATGAAAAAAAAAATTCTCCAGCAAAGTTTTGTTTTTAGATTTTTTTGTTTTAATATTTCCCAGTCTTAAACTAATTTTCTGAGGCACAACCTAAGGATTCGAAGAACTTGAGACTCAGTCTCCAAGAAAAAAAAAGAGAAAACCAGGTTCATTATTTCCAAACTCCGTACACATGGGAATTGGTCAATATGACGAATTTGCTCAAATATATAAACATTTTCAATATTGGTAATAGAGCATACGTAGATTTGGCTCTGGATTCGGCGTAGACTATTAGTAGAGCTTGGTAACTGTCAGTTTCCCGCCTATGCGATCATCAAACCAAGAAGCTCTCATGTAATGGGTATACATTTATATACTGTTTGAACTGTAAATAAGGGGATACCCCCACTACATGGGGAACCTGTAGGTTTGAAGATCGTATAGGTAAGAAACTATCCATTACCAAGAGTCGCTGATTCTGAGTCTATGCTAAATACACGCACAGACCAATGAAGGGTAAAGCAGGCTAAAGTAAACTCACTCAAAGAAAAAGAAAGGAGCGACCTCCATATAAACCCATAACCAACTGAAAACCGTCCAAACTGCAAACACGAGTAAGCTCAAGTCTCATTAACAAGGCCTTGTACCATATATATTCTCTGACGAAAGCAACAAGCTGGAAACATACACGTATGTAAGAAAAAAATCCTAAAAAACAAGACAAATCTCTTCGTGGACCTACTCATTTTAATATATATATATATATACGTTCGTTTCCCTTTGTAACAGTGGTCCATGATTTTTATTGGTGCTTCTGATTAAGGAGTAGTGAAGGATTCCATATTCAAGAGAATTTCATAAGAATTTTACTTCACTAATGTGAGAGAAGCTAAATACACGTTTATTCTTGGCGAAGTGAATTTGAAAGATTTTCAAAATGTCGGCGAGACAGGGGGAACTTCCTAAATCAACTAATAGCACACTCTATTAAATTCCCTAAACTTTTCGGTGTCTTATAGGTTGACTCTTAATTTGTGTCGCTCTGTCATTGGGGCATAAAATACGCCGACTGCATCTCGTGTAGGAGAGTTCGGCCCCCTCCGCACGCAAAGAGGGTTACAATTTTTATATTGAATATATATTGCATGCATTAAAAATCCCCTCTCGAAGTATTGTCTTTTACTCTTTTTTTTTTTTTTTTTTTTCGAACACACACTATCCAGAAGACCCTTTTTTGTGTGGTGGGTGGAGTTTTGCCCCTTTTGGAGAGGATACAGCCAGCATATTTTAAGCCTCACCGACAGGACAGGATCCTACCTGATTGTCGCAATCGTTCAATCCTTTCTCAATAGGAAAACTTCTAATGATATTTTTAAAGTAATCTTTCATACAACACAAGAACAAATGTTCGCTGGAAGATCGTGCTACGCACGCTCCCAAGAGAAGATGACTGAATTTGAAATCGGGTATTCAAAATTGTTGTTTTTACCTGGTCGATAATACTCAACACTGATTTAGGAGGAAAATATGCACCTCTCACAGCCACAAGGTATATTACACATGCCACGGGCATTGATATATTTTTTCCCCATTGGAGACTTCTGTTGATAATACGACATCTGTTTTTTCAATTTAGGGAGCAGTCATATTCCTTTGACACTTTCTTATTAACTTCATTTTTTTTCTTTATTTTTAACTGTTGTTTGCTTTTTTTATTTATCTATCTATTTATTTTTTGCTTCTTTTTTCCTGATTTATTCTCTAGTACAGTCTTTTACATGAGAAAAATGGCCTCATTCAGTAAGTTCTCCATCATCATCATCATCATGTCGTGCCGCAGGCACGGATATCCCTGACCCTCTCTCGCCACTTCTCCCTATCGTTCATCGCTTCCAGCAGGTCTTCAGGGCCGCACCCTATATCCTCACATAACTGCTGGATGTATGTTCGTGCTGGTCGTCCTACTTTTGCTCGGCCATATTTGGGGGTCCATAGGAGTACATCATTTATGAGCTCGTCCCTGCTTCTCCAGCAGTGTCCTGCATGTCTGGTTCGTCTAACTTTGATAGTTTTCGTGATGGGAGGCAGGTGGCCGTACAGTTGGTGCCTTGTGAGGTGTTGCAGCCAGTACTTGTTCAATATTGCTCTATACTATCTATATATCTATCAATAATGTCCCTCAGAAATCTACTATATACTAAAGAAATGAAGAACTACTTTTGATAACAGATAAAAAAAAATATATTTTGTTCAAGTTATGAATTTATTTTGCTTTTATATCTATCAAATACTTATTCCCGTCAAGAATGTGCTAAATGTAAAAGAAATTTAAAGAATTAAAAACTATCATATTAAAACTGTTAGATAAGTGAAAAAAAAGCCATCAATTCTTTTAGTATCATCATTATTATAGACAGCAATTTCTATTCTGTATTCTTCCCCACGATTATCCTCTTCATGTCACGCTTTTCCTTTTTTTCTTTCCTTTTTTTCTTTCCTTTTTTTCTTTGTTTCTTCCTTTTTCTTTTTGCCCAGTCGGCTGGGGCTGTAGAATACACCGACTGCACTTCTGCAGAGGAGTAAGACCCTCCCCCCAACTAGTGTCCTGGATATGACACTGAACAATATGATGGTGAGGCTCCAGTGATGCTGAAGCCTTAGGGAATGCGGAGTACCCCTTCATTTCCATTGCTCCCTGGTCCACTCTGGTCCGGGATGGTAGCACCTGATAGAGCCCTATCTATGGGTTAAATAGTACTGCTTACTAATGCTAAACTGAATTATTTGAATTAAAACTGTTTGACAAAACTTGAATAGCTTAAATAGAAATGTTTTTGACAATTAAACTGTACTTACATTTAAACTGCGTGCTTATGCTAAACTGAATTGTTTGAAATAGAACTGTTTTTGACATTGAAACTCTACTTACATTTAACTGAATTGTCTAATATAGAACTGTGTGTAAACAAAATTATCTGAATTAGAATTGTTTGAGTAAACTGAATAGTTTGAAATAGTAATGTTTTTGACAATTAAACTGTGTACTCATGCTAAACTGAATTGTTTAAAATAGAACTGATCATTTGCATAAAAATGGATTTGGCATTAAATAACCAACAAAGGTTGATATGCCATTTTTACCCATATTTCTATCATATTTCATTATTTTAGACGCTCTAATCCCGATTTATAATAAAGTTAAGAAAAATAGAACATTTTGTTTGTCTTTGTGGTTATACCAATCGGTTTCGCTTCAACCATCACTCTATCTACCAGATCATGATATATCTTCCATAACGGTATATCTATCACTCACTTTCTCCTATCGTTATCTTTCTGTATCTGTTTACTCTGTCTCTCTTCATATCTCAAACTTGTGGTCACCTTAATATTTAGCTCAGACTGCATATTACTCAGCTCTTATCACGGAGCCTAGAATACCCCAACTGTATCTCCTGTGAAGAGGTAAAACCCTCCCCTCCCACACACAAAAGGCATTGACATTACTCCGATAGGAATATTTAGTTATTTAGATAAAAGATTAGTATTGGATAGGTATATTGAAACCATGTAAACTATTATTAATTGTAATCGTTACTATTTAAAACTATATAATTGAATTATTAAAATACAATAGTAACATGATAACAAGCGCATATAAAGCATTATAATTAAAGTCGGCGACCAAAGTTAACCATTTCAGTAGCTACTAAACCGAGGTGTAGGGGAGGGCTTTACTCTTTTCCCTGGATTGCTCTACTTTACCCTTGATCCGTATCTTATAATGCTAAGTGTTAAGCAAGGAGGTATCAAGTACCATTTTTTTTAGACTTTGGTATGACTCTACCTGGGATTGAACCCAGATCTCCTGGGTCATTGGTGAACCCACTAACCATTATGCCAGTGTCCGAAATTATTATGATATAATTACTAATTAAGATATAATTACGTATACATTATTAGTATTAGCCTAATGAGTAGAGTGTTCGCCAGTGGTCCGGGTGACCGGGGTTCAATCCCAGGTCGAGTCCTACCAAAGACTCAAAAAGTGGTACTTGATGCCACTTGGTTTAATACTCTGCATTATAAGGTAAGGATGAAGGGAAAAGTGGATCAGTCCAGGGAAAGGAGTAACGCCCTCCCCTACACATCGGTGTAGTAGCTAATGAAAAGGGAGCCTTCGGGTCACCCTTGACTACAGTCGCCATCTTTACTTACTTTTTACTTATTAGTATTAGATAGGAATACTTCATACCATATAAGTGTGTAAAATATTAGCATGAGATAGTTATCATCTTCATGTCGCACCGCTAGCACGGATTTCCCTGACTCTCTCCCTCTCTCTCTCTTCCCATTCGTCTCTATCGTCCGACATGTCTTCTAGATTACAATATAGTTATTAGGTATTAAATATTCCTGTCATTAAACAAATAATTATTTGACGAAGAAAAAAAAGTGTTTTTAAAACATTGATTGCTATGGAATGTTGAAAATAAAAATGGCTATGATTATAATAAAACATTTACAAATGAATCGAACTCCTGCACTTAACCCATAAGGAGTTGATACGCTGTTAAATGCATCAAACTAAACCAGACCTGTATAATACACTCACTTATACACACAGGTTGTATAGCACAGAAGTCGAAGCTGTATACTGCAGTTAAGATTTTCATGATTATTTGGAATTATTTTCATTCTGATGAATGGTACATAGAAAAATAAGGACTATAAATCGGAATCAGATTAATATTCGTGAAGAACCAACAAGTCTGTTCAACAATAGAGTTAACAAACATATGTTTGGAAAATATTTACATAAAATAACATAAGAAATGTCATCATTTTAGTATATTACAACCTTAATTGAAATCTTTTTAACCTCTCTTACGGTCCACTGAACGCCGGTCCACCCCTCTCTCTCTCTCTCTCTCTCTCTCTCTCTCTCTCTCTCTCCGCTACACGCCGGTCAACATCTCTCTCTGCCCGCTGCTCCACCTCTCTCTAACAATTCGAGTTACCTTAGTTTCCATTCCATATGGTCTTGTGCCACATTTAAGCAAAAAGCTTAGTAAATGACCACCTCTCTCTCGCAGCCTTCAGCATATCGGTAACACCACCCTCCCCAATGAGTGTCCTGGATATGACACTAAACAATCTGATAGTGAAGTTCCAGTGATGCTTGAGCTTTGGGAAATGCAGATCACCCCTTCATTGCCATCATTCCCAGGTCCACTCTGGCCCAGAATGATTGTACCTGATAGGACCCTATCTATGGGTTAAATAGAACTAATCTGCGTACTTATGCTAAACTAAATTACTTGAAATAGCATTGTTTTGACATGTAAACTGCACACTTATGATAAACTGAATTATCTGAAATAGAACTGTTTTTCACATTAAAACTGTACTACGCTAAATCGGATTATTCGAAAAAGAACTGTTTTGACATTTAACTGTGTGGACAAAAACTATATTTATAGTAAACTGAATTATGTGAATTAGAACTTTTTGACTAAACTGGATAGCTTGAAATAGAAATGATTTTGACATAAAACCCAACCAACCAACCCTCTCTCACGACCGGCTGCAAGTCTGTTCATCTCTCTCACGGCCCACTGCACGCCCGTCCACTTCTCTCTCTCTCTCTCTCTCGTGGTGTAATGGTTAGCATGCTCGACCAGCAAGCCTAAGCGAATTCGAGTCTCATTGGGTGCCCTTATTATGTAGCTTTGTGCCACATTTAGGCAGAAAGCTTAGTAAATACTGCCTCTCTCTCTCTCTCTCTCTCTCTCTCACGGCCAGCTGTATGTCAGTTCACCTCTCTGTCACGGTCCTCTGTACGCTGGTCCACCTCTCTTTCCGCCCGCTGGTCTACCTCTCTCATGGCCCATTGCACGCCGGTCTACCTCTCTCATGGCCCGCTGCACGCCGGTCCACTGCTCTCACGGCCAGTGACATGTCGGCCCACCTCTCTCTCTCACCCCATTTCAGTCAATTTATCTGCTTCGTAATTTTTGTTTTTTATTTTATTTTATTTTATTTTGTTTGCACCCGAATTTTTACATCTGACAAAAAAAGAAAATAAAAAAAAAACATGTATATATATATCCTCCTCTACTGAAGATAATTATTGTGTGCGTGTTTTCTTCCCAATGTTTGTCTTTTGGGAATTGGTGTCAGACATGATAGACTAGGGGTAATAGGCACGCAGGTTGTGTATATTTAACCGGACGGCTGGCTCAGCCTACAGTGACGCTTCTATCTCTATGCTCCGAAAAGTTGTTTTGGGAGCTTTGTCAATTTCAACCAGTAATCCATCATTTTAAACATTTACCTCTCTTGATTCCCCTTTTCCAGACATCTTTTAGCTACTACTTCTTTATCCCATAGTTACGAAGTCCAATGCACTTACTAGCATACAACCGCGTATTTCGACAAGACTAACTTAAACATACGTCAGTAAAACATAAAAACAAAAATCATGAGGTATTTCTTTTTTTGATATTTCGATGTTTATTTGCATCCTTCACAGTATATTAAGTGTAATGTCTTGAGAAATGTGTGCAGCATCGGTCAAAATACAAAAAGAAAAAGATTTATTCAAATGTAACTCGCTGTTGTGTAACGGTTTAATGTACCCTTCTCAATCGAAGTTTTAGAGACCTCTAACTATTCAACAGAACCCTAAAGCTCATAGTCTAAAAAGGAAACATGAAGACATGTTCTTATAAAACAATAACTTCCTTTATTTGTAAATTACCATAGTTGTTTAGTGGAAAGAGAGGAGAATGAATTTCCGTTACTTTATTAATGGTATTTTCTTTTATTTTTCTTTTTTCAGTAAGACATCTTGATATTACTAAAATGATAACACAGATATATATATATATATGTGTGTGTGTGTGTGTGTGTGTTAGCTAGTGCTAACAATAATAAGCATTTTAACAACACACAAAATTCGAGAAGCTACCATCATTTTTATGCGAGTCCACAGTGTTTATAACTACGTCCTTTGGTATGTAAGGCAAGAAATGTTCTCAGCGGCAGGTATTTTGCTGACAGCTATCCAGCCGTAAACTTCCGTTTCAGCTCCCAGCTAGGCGTGTAACAGAAATGACATTACGCTAAGTGACACTTTCCCCTCTAAAATTTGCTATTTAAAATGTTTTTGGTACCAATTCCATTGGAGAGAAGCATTTTGAAATATTTCCTTTCACTTCTCTGTTTATGGCTAACATCTTCTCTTCAAACTCTCTTTCTTTAGTAAATGATAACTCTGAAAAAAAGGGAATAAGTAGTGATGAGATAACATGACTAAAATATGCATATTTCTTCCAAAAGCACCCAGTGTAAATGAATACAAATAACAGGTGACTAGGATCAAAACAGTTCTGTCGTCTCAACTCGCTATTTTGTCCCCTGGGACACTTTTTCCACTATGTTGTGTCAGCCCAGTCGATTGGGGCTGTACTTCTGCACAAAGCTAAGACTCCCACAAAGAGCATCCTGGATATATTATTAAACAATCTGAGTGGTAGCACCTAATAGGGTCCTATGTATGGGTCAAATAGAACTGTTTTACTTTTAAACTGGTTGCAAACAAATGACTAATGCTAAATTGAATTCTTTGAAATAGAACTGTTTGATCCTTTAACTGTGTGTAAACAAATGACTGTTACTTTAAGTAACAGTCATTTGTTTACACACAGTTAAATGAATTGTTACTGATACATAACCATACTTGGACCCATTTAACTTTGTTGATTAAATTGAATTGTTAGAAATAGAACTGTTTGTCATTTAACAATGTGTATCAACAAAATGTTTTTACAAATCATATATTTAATATATATATAAAAACAGGATTTGGCATTAAATAACTAACAAAGGTTGATATGCCATAAAACCCAACCCAACCAATTCTTATATATCTAATGTATATATATTAACAGGATTTGGCATTAAATAACCCACAAATGTTGATATGCCATTAAACCAACCCAAATCAAACTAAGTCGTATGCATGTAACATGCAGACTTTTATGCTGAGTCTTGTGTTTGATGATAATGGATAAGCTCATCAGGCAAACCACTTTTGTGAAATGGACTTCGTCATTATTAAGCTCCTCTAACATTGCATCCCTGTGCCAGACAAAATTAAATTTTGGAAAATATCGATAATGAGCAAACTAATATGGCATGTCATTACTCCAGTGCTCAATTATTGTATCCTTGTTCCAAACTAGTTTAAACAATGTTTGACTCGTGGACAAATCTGTGTTGGCCAAACACCAAAGATTTACATTCATCGACTCCCTGCAGACACTGGATGCAGTTTAGATTATCTACAAAAGACATGACATACAGGGACGGATGGCGAGAAAGAGTCTAGTGAATCCGATGATCAGGTGATTTTTAGCGGCATCAGTAGTGAGGGAAAAGCCATTTATTTTATAGCATCATCAACTTTGTCAATGCACTTAATCCCCAGTGATCGATCGAACGTTATAAAGTGAAAATTGGAAGTAAATCTGACAGTATAGAGAAAAATTGATAAACAAGGTTATCCAAGAAGAATTTAATGTGAAAGAAAGTCGACGTTATAACGTTTCGGTTCTAATGAGTCATCATCAGGACTAGGAAGGATAATCTATCGAGATGTTAAATAAAATATAGAAATAAGGAGGAAATTCTGTGTGTATACATATATATATATACTCATGGAGAAAGGGGTACAATTAGAGATGAAAATTCGGGCAGGCAGTAACGACGTGTCCGGCTAAGAACTTATTGATCGTCTATCCTCGTGTACCCAAAGATAGACAATTAAATCTACCCGCTGAAACGTCCTCTTAAAATAGATTTACATAGACTAAGTATTTTTTTGTCCCCTACCTCCTCAACATTTTGCAAACGGGTTAAAGAATGCTACGGAGGAAATAATATGATAGATGAGATCCCGTAAGTTTTCAGAGGTGCCCCTACACATACCACAACATCCAACACCAAACTCCTCCCACACCAGAAACGAGGGACAGAAAGAAAGAAAGAAAGAAAGAAAAAAAACAGACAGATAACAAAAAAAAAAAAGAAAGAAAGAAACTTACAAAGATAAATGGAATGAGAAAAGATATATTGTTTGTATGCATCACTTTTTCTTTCTTTTTATCTAGTTTTTGAAGTACTCATCTTTTGGGTTTCTGTTCTCCGAATTTCAAAGGAATTAGCGGAGTATTGCCTGCCCACAAGCAAGACCGTCGTCAACCGAGTTAGTTTAACCCTTTTCCAAAATTGAAAAAAAGAAAAATATCCCTGTTAGACCGACTGCCCGTACTCCACCAACCCCAGTGGTCTTTTTTTTATAAAGGGCAGTAACAAATGGGAGAAAGAAACACAGTCGTGTCTGTATATCATTATTCGTACTTTGATTAAGCCTTTTCACGCCTTGAATTTTTAAGGCAAAAAACAATTTCCGTAAGGCAAAAATGATGAGTGAAAAAGAAAATAATAATAATAATAAACCGCAAACTATGAAATTCTGTACGGACCAAATGAGTAATTTGTAGTTATCCGATTAGATACTCGACCAAATCAAACTTTGCCGGTGAGACTTAGCTGGGTATGACACTAAACTGCATCTGAAGTCGAGGCTCCATTTCTGGTAGCCCAGTCAACTAGGGCTGGAGAATACACCGACAGCATCTCTACAGAGAGGTAAGACCCTCTCCTTCCAATAAGTGTCGTGGATATGATAATCTGATAGTGAGGCTTGGGTAATGCTGGAGCTCTGGGGGAATGCAGACTACCCTTTCATTGCCATCGCTCCCATGTTCACTTTGGACTGGAGTGGTAACATCTGATAAGGTCCTATCAATGGGTCAAATAGAACTGTTTTACTTTTAAACTGGGTGTAAACAAATGCTGTATTGAATTGTTTGAAATAGAACTGTTTGATCATTTAACTGTGTATAAATAAATGACTCATACTTAATTGAATTGTTAGTTATACATAGCCATATTTGGAACCATTTAACTTCGACTAATGCTAAATTGTTAGAAATAGAACGGCTTGATCATTTGATTATGTGTATCTACAAAATGTGTTTACAAATCATATATTCAATATATATGTAAAAACAGGATTTGGCATTAAATAACCAACAATGGTTGATGTGCCGTAAAACTAAACTAAACCAAATCCAGTTCTGAGGAGAATGGAAAAATTCTTTATTGACATCATTGTGATTCGAAGCGTTCTTACTTGTTAAGATCTCACCTATGAATCAAGTTGGTCTGTTTAAAAATTGCTCGTATTCGATAGAACCGTGTTAAAAACAAACTGTTAAAAAACATCGACACAAAATATGTAAATATAAACATACAATGAAAACGATTCTCTTAGCTCTAGGCATAAAACAACCCTAGACGAGGTGACAAGACGTCAAAATCAGTTTACTAATTCTTAAATAAAAGTCGCTAAAGACACACACACACACACATACACACACACACATATATATATATATATATATATATATCCTCTCCCTTACCAGATATTTTACTTTAGTTACTCTAACGCATATATATATATATATATATATATATATATATATATATATATATATATATGTATAATCTGCTCTCGTTGAAAGAGGGCGTGCTTAGTATAACATTTATCGTCCTAGGAAATGGAACCGACGACTCGAGTTCAAATCTCGGACGAGGTTGTTTGCATTTCACTTCGCTTTGATAAAGGCATGAATATGTCTTCCCTCCCTCCCATGGATTAAAAGTACGGGAAACTATGTTCTTTTGCTTTGGTATATCTACCAGTCTAGGAGAAGAAAGACTCTAAATTCAAACCTGCTTTCCTGCTTAAAACAGTTGACCTAGTGTTGGGTTAATACATACATGAAATAAGGAGTCACATTTAGCATAGGAAATTCAAATCCTGAACGAGAACGTGTTTCACTTCGTACTAATGTTCTTACGCAAGCCAGGTATTCATCTGTTCTCCTTCCCCATACAGTTATTGTTAAATAGGGGGACAGACTGGGTTCTTTAGCCTTGAATTCAAACCAGCTTTACTCCATTAAAAAATAACCTTATGTCACATCCTGCTCATGAAGGAGGGTGTGGGCAAATACATAGACTCGCTGACAGATTTGTTCGTCTATTGAATTCGATCTTCATAGGACCTCTAACTAATGTCTTTGTACCACGAAGGTTTATAACAACTGTCCGTCTATATGATAATATAGCGCAATTCTTTAAAAAATTTAGAGCCTCAAACTAAATCGCTAGTGTTGTGGGTTCTGATCTCACTAGGAGCTCCGATATCGTGGCCTTGTACCAGACTAAGCTAGGTTTAGTAACTTATTGCAGTTGCAACTTTTTCGTCAATCAATCTTCTTTACAATTCCCAAGAGCTTTTTTTAATACAGTCGGTACCGTGGGCTTTTTCTTATGCTTTTACTGTGCAGTCCCCCCTGGGATTATTTTGTCTTTCTCAAGTGTGTTATGCCAAGCTATCCATTCCTATCAAGTCAAAGCCTTTTGGAATTTGGGGGGGGGGGTTGTTTTTGTTTTTTTGTTTTCTTCTTCCCGCAAGAAAGTTATCATTCGGCAGTTAATTGGATAACTGTTGCTTAGCCTATTCTGGATAAGAAGCTGCGTTTATTTGTTGAGGCCTGTTGTAATTTTTCCCTCTGGTGAGTGTGCCTCATATTTCCAAAAGGGGATTTACTTGGTATTAGTTGTATGTGTATACCTCATCTCGGGATTACAAAAGGCATTAACTTAAAAGAAAAAAAGTATTTTTTGCGAAGCGGTAAGCGCAACAGATTGGTTTGTTCGTTAAACACTCTCCTGTTCGATATCAGGAACCAATGAATCTGTCAAAACCTTTACGATGACGTTATCATTCTCAGACATAGCAGACTCATATGTCTTGTCTTGATTGGTAGCCAGTCTAAGAGGAAGACAACATTGAAAGAGTAGTTCTAAGCACATAGGATTTGTTTGGCCATATTCCTCGCTACATTTTTCCTTTTACTAACAGGAACCAAAGAAGCTGTCAGTCTCAAACAGATTACACACACACACACACACACACACATATATATATATATATATATATATAAGTAAAGTTGGCGACCATAGTTGAGGAAGACCCGAAGGCTCCCTTTTCATGAGCTACTACACCGAGGTGTAGGGAAAGGTGCTAGTCCTTTCCCTTGATTGCTACATTTTATCTTTAATCCGTACCATATAATAATGAGTGTTAAGCAAGGTGGCAACAAGTACCAGTTTTTGAGTCTTTGGTATGACTCGACAGAGGATTGAACCCCGGTCTCCAACATGGCGCCTCCCTCGCTCTCTCATATATATATATATATATATATATATATATATATATAATCATTTTCTTCTGTGCGAATGGTGACTCCATAATATTAAAATTCAGTTGTAAATTGTACTGGAAATCGCTTTAGTCTCTCAACTAAAGCAATTTAAATGTATTGCTTTAATAAAAAGTTTCGCTATGATGTTTTTTATGAGTAACTGTTTGCCCAACACAATGAGAATTTTCGTCGTATATTAACAGATGCATAAAATAAAATTTCAGTGTCTGTTTAAATATTTTGAGCCTTCTTTCTCATTCTTCCTCTCTTTTTAACATTTACTCTGTCTTTTTTCTCTTTCTCTTTTTTTTTTTTTTTTTTTTTTTTTCTCTCTGTAAGCATTTACAATTTCTTTTCCTTTCATCTTCTCATTCTGGGAGTACTTACTCTTTTTTTTTTTTTCTTTTTTCCTTTTCTGATTTATTTCAGACATTTTTTTTTTTTTTTGTTAATTTGAAATTTTTATTTCTTTCGCCATTTATAAAGGAAAACGAAAGTCTCCTTTTTTTTTTTTCTCTTCGCACATTTTTTTAAAATCGTTTATTTATATTTTTTCTCTTCTCCGTCCCATTTAAAATCATCTTCTCGTTCGTCTCATCTCTTTTCCAGCATCATCTACTTTTCCTCTTCCTCCTCCATATTTATCAATCACGTTCTTTTTTTAACCTCCATAATCACGTTTCCTGTGCCCTGTAAAGTACTTTACCAGACCCTTTGAGGTTTTCACTGTCCGAAATTCGTTTCTTTGTCACTCAATGAAGATCTCCTTTCCCCACATTTTTTATTTTTTCACTCACACACAATCATAAACCGTTAGGAACTACTGTTTAAATATATCGAGCCTTTAAATAGTTATTCTTATTTATATAGTTTAAAGTTTCGATATATCAAAGTTTTCAAACTTCTAGGGTGCTAAAATTGATATTTACCTCACTATTGTATTTTCTAAATTGTATGTTTCTGTTCAAACAAAAATTAATAGCCTTAATTCTTTCCAATCCGAAATGTTTCTAAGTTTAGCCAGTTTAGTCAAATTAAAATTCAGCTGTTGCAGTATCCAGGCAAGTTAACACCTTTGTACGATTTACATTCTTATAAGATTATGCACGAGCTATTGAATATATGATTTTGGTCATCTACATGAAAGCGCTCACGGAAAAAAAAACCGGCTCATTGGTCTAGTGGGTAGAGTGTTCGCCAATAGTCCGGGAGACCTGACTTCAATCCCAGGTCGCGCCATACCAAAGACTTTAAAAATAGTACTTGATACCTCTTTGTTTAACACTCAGCAATATAAGGTACGTATCGAGGGTAAAGTGGAGCTATACAGGAAAAGGAATAGTGCCCTCCCCTACACTTTGGTGTAGTAGCTATTAAAAAGGGAGCTTTCTGGTCGCCCTCTATACTATATATATATATATATATATACACACATGAAAGCGAGTATGATAGCCGTTAAAAAGAAAGTAAAATATATTGTAAATATGACTGCATTAGGAATAAAATTGTTAAAAAGTACATCAGTTAAGTATAAAAATCATATAGCTGTAATAATAAAGAATTTTGATATTAAGTCAAATTAGGATATTTTTTAAAATGCATATAGCATACATTCAGACTTAGGTGGTAAGTCTCATGTCTAGTGAGGGTTGGTAGCTCATCTTGCAAGCCACTTTTGTGAAGTGGATTTCTTCATTATTAAGCTCCTCCAATATTACATCCTTGTGCCAGACAAAAGTAAATTTTGGAAAATGTCAATTATGAGCTAACTAATATTGCATATCGTCTTTAGAATTCGATCTTCATGTGATGAAAAATCACGAAAGGATTTAATTTCAAATAGGGCTAGCCCTAATATTAAACAAATGAAATTTAATTTTCATGACCCCTAGTTTCAAAGGGGCTTAAAGGGGGCTTTAGTCCTTATTGCTTTAACGTTTTGAGACCCTTTTATAAGAAGGGGTTTTACAAAAAGAAGATATGGGGGTGTCCTCGTGGTGTAATGGTTAAAGCGATAAACTGCGGAATCGTAGTAAGCGAGTTCGTACTCCAGTCGTGCTATTACGTTCACTTTCGGGCAGATACCCTTGGGAAAGGTATGAACCCACTTATCCTCCCAGCTATGGGTTACATAGTACCACTACTGTTCTAGAAGAATGGCTTTGGCATTAAATAACCTACAAAGGTTGATATGCCATTAAACAAAGAAACCAAACCAAAAAGAAGATAAGAGTAGGTATGAAAGGTGTTCCATGGGGAATTGTGCAAGAGATTAAAGTCTGGCTACACTGGAAAATGCTATATGCATAAACCAGAATCTGTCCCAGAAAATGAGACACCCAAAATTCTCTGTGATTTTGAGATAGAAAACAAATCACCTAGTCCCCGCCAGAAGACCAAACTTAATATTAATTAACAAGAAGAAAATAACTAGTCAACTGGTGGATTTTGCCATTCTGACGTACGATAGTGAAAATAAAAGAAATCAAAAAGATAAACAGAAAGAACTACTTGAAACAAAGTTATTGGTATTAGATAGGAATACTTGTAACCATACAACTGCCGGTCAATTATTTGTATTAGATAATAATAATAATAATCGATATCATGTAAATTTGTGCAAGAATGACTTTCAATAAACAATTAAGCAAAAAATGTAAATGTATGCGATTCCCTAACCCCTAGACATAAAATCACCCTAGACGGATTGACATACCATTAAAATCAATCAATCTGATCATGTCTTATTCTAACTCATTCTCTACCTCTCTCATTTTTTTCTTTCTTTCTTTCTCTTTCTTAATTTCTATATTTGTCTATCTTATTTTCTCCGACTTGAATTTTTCTCTCTGTTTCCATCATCCTGGCCCTGATTCTTTTTCACATATTCTCCACCCTACTCCTCTCTCTCTCTCTCTTCATCGTACTTGCTCTGAGTCTCTCTTTCTCACACAATTTCTTCGTCCTCTCTCTCTCTCGTCCTTACTTTGATTCTATCTTATTCACACGCACGCACACACACACACAAACACACGCCCACCCTTTCTCTCTCTGTCTCTGTATCTGTCTCTCTTCATCGTACTTGCACTGAGTCTCTTCTTCTCACACAATTTCTTCCTCCTCTCTTTCTCTCTCTCTCTCTCTCTCTCTCTCGTCCTTATTTTGATTTTATCTTATTCTGATTCTTTCTTATTCTCAGACAGTCTCTTAGTTTTCTCTCTCGTCATCGTCTTTGCTTTCTGTCTCTTCCTAACATAATTTCTCTCTCTCTCACACACACACACACACACACACACACACACACACAGAGTCCTGTTCATACTCTGTTTTTCGCTATCTCTCTCTCTCTCTCTCTCTCGTTCATACTCTGATATTCTCTAAGTTTTCTCTCTCGTCGTCGTCTTTACTTTCTGTCTCTTCCTCACACAATTTTTCGCTCTCTCTCTCTCTCTCCTCCATCATCCTGACTCCGATTCTATCTTATTCTCACACATTTGCTTCGTTCCCTCCCTATCTCTACCTCTCTTTCAGGCGTCATCAGAGAATGTGTATCTTTCGTCACATCATTTTGCCCCCTCCCGTTTACACCACCTACACCACCTGTTCGATAGTCGTTAAACAAAACTGGCAAAAACCGCTTTAAAACGGCACCCTCATTTCCGACGACACTTCCCAAATATTAGGACAATCTCCGACCCCTCTTGCATTCATCTCCCATCTCTCCTCAGCCACGCACTGCAACAACCACAACCATTTTCTTCACTTTCAACACTGCCACCACCGCACCTACACCTGTTCCCCTTTCCACCACCATTCCCAACACCATATTCATCTTCCCTTTCAACGTTGGCCACTATTAGCTGAGCGACCGACCGTAAAATTGTGGCCGCCTCCTTATCCTCTGTCCTTACAGGGAGCCAGCCGTAGTGCGAGGGTTAGCAAGTTCGTCTCACAAACGTATCCACAAGTGTAGGAAATTAGCGCACCCTATCATTTCAGCCTTGTGTCAGAATACTGAGCTTGTGTCTTTCAGGGTGCAACTGTTAACAAATCAATTCGTTTGGGTCGAGAGTTCATGCCTCACTAAGTGACTCATTGCTATCCCTAATACTAAGCCGCTACCGATTTTCACCCTTCAATCCCGCCATTTCGAGTTTTCTCCTCTATATACTTGCACAGTACCTATAAAAAAGGATGTAGTTCGATGTTTTACTTTTTTGCCTATGCAATTGTCAGACCGATATATATATATATATATATTTCTAACTTGGTTTTCCTTTCATCAAACTATTTCACCCTTGAAGTATAGCGTACTCGTCTTTTATCTGTTCATCTCAGTTATTCCCTAAATCTGAAGCAAACCTTTTCATACTTCACTTATCAAATACATCAACACGTGGACATGCTTAATTCATTGTTTGGTTAGTGTTTATGTCGGGAAGTATGAGTTTAATTTTAAACAAGGCCAAGATAGCCTCGGGTCAGTAATTCTAAATGTAGTACCCCCTTATCTTCCATGAAAATCAGCCTTCAATATTCTTGCCTTTTAACTAGACTTTGACTATCGACCACTAACGCTAGTGATAAATACACAACTACTTCAACTACCAAGCATGTGTGTGTAGTCTATCTCTCTCTCTCTCTCTCTCTCTCATATATATATATATATACTTCTTTGTTTCTGTCTTTCTCTCTCCTTTCAGTCTCTCTCTGTCTCTTCAATATAAAAAGTTTGACTGACGAGCCGGTTATCTTACCACTTGGACTTCTGGAGTTTCAGTTATAATCTTGAATGTTGTTGTTATTATTTGGAGAAGGAGAAAGTGTTCAAAATAGGGGCGAAGTTCACTTTTTTCAAAATGTCTGACCATACCTAATCGCACGGTAAGGCAACAGGACCCAAGTAAAATCTCCTCTTTTTTGGCTTCTCACATTTCTTTTGCTCAGTTAACTTTCATGGATAACTGCAGGGTTTTTGTACATTTTCATGGTTTAAAGCCCCGTAATTATCCTGATTTGGTGAATGACTTTCATTTAAGCTTATTAAAAACAAGTGTTCCAAACACAATACTCGGAACCTATATGACCTAGCCACGCTGTTGAAAATTCTCTCTCTCTCTACCATTTTAATTCTCATAAAAAGGCATTTGGCTCCCAAAGAAATAATTTCAAATCTACGGGGCTGGGGAATCTTTGCCACGAAAGCAATTAGGGATTTTATTTCAGTCTCGTAATCAAACCCTTCGTCATGAACATGGTGTGACACAAGGTCTGTTTTTTTAGCAGAGTACAGCTAGTTTGAATTCAGATCTCTCCTTCTCTTAGACTGCTTAACCAGGACTAGAAAACTTGTTCTGGCCTACAATTTACCAATTGCTGGTCGGAGAATAGAAAAATTAATGCCTTTCCCAAGACCATGAGGGAACCGTATCAGCCCCGTCTAAGATTTGAACTCGGGTCTCTAATTCCATTTCCTATGGTGATATATTTCAATCGTGCATATAACTCAAAAATCATACTCTGCATCCTTTTGCAAATCAGAATATTAGAATCTTGCTAACCCTAAGCTTGAAGGCTGAAAACCATACTCTGCATCCTTTTGCGAATTAGAAAATTAGAAACATGATACTTAGATTAAAAAAAAGAATATAAGGATAGTTTCATTGAATACGAGTACAGCTGACCACCTAGCCATATTTTTTAATCATTTAAAGCATTTATATTCAGAATTGGTTGGCAAAAGATTCACACTCGGTATCCATAGAACATCTCTCTCTCTCATATTTTCCTGAGCGTTGCTTGATACCTCTGCTATTTATAAAATACGTGATTATGTTAGTGCCTCTACCGATGCATAGATACTTCACAGACTTTTAGCCTTGGTAAGGCCGCCAGTCTAGGAAAAGAAAAACGCAGAATTCAAACCAACTTTACTCAGCTTAAACATTGACCTTGTGTCGTGTCCTGCCTGTGGCGAAGGTGTTTGGTTAATCCTATTGACCAACCACTCCGCTCGGGCAGGATATGACACAAGGTCAAATTTTAAGCGGAGTTTTCCTTCTCCTAGACTAGTTGCCTCACCAAGGCTGAAGAAATCAGTCTGTCCTACTATTTACCCAAGGCTGGAGGGAGAATAATTGGATTCATACCTTTCCCAAGGGTATTAGTGCGATGTGAAATGCAATCAGTCTCGTCCAGGATTTGAACTCGTGTCGCCGTGTCCATTTCCTACGACGATAACCATTACACCACGGGTACCTCCACTGAAGTTTGGTTAATACATACTCACTGATATATTATGTCAAAAAAAAAGCTAATGATATATTCAGTCGCTTGCATTCATTTTTATTTTTTTGTATATTCTCCCTTACAAATTTGTGCTTCTTACGCCACCATTTCTTCTCTCTCTCTCTCTCTCTCTCTCTCTCTCTCTTCATTAAAGAGCCACTGACGGTGACTACATGTGACCCTTTAATATGAGCTCCGCCCAACATAAACTTCTTGCTGATGTTAGAACTTAAGTTTGGAATCACACATCCACTGTTTTCTTGACTTGTTTTAGTCACCCACAAAGAAGAAATTGGGAGGGAGAGAGAGAGGGGAAAGAGAAAAGAATATATAGCTTCTGTTTTTGACGTCACTATGCAGGCTCCTCCTCTTTTGCAAGTCATTTTTTCTTTCATCACAAACACAGTGTGTAATACAAAAATATGTATGTATGTATTTCTATATATAGATCCGCCTTTTCTCTTGAAAATATGAGGGAGCCCCTCCTCCTGTGAGTAGAGTTATGTGTGCTGATGTGTAAGCACGTATATATATATATATATATATATATATATTTCTGTGTATATGTGTATATATGAGCATGTGTGTGTGTGCGCGCGTGCGCGCTCTTGTGTAATACCAGTAAAAATAACGGCATCTATATACGAATGAGTTAGAAGCAAATGTATTTAGGTGAGTCCCCGTTGTGAAATGGCTAAAATGCTTGCCTGCGACCTCGAATTAAGTGAGTTCAATCCCCAGTTTCGCTAGTACGTTCAATTTCGAACTAATACCCCTGGAAAAGTTATTAACCCCCGTAATCCCACCTAGCTATTAGTTAGACAGTAACACTGCTGTTCTTCTACAAGGATGGCTGTGACATTAAATAACCCATGAAGGTTGATCTATCCCTAAATAAAGAAACCAAACCAAAAATATTTTTTGTAATATATAAAATTTGGGGAACCTGTGGATGTGGCCTTCTAAACCACTGAGGGCGACTTTTTATAGCCTTGTGGAAATAGCGATTAAAACTATCTATCCTCACCTGATATCACATACCTTTCCGTTTTTATTTTTGCTTACAGTGTTTAATAAATAATACCGAATAATATTTGTTTTGATTGCATAATTTTTCACCACCCAGTAACAGTATCTTTAGTTTAGAAGAAAATCAATGTTAAAGAAATATGAAAGGCGTTCTAATTTATGTATCCTACAGTGTATATATATATATATATATATATATATATATATATATATATATAACAACCATCTTTAAATATATGTGTAAAGACTTTTAAAATGGTTCTTGATGTTTCCTTGCTTAACACTAAGCAATATAAGGTACGTATAAAGGGTAAAGTAGAGCAATCCAGGGAAAGGAGTAGCACCCTCCCCTACACCTCGGTGTAGTAGCTATTGAAAAGGGAGCCTTCTGGTCACCCTCGACTACGGTCGCCAACTTATATATATATATATATATATATATATATATATATATATATACACACACACACTGGGGGCCATGAAGTTTACAGCTCGAAATGGAAGGGAGTTAACTTTTCATGGATTTTTTTTATTTTATTTAAGAAACATGATAAAAAAAAATGAGTTTTGAACTGGGAAATGAATATACGTACGTAAAATTCATGCTTCGAGATCATTGTCTTCTTAGTCGAGCCGAGAACTTTTTAGCACCCTCCTCATATTATACAGTTGCCGATGCGTTAGTATAATCACACAAGCACACACACACACTCACTTTCAGTTACATATACATAACTATATTATGTATACATTACAGCCATATACATATTCTCTCTCACACCGTGGGTGCTCATGGCGTTAAAGCGCTGAACTGCGTAATCGTTGTTAGCGAGTTCGAACTTCAGTTGTGCTATTACGTTTACATTCGGACAAATACCCTTGGGAAAGGCATAAACTCCCTTATCCTTCCATCTATTGGTTAAATAGTACTACTATTACTGTTCTGCTAGAAGGGTGGATTTGGTATTAAATAACCCTAGAAGGTTGATGTGTCATTAAACAACGAAACAAACACACACACACACACAGGTACTCAAATACAGCCACACACAACCGCTCACACACGCAGACATCCACTCAAACAAGTACTCATATACTGCCACACAGACACACACACATTCTCACTCACATATTCTCTCTCTCTCTCTCTCTCTCTCTCTCTCACACACACACACACACGTTCACTTAAACAAGTACTCATATACAGCCATACATACACGTTGACACACCCATATTCTCCTTCTCTCTCTCTCTTTCTCACACACACTCACAGGCAGTCACAGGTACTCAAATACAGCCACACACAGGCGCTCACTCACATATTCTTTCACTCTTCTTCCCCTCTCTCTCACACACATACACATTCACTCAAACAAGTACTCATATACAGCCACACATACACGCTCACACACATATTCTCCCTCTCTCTCTCTCAAACAGGTACTCATATTCGGCCACATACAGGTGCTCACACACACACACACACACACACACACACTCATATTCTCTCGCTCACACACACACACACACAGAGAATCTTCTCATCAAAGCTTTGAAGAAATTAAGGCGCCAAATCCGCAAAGACAGAAAAAAAAATGATCGATGAAATTTTTCGGTGATTCCGAAAGCTGTCTGCAATGTCAGGTGAGACACAACTTACGCAGGTTGAGTTGACGGATGAACAGGTTGATGACTCTGTTAAACGTTACCCTAAACATTTCGGTCTATGTCTAAGAAATAAACTACAGGCGGTATTTGCGCCCACTCCTCAAAACCAGATGAGCTTAAGTCTACTATCCACTCTCACTACTCAAGTGCATCGATAAATGTTGGTTTAGGGGGCATTTTCATCAGAATGTTCTCGCAGGAGTTCTGAAATATTTAAAATCCAGACAGCCTAAAACATGAAACTTTTTTTATCGTTGATGGCGGTGTGGATATTAACGTCTAACACCCTGGGGTTTTATGCATTTCTAATGGGAACTCCAACCTCACCAACCCTTATCCAAATTGTACGTTTTGTAACACTCGACTTAGTTGGTCGACACTTAATTTTTATTTATTTATTTGTTGCACGTTGATTGTGTCACTGTTGGCGAGTGAAGAAAAGTGGGGGAATTTTAATTCTTTGGGAAAAAAGAGAGAGAGAGAGAAAAAATAAAAAAAACTAATTTTCTCTTCCATTGCCTACGCTCCGACATTTTTATTATTCACAGGTTAAGGGGAAAAAAAGAAAGAAAGAAAATAGCGCAGTCAGCTATGACAAAGTATACTTCTAAAATATTTCACGCCTCGACTGCAGCTAAGAAATAAGGTTTATAGAAAGGAATAGGCATAAAATTAATAGATCTCTTTTTCTCACTTAGATCAGGATTGGTTCTCGCGAGTCGCTTTAAGAGGTTTCGTGGCTGTGATTGTTGACACCGGTCATTACGGAGAAAAAGTACAGGAAGCTGAAAGGGAGAAAGAGTGGGGCACAAGAGAGAAACAAAAAACAGGGAAGGAAAGGGGGGAGAGAGAAAGCAAAGAAGTGTATAGGGATAACTGAATATGTTCGCTCTACTTGGGGCATGGGGTTGCTAGCCATACCTACAATAGAGAGAGTTCAATCCTTACTGAATTACAGAGGCCGTGTACTGTACTACGATTGCAAATATTTGTAAATATCAGTTACAAGACTACGACAGCCGTTCGGAATGATATTAATTAATATTAACCGCAAGTCAACCAATCTTTGGTTATTTTTTGCCCAGAAGTTAGTGAATTGCATTAATATGTACTTTCCAATTAATATTTTTTGCGCAATCAAAAGGGGGTTTTGTTGGGAGTTTACGAACCTAATTCCACATGAAAATAAGACATAACTTTTTGGTGCAGGTATTCCTCTTCATTTATTCCAGGCAGGATACTTTAACTCAATCAACAAAGAAAAAACATGAGGACGACATTTTTTTTAAACGCGAGCGGTGTTCTTTTTATTTACAGAGAGAGTAACAAAAACTAGAGGCACATAAGCTGACCCTTATTCAAACGTGAAATTTGGGGCCGATAAATGAACCTACAATTCTATTACCAGTAGTTGTAACAGGTACTGACTAGAATGATAATTTCAACAGTTTTTGCACAGTCATATGATATTAGATGTTATTATCTAATACAAATAATTTTAACAAAGGAATACTTGAAATTGCACGACTATCTCGTACTATTAATTTTTAAACTGAACTATTTAACCCATAGATGGTAACCAAACAAGTTCGGGGGTTAAAGTTTAATGGGTGTTATTAGTTGGCGGTTGATTGATTCTTCTTTTAAATCGCAATATGTGTTGTTTTCTTTTGTTGGTAGCGTTTGCTGAAATATAATGAAGGAAGAAAGGTGATACACAGAGACGACTGAAGCTATTTAGATCCAACTTTATTTCAATGGAAGTTCGCAACTAAGTTTTAAAGCGGTGGGGAAACCTCTCCGAGCAAAAAGTGGCTGCCGAGGTTTTTCCGGCGCCAAAAAGCCTCTTTTTTTTTCTTTTTTTTTTTTTTTATTGGTTTGGTTTGGTTTGGTTTGGTTTCTTCGTTTAATGGCATATCAACTCTTTTTAGGTTATTTAATGCCAAGGCCATTCTCCTAGAAGAATAGTAGTGGTACTATTTAACCCATAGCTGTGAGGATAAGGGGGTTCATACTTTTCCCAAGGGTATTTGCCCGAAAGTGAACGTAATAGCGCGACTGGAGTACGAACTCGCGTACTACGATTCCGCAGTCCATCGCTTTAACCATTACACCACGAGGACACCCCCTTTTTTTAAATTGTTCTTCCTGTCAGAAGCCTCCAGGGAGATGATTATTTCTTTCATATTGTTCTTTTTTAATCTGATTTTATTTATTATCTATTGTTATTACTTTTGTTTATTGTTCAAACCCCACAAAGTACAATCACTCCGGATCAAAGTGGACTTGGGAATAATGGTACTCTACACTCCTCAAATATTCAAAACTGGAGTCTCGTCATCAGATGCAATTTAGTGTCATACACAAGACAACCCTGTCGAATTTATTAACAATGGTCTATTACACCACGTAAGGTGCCCATGAAAGCACATTATTTCAACAAAGGAAAAACAAAAACAAAAAAAAATTGTCCCCGCTCTCATAAAAATGAATGCCATCATAAAATGGCCGGAAACTATTTTAAGTCGAGTTAATTCTTCCTAAAATTTTACTTCTAATTTCAGTTGACCTGTACAGACCTTTATCCGCGTGTCAAAAACCACCACCCTCCAAGTTTGCCCTTCACACGCGTGTGTAGTTGGGTGCGACAAGTTCGTATTTCTGTAAATAGGAGGGGAGTTGTTTATTTTAGCCTTTGACAGGCCGAGAAAATGAAAATGAAGCGCCCAGGCGGACACTGTCCAGTTGAGGGTTGTCGAAAGGACAAACTGTTCCCTTGTCAGGAGAACAAAAAAACAAATAACACGCAAAAAAAGGCCCAAAATAAATGTTTATTTTATGATAAAAAGCAAAACACGTCTGGCTCAAGGCTTGTAATTAGAAGTTGAAAACAAAGTTTTTTTTTTCTTTTATCATTTGTCCCTTTTAACGCAAACACAGTCGTTTGGGAAGAGAAGAACTGTGTTGCCTTGAAAATCAACATTTGTTGCCCTAGCTTTCATCTGGGCGTTCAAACCCTTGTATAAAAAAAGGATTTTGAATGCTTATTCTCAAAGTACACTGTTCCATACTTGAATCGGTAAACCTGGTTCAAAATCCTGCTGGAACAGTCTGCATTCACTTTGTGCGAATGTCCTTATGAAAGTCATGAATCCACTCTCTGACAGGTGAGCCCTCAAGAAAGTTTGATGAAAAGCCACGTTATTTGGAGAGGTGATGGACACTGCCAAGTATACCATATTTCCCTGAGAGATGCTATAAAGGGAAATTATTTGATATGACACTTCGACGACATGTAGGTCATGGAAAATGTCCATCTTGTATGCTTGTGCGTATAGTAGTCTTAAAAAAAATAATCTTTTAAAATCGTCCTTCGTTTTTGTGGTTATTTTTCCTTTTGGTATTATCCTAAAAGACGGACTGACCCCTAGACAAAAAGTGTTATTGGCCCCTTAATCCGTGTCATCCTTTTTATCAATTCCATCTAGATAGGCTCAATTCTTAATCTTAATCTTAATTATATTTTAGTTTCCTCAGTCCAACATATAAAAAGATAAAACAATCTGTTCAATTGTGTATTTACTTAAACCTTTTTCCTGCAGGCAAGATGCAGCACAAGGTCAATTTTTAAGCGGAGTATAGCTGATTTGAATTGAGATTTTTTTTCCTTCTCCATTCCAAGGTTAAAAGAGCCCTGTGTAAGCAATTGAAGGAGTTGAATATGTATCAAGCGGACTATATTGGTATTATTACAGGTATTTGAAGTTTTAAAGCATTTTAACTTTAAAAAAAGCTTTAAAACTTCAAATACCTGTAATAATACCAATATAGTCCGCTTGATACATATTCAACTCCTTCAATTGCTTACACAGGGCTCTTTTAACCTTGGAATGGAGAAGGAAAAAAAATCTCAATTCAAATCAGCTATACTCCGCTTAAAATTTGAGACTCCTTCAAACTTGAGGCTTTTGCTGCCGATTTGCCATTTCGGTTGACTCAAAACTACATTTCTGTAATCAAGTAATTAAACCTCACCTTGTCGAATCAGACCATTAAACATAGACCACCCAGCAGACGATGGGTTACTTGACGCCTTCGTAAATTCAGCTTTTACCCGATGAATATATGTAGGAGGATAGACTCACTAACATATTTTTTTTATTAGCTGTGGATCTTCACCCTCATTAGACCGACTCCTCCTATTGAGATTCTACCGTCAAATCCCGCAAAATAATTAATACTTCTCAGCTATGGGTAAATAGTCGGACAGACTGGGTTCTTCAGCCTTGGTGAGGTAACTAGTCTAGGAGAAGGAAAACTCTGTATTCAAACCTGTTAAACTCCGCTTAAAAATTGACTTTGTGTCATATCCTGCCCGAGCTGAGGGGGTAAATAGGATTAATATTTCTCTGAACCATCGCTACGAAACATGAGACGCCTTTGACTATGGCGATAAACCCACCTAAGAATTTGAGTCACGAAGGTTTAGTGCTTGTGTCTACTTCACGTCATTATACCAACTTAATTGTGTTTATGCACCTAACGAAAGAGAATATTGGTCGTTATTGGCAAAAGCGAGAAAAACTGCGTTTGTACACTTGACTGTCCAGTTTCAGCTTCATTCACATTCTTATTCACCTTTCTTATTGTTTGATTACTATCAGTCTCGATTTATTGATATATTGGGCCGCCTTCTACTTTTACCAATTGATTGTATACACCTATCACACTCGTCACTCTATTGATATCGATGTCTTTCTTTGTCTCTTTCAATCGATTTTTGATTTTTTTTTTTCTCCCCTATTTTCAACAAGATGGTGAATACGGCTTGCAATTCAATACTTCTCTTTCATTCAGAAATATATAAACGGACGCCAAAGGAATATCTATAAAGTCGAGTAGGTGTCATTTTCTTATTGTTGCGTACTTTTCCGGGTCACAATTAGGCAAATCAAATACTTTAGGCATGTTCAGCCACTTACAAATCTAACCTTCAATATTGCTCCAAGAATGATAATCATCCAAAGATGTTTGACTATTATATAAGAAATAGTTTACATGTGCCGATATTTTTTTTATCGGCACAGGTAAACTGTTTTTTATATAATAGTCAAACATCTTTGGATAATTATCATTCAAAACCAATCGAGCTATTTTCATGTAATTTTGCAATTATCAACCATTTAAAATGAAGCGCATGTAATGTAAAAGTTGTCACCGTAAGAAGTGGATTTAGCGAGCCGAGTTCAAATCCTAAACGAAGCTGTATCTGTTTCCCTTTGTGCTAGAGCCTTGATTCTATCTCTTCTCATCTTATGATTCAGCTATGGATGATATAGTAGGGCGAACTGGACTCTCTAGCCTTGTTGGGGCAGCCGGTCTAGAAGAAGTAAAACTCTCAATTTAAAACCAACGCTCTTTGCTACTGTTGCCATGTGACTTAGTTGGGCAACTTGGGTTGTGTAATGGTTTGCAAGCAAGATTATCAAACCTTCACCAGTGAGTTCGAGTCTCACTAGGTGTCCCATTCATTCGACCTTGTGCTACGTCTAAGCAAACCGCTTAATAAGTTACAACCACGTAACCTAGTACAATTTCTCAGGTGATTTAGAGAGGATGTGGGCATCATTCAGTAAGCCTTCTATTTCTCTGAGAGATTACATCTGAAAACCTAAAAAGCTTATGGGCTATGAAGAAGATTATATTTCAAAATATATTTAAATAGTATGTAGATCTTCGTTTTCAGTGTTTTTTTTTTAAATATTACACTGACGATAAAATTAGAAATCATCTTTTGTCCTATCTCCTTGATTAAAAATATCTGTCTAACGTATGACCCTAAACCACACCCAGTGATGAGGCCTTAACTCTGGAGAGAACTCCTTCATTGCCAGTACTCTCAGGACCACTCTGACCTAGAATGGTTGCATTGGTACAGGTCCCATCTATGGATCAAGTTGATCTGTTTAAGAATTATTCCTTTTAGAAATACTCGATATCGTTTAACTGTACAAACAAATGATCGTAGGCAAATAAAAAATATGATTTTTTTAATCCAATGGAACATTAAAAATATAGTTCTAATTTCAATCAAACATTTAGAAATAAATCCCATTACGGCATCAAATAACCCATGAGCAGTTGATATGCTTTTAACATATAAACCAAACCTATAAAGAATCTATATTATTCTGCTTATTTTCATCCTTCTTTCGTAAGAATGTCACGCTTTTGGTTCACATTATTCTGCTTGGATGACACTCTTTCTTTTGTAGATAAGATAGCTTATCATTGTTGCCCATTTAAAGTTGCGAGAAACTTCTATGTATAAATAAGTTAATGTCAAAGAAAGAATATTATTAAGAGATTATTACACCTAACACCGGCGGAAAATTTCGTTAGGGATTTTTTTCAAATATGTCCGGACTCTGATAGTACTCTGATAGTATCATTTTTTTTTACTCCAAAAATTAAATAAAAAACGAGTTCTTCTTCGACAATGGGAGATACGATTTTTTGTTCTCATGAGTATAGCCTTTTTTTTTTTTCTTTTTTTGTACCTGTAGAGAGCGATTTATATTTAAAGCTGCAGTCACCTGTCAACTTATGTAGTGATATATCTAATTTAAAATTGGACTACAGAAACTTGCTTAGGTGCCGCTCACAGTCAGATTGTACATCACCCAAAAACGTCTTTTTAAGTGATGGATCGCTCTTATAAAAACGTATAAATGGCAGAATTAAGGTCGACTAAGTCACAGACAGTAGGATAGGGATTTTAATAAACAAAAACTTGTGTCTATTCTAGTTTGGTGCATTTGAGTAGGTGGGTACGATTCATGCCAAACTTAACAGCTCCAGCTACACACGATGTACACATGTGTACTCTTGTTGGTGTTTATACAGCTTTGCTTAGTACACCACAAGGTCAAACGAGGAAAAATGTAAATAGAAGGATCATCTTGCGTTAATAATCGAAACGGAATGTGCATTTCGGCCTAGAAAATCGGCATTATATTATCTAGCTTTTTACCAGAAATTGAATACTGTTCTCTCGCATATGGAAGACCAAGGATACTTCTCAAACAGAGACGGTTTTAAAAAATCTATTCATTTTCAAAAATTAATCAAAAACTACGTTTTGGAAAAGTTTATTGATTATGTATTTCAAAGATTGATTAATTTTAACCGCATCTCAACTCGTCTAGCCAGCCCAATTGACTGGGGCTGTAGAATATACCGACTGCATCTCTACAGAGGGGTTTGACCCCCCCTCCACTCACCAACGACTTGACATTGAACAATCTTATGGTGAGGTCCCAATAATTTTGGAACTTTGAGGAATGCGGAGTACTTTTTCATTACTATCACTGACAGGTTAGGGTCCTATATATGCGTCAAATAGAACTGTTTGACATAGAGCAAACAAATGACTAATGCTAAATTGAATTGTTAGAAAGAGAACTGTTTGATCATTTAACTGTGTGTAAACAAATGAATGATGTTTTACTGAATTGTTAGTGAAACGTAAACCAACAAAGTTAGATGGTTTCAAGTATTGTTACAATACTTGAAACCATTTAACTTTGTTGATTTACGTTTACAAATCATATATAGCTAATATATATGAATAAACCGGATTTGGTATTAAATAACCGATAGTGGTTGATATGCCATTAAAAAAAAAACTCGTCGAGAGGGGCTGTAGAATACACCGACTGCACCTCTACAGAAGAGTAAGACCCCCCGCCCATGAGTGTCCTGATATATGACACTAAACAATCCAATGGTGAGGTTCCAATGATGCTGGAGCTTTGGGGAATGCGGAGCACCCCTTCATTGCCATTGCTCCCAGGTCCGCTCTGGCCCGGAATGGTAGCACTTGATAGGGCCCTATCTATGGGTTAAATAGAACTAACTGCATACTTATTCTGAACTGAATTGTTTGAAATGGAACTGTTTTTTACATTGAAACTGTACTTGCACTAAACTAAATTGTTTAATATAGAACTGTTTTGACATTTAACTGTATGTAAACAAAATCTGTACTTACACTAAACTGAATTGCTTGAATTAGAACTGTTTGAATAAACTGAATAGCTTGAAATAGAAATGTTTTTGACAATTAAACTGTGTACCTATACTAAACTGTATTGTTTGAAATAGAACTAACTGTTTACATAAAAATGGATTTGGCGTTAAATAACCTACAAAGGTTGATATGCCATTAAATCCAAACAACCAACCATCGTCGAGAGTTATTTTTTGCCTAGGGTTTATGGAATCGCATTCATTTTATGTTCCTATCAACATTTTTTGTGTAGTTATTTCTTATATGGTTTTTGTATACGAATAAGTTTTAAACAGATCTACTTGACCAATAAAAAGGACCATAGCAAGTACTACCATTCGGGGTGATAGTGGACCTTGAAGTAATTGTGTTGTATGCTCACAACCATAATGATATCAATAACAACAACAGTACAACAAATACATATTCAAATACAGTCAAATCCAATACACAGGCAGAAACACAGGCGACTCCGTTGTTCGGGTACGAACCGTTTATTAACTTCTGACTTCGGTTCTTCGACACGAGGAGAGAGACACAATTCTTAAAAGTCTTTCGTAATCATACTATGCTAACAACACCACTAACGTTCGGCATATCTCGTAGTCCAATCTCAATTTCTCAACATCATGGTCGGAACTCAACTTCAGCTGTCTACCTCAATGGCAGAGAACCCAATTGTCTGCCTACATGGTCCAAAGGCATCTCCCAACTGACTCTTTTTCAAAATCTTCAAATTCTCAGGACCATCGCTTCCGGGCATGACTTCTTTCACACTCCAGCCTCATTTCCTATCTGAGGTTTATTATGACAATTATGATTGTCGTATCCTTTGCACGCGAGCGTAAAACTGTACCCAATGTCTGTGCACTTGAACTAAGAGCCGAATAGTTCAAAACCCAACCAAACTGAAAGATGAAGTATAATTAACGAAAAATGATTAATATAAAAAAGTCATTCCTTAATTATATAACAAGTGTAAGGAAGGGTTACTCCAGTCTCAACCAGAGTTTCAGAATTGAAGCTTCATCATCAGAACGAGATTATTGTATTTTTTGGTAGTTAAAGAAGTTTGAGGAACAAAGTCTAAAGTGTGTTTTTAACTGCGAGATAAAAAAAATGATATATCTTGTATATTTCACAGCCTTTGGAAGATTTGCGGGAGGGGGAGGATTCTGTTCTGGGTGTTGTGTTGTAGGGTCTTAGAGAAAGTAGCCGAAGTTGATAAAGAGATAACGATGAATATACGCCAGGAAAAAAATCAGACACGCGGTCACAAAAATATCACCCACTTTATTAATGGTGTTTCAACCTCACTCTAATTTCAAATCAGGAAGTCGGACAGTCGTATTTTTGAATCAATGAGAGAATTGCCGAATCTTAACTAACTTTCCACCACGAATAAGATGCGATACAAGGTCGATTTTTAAGGGGAGTTCCTACACCGGTTGCCATACCATGGTTAAAGAGCCCTAACTGTCCTAGTATTTATCCATATCGGAAAGGACAATAGTTTGGATGCATGTCTTTTACTTGAGTATTATTTGAATTTATCAGGTGGAGGTAAAGGTTTTCAGCAAAAAGCTGTTTTTTTAGTGGTGTATTTTAGGCTCTAGTGAAAAAAAAAAATAAATAAAGAACACCTGGAAATTCTGCTCATACCTAATAATTCTGATGGATATGAAACGCCAACCTGTTCAAGCGCATGATAAGATGTACTTTCAAAATTTAGAAATCTATAGATATGTCCAGTCTGCCAATCCAACTTTAAAGTATTTCCATATTTTGGAGACTCACACTCTTGCGCGTGCGCAATGTCCCCTTCACTCCCTTGCACACAAAATGGCAAAGTACTATTACAGAAAATAAACGTCTACGTGTGCGTTTAAATTTATTCAGACAAGAAAAAACAAAACTAAAACTATCTTCAAGAGCCTAACTCGAGATTTGTTATTGTATAATGTCAGCAGAAATGCAGTATAGCTTTTGGAGTGACCCTTCCCTTTTGGGGGCTCTGGGGCATTTTCAATTACCCCCTCTCTCTCTCTCTCTCTCTCTCTGAGTGTCTATTGTTACTTTATTGTAGAAGTTCGAAAGCAGGAAAAGCCCCCTAGAAATAAATAAATAGAAGATGGCAGTTGAAGGGGGCGTAAAAACAGATGTCGATAAAGCGGATGGGTGGGAATTAGTGTAATTAAGCCATGTTCATTTTATGGTCAATTGGTCAGGGGAGTGAGGAAGTAAATCTGCGAAAATATTTGTTCGAACTCACTGTGTGTGTATGATGAGTGATGTATAGGTGTGATTGACCACTGTCAAATACGACAGTTGTTGAGAGGGTCCCCCACATTGGGTGTCAGCTGGACGCGTCCGAGTGGGTTGAAGTGATCAGGAAGGGATGGGGAAATAAAAGAAACGAGGTTGGTTGGAGAGGAGGATTTAAGAATGGGACACCTTGATACAATTATTATCCGACATGATGGCTCAATTTAGTGTCTTTTCTTTCACACCTCATTCTCTAGAATTACCTTTTCCTGCTTCTGTTTATTTGTTTGTTCTCTCTCTCTCTCTCTCTCACTCACTCTCACACACACACATCTAATTCTTCAAAATTACGATACACATACATACATATATTTAGGAGGTGCCTGAAGGGTTGTAGTTACCGTTATTGGAAATGGACTCAGCAACCCGATTTCAAATCCTGGATGAGGCTGTTTGCATTTCATATAACGCTAATACCCCTGGGAAAGGTATGAATCCACCTCTTCTTCCTCCAGCTATTGGCAAATAGTATGGCAGAGTGGGCTCTTAAACTTTGGTATGGCAAACGGTCTAGAAAAAAGTAAACTCTGAATTTAAACTTGTTGAAAATTGACCTTGTGTTACATCTTGCTTGTGTGGAGGGGTAGGTAAAGATATAAAAGGCAGGGTAAAAAATTGTGACTCTGAGTTTCACGGCTACAATGCACACGCTTTTTTATGAGTCAAATCGATCAAACTTAACAGAATTAATATTTCAGCGAATATAATGTCAGATTACCGGTTTGACTCACACTTATATATATATATTTGAATAATATGAAGTTGTTGAAATATATATTAAGTAGGCGAATATTTTTGTAAGTTTAACATAATATTTGTTGCATACAGCTCTCTATAAAGAGTATTAAGCACTTTTCCTTAGTTTTACTGAGGAAATCTGACTGTAAAATTCAATTTTTTAGAACACACACACATATAATACAATCCGGAGTGGGGGTTGTGGTGACTAACATGCTGGACTGCAGCATCGTAGTAAACGTGTTCGAACTCCAGTCTCGCTATTATGGTCACTTTCGGACTATTACCCTTGGGAAAGGTATAAACCCCTTTTTTCCTGTATTTCCAGCTCTGGGTTAAAAAGTATTCCCGCTGTTCCTCTACAAGGATTGCTTTGGCATTATATAGCACTCGAAGAACAAAAAAAATCTAATCGATCAAAAGACCAATACACACAAATACACTATATATATATATATATATATATATATATATATACATTGTGTGTGCATGTATGTGATACAAGTCTATCAACTTGTGCGAGTGTGTTTCTAATCCTCAGAAAAGTTAGCTTTGAAAGACGACGTCTCTATTGGTGGTTGATCGATAACCTCACTTCAAATTGGCGCCAATTAGTAAATAAACTTAAAGCTTTCCTGACGTTCGAAATCTCTCCGGCGACCAATGTCATCAAAAATCGGAAACTTAACACGACCGGAAATAAATTTAAAAAAAAAAAGAAAATGTTTTACTTAGTCTCAGATTTCTGTATCACTTTCTCTGATTTTAATTGGCAACTTTAAGAGACTTTTTAAGCCATAAAAAATATTTCGAACTTTTCGTCGGGGGAACAATAATTAGCAAAAATAATCTCACAGACCATGCTGTAGTGAATTTTATCCTTACAGAGTATACCACGCACACTTGGTCTTATACGCTATCAGCGTGACTTAAAATACGCTGACTGTATCCCTTGCAGAGGGAAGAGACCCCGTCCCCTAAAAATGGGGTGTCCTGGGTATGACATTAAACTGCCTCTGATAATGAGTCTCTAGTTATGGAACTTTAGGGCGTTTAGAATACTCATTCATGACCATTACTCCCAGGTCCACTCTGATTCGGAGTGGTAGTACCTGTTAAGGCTCCATCTATGGATCATATAGATCTATTCAAACATTTCTTAGAGTCGATAGAACTGTGTGCCAAAAATCTCCTTTAGAAAACTACACAAAAATGTAAATGAACAACGAACGTGATTTCCTAACCTCTAGGCATAAAATAACCCAAGATGTGTTTTCATGTCGTTAAAATCACTAAAACCGTAATTAAATGATGTAATGTAGACCTTGATGTAGCCTACGTTGTTTACTTGGATATTTCCTCCATAGTAAAACCCTGTCAGTGATACACAATATTCACTGGTGTTATAAATCGTAAACCATGTTAAGTAAAAAAAACAAAAAAAACTTCATTATCTGGAAACCAACCAACCAACCTAACCAACGATGAGAACACACTATGTGCGTTTTCATACACACATTATATATATTGGAAGCGTTTGTGGCGTAATGGTTACTGTTGGAAGAAATTGACACGTTGACACGTGTTCAACTCCTGGACGAGACATATTGCTAATACTCTTGGGAAAGGTATGAATCCAGCTATTTCCTCCAGCTATGGGTTAATATTAGGACAGGCTGAGCACTTCAGTCTAGGTATGGCCACCAATCTAAAAGAAGGAAAAGCCTGAATTTGAACCTTTTAAACTCCGCTCTAAAATTGACCTTGTGTCGCATCCTGCTCGTGCGGAGGGGTTGGGTACATATATACAGCCGTTATATATAGTTATTTTCTTAGCAAACATCAGATATGCCACCAGATTTGGCACAAGGTTGTTTTTTTAGGGGAGGGGTTGTTTGTTTGTTTGTTTGTTTTGTTTTTAGAAAGGATACAACCTCCAGGTTGGAAATTGACTGAACAAACTAGTTTTCCGCTTGGGTTTTCTAGATTCCATAATGCTGAACTTTGGCTACTAGACAAAGAAAGCAATGTGTTACGGCGATAATAATTCTTTATTCAATACGAAGTCTTTCTTAACTCTACGTGTTCTATAGTACTTTACTGCTAAGTTATCCAATGTTATAATTCTGAAGAACTTTTCTAGAACAATTACCTTTCCAGTTTGAGCTAGGAGCTGCTACATCGCTTTAAATCTGTTCCCTCGTTACGGTCTGTTTGGTCTTTTTAATATCTCGGCAAAGATTAATCTTTTCTCCACTTTTGTTCCTGAAACTAGGCGGCTTATAAAGTTTTTGACGAATACACATTTGTGGGAAGATGTTTTGTTTGTTTGTTTGTTTTTTTAGACGCGCATTTTTCGTATACGAGTACCTCTCCAATCGATACCCACTAAGAGTTGGCAAAGTCTGACACAAGGCCATATCGAGAATGTTCAGTAAAAATTAAACTCGCTGCAAGAGGGATGGTCTATTTGGCTCCAACTCGACTTTGCTCGTGCATAACGTCGTGGTGTTGAGGTCAACAAGAAGGTCACGCCGATCCATTGCTGCTTAACAGCGTGTTCGATCGAACTTTACTGGATGCCACGTGCTTGCAATCTTGTGCAAGATATTCTGAGTTTTATTGACTTGGTATCAAGTATCTCTATAAGCACCGGTTACTGTCAGATCACCGAAGTTAAGCAGCGATTATCCCGTTCAGTTCTAATATGAGTAACCACTTCGCAACAGCAACCATTGTGTCAGACTTAGTAAAGATTATTTGATAATTTTGGCAACGAGTCTTTTATCTAACGGTATATTACAAATATTCTCATCTTGTTTGTAAATATAAATATATACACAAAAATTATGAACTCTTAAACTCCGCTTCATTTGAATCACACAATCCTCAGACGGAAATATTTTAGGTTTTAGATTTAATCTGACATTGTTAGCATCGAGGATTTTTAACGCAATTTGTCTTAGTTGTCTAAATTTCTGCGACGAAGCTTGATGATTTTTATCATTAAGGGTTTTCGGACTATTGTCTTCATCTTTATTGCTATTTCCACAACGTTTCAGACGATATGTGCTCCGGCCTTCTTCAGGTGTTTGTCGAACTTGGGAACCTTCACGGAACATCGAACTATGTCCTTTATTGAAGATTCCCGAGTTCGACAAACACCTGAAGAAGGCCAGACGACATATCGGCCGAAACGTTGTGGAAATAACAATAAAGATGAAGACAATAGTCCGAAAACCCTTTATGATAAAAATCAATTTGTCTGATTTGCATTTCTTTTATTATGAGTATGTATAATACACTTCAAATTCTTTTATCAGTAATGTCATATCGCCTGATAATCGTTAAAACGGTATATGGCTTTAATTTTTGTGTTGTTCCGCCCCCCTCCTCTCTAAGTTGATTACAAATGTAACGGCTTTTCAACGGTTACTATTGCCCTAGTAGATAAAGTGGTTTTCTGACTTGTTCACAGGCCTACTTTTCTCTATATACTAACTATCGCAGCATAACAGCACCAAGATGTCTATTTTCGATATCTGGTAATGAAATTAGGCGCAGGGAGTATTGAACTCATGCCTTTCAAGTGAGGATTTGTTTTTAGTGACCATAAGCAAGATCAATCTGGAATTTTCTCTGTTTACTAATTCATTTTTTTCTTAACAAACACACACACACACACACACACACACACACAATCAGAGAAAGAGAGAGAGAGAGAGTGTGTGTGTGTGTGTGTGTATATGTGTGTGTTTTCCTCTTATCTTTCACAATTTCTTTTTCCTCTCTATCTTCCTTCACTCTCTTTCCTATTCCGTTGTTTACACTATTCCTTTTTTTTTCCGACGCCTCTTATTTTCTTACAGTTGTACGTAAGAATTTCACGGAAGACTTTCTGAATTTCCCTCCTGTGATTCCACTGCCTGCGAAAAACCTTCAAATTGACATTTAAATAAGCATCTGTCTTCAATCAGGTTCCCGTTGCGCCACCCTCTTTACTAAAATCTCACATCGCAAATCCCAGCTAAATTATTGCAGGGAGTCCTCCTAGCGTAGTAGCTAACATACAGGACTTCAACATCGTAGTAAACAGGTTCGAACTCCAGTCGCACTACTAAGTTCACTTTTTGGAAAGGTATCACCTTCCTTAACTCTTCACCTATGGTATAAATAGTACCACTACTGTTTATCTACAAGAATAGAGCTGGCATTAAATAACTTGCGAAGGTTGATATACCATTAAACAGAGAAACCAAACCAACTACCTTTACTTTCCTTGAGGAGTCCGAATTTAGAGATCCCTGTTTTAAAGATAAGCGTTATTTCAAATAAGAAAACAACTAGACAGTTGATATTGATCCATAAATTTTCGTCTGGTATAAGAATCTCTGGAAATCATAAGAAAGTCTTGTATTCTCGGGGCTTCTGGTGGTGACCTTCTGTAAATTTCAAACTGAATCGTTTGCTCAATCCACAGGGGTAAATTGTTTTCATTCTGTTGTCCGCATTCGAAGATATCTCGTGTCAGTTTTTTTTTTTTTTTCTTCAAAGTATGTGACATCCAGTGCTTTACTTAGGACGGGAAAAGACTGGCATGAGATTTAAGGCTTCAAAAGTTCCATCAGCTGATAGAAAAAACACGTCACAGGGACCAACTGACTCGATTGACCGATACGTGATATCCCCGAACAAGAACAGTGAAATGAGAAAACCAACTTTAGTGGATTCAATGGAGAGTTCTGTTAGAAGTTCCTAAAATAATAATGAATATCATAGACAGTAAAAGAAGGCTAACTGTTCATAAACTTGCTCTTCGTGGTATCGCGCAAGTTAAGAGACTAAAATCGTACGCTGCAATTGGTTAAAATTGTTCATCTTCAGAATTGATCGCTCATAAGATTTGCAGTGCATTTAGATCGTAGTAATGGCACTGAAAACGTACACCATATTCTCCAATCAGATACAGTTTAGTATCATACGCAGGACACTCGTTTTGGAGAGTGTGTATGGGGAGGGGTACCAAGGGATAGTGTCAACGTTTTCAAAGCCCCACCGACGGAGCAATTAATTTGTTTGAAATTATCTTTTCTTAGAATTTTTAATTTGGCAACCAATATTACCGACAATTCTTTTCTTTCCATTACTTTTTTATTTTTATTACTTTTTTAATTTGCTTGTCTTAGCTGTGAGAGCATTAATAGAGAAACGTGTAAACTTAGCAAATGTAAAGGTATATAAACATTTCCGATATAATGTTAGTATTTAATTATTTTTTCTGTACCATAGCCAGATATGGCTATGTGTGAAATATACGTGGAATGTTCATAACATATATACATAGAACATAGGAATCTCGAAACACGAAAAACACCCACGACTTCTTAGTTCAGGTACGAAACTTTTTATTACCTTTGAGTTTAAAGGTTCTTCGACATAAGGAGAGAGATACACATTCTTTCTATTCTGACTTTTTCATCAACCCCCCCCCCCATCTCGTGCGACACCAGCCCAAGGCCTCCGCGAGCAAGCGAAAGTCAACCGTCTTCTTCTGATGCAGGACTCAACTCAACTAACTGACTTTTTCAAAATCCCCCAAATCCTACGCGTGCACGCTTCCGGTGCATGACGTCATTTACATCTACTGGTCAACCTTTCAATCGGACTTTTATTTTGACATCTATGAACGACACATCCTCCCCGCACGCGCGTTAACACCTGCACTCAAGTTGGCACCTAACTAACCCATGCCCTGAGCCGAAAGGTTCTCAGCCTAACTAAATCCAAAGGCATAAAACGAAATCCCGCGGCCATTATATTACATTTCTAGAATAACTAATAAAAAAAATCAATTTCTACTGAAGTTGAACGATGGAGATAAATTTATGATGAAAAAAGTTTTCTTTTTTTGTTTTTTGTTTTTTTCTTTAAAAATGGTTATTTAATTTTATAGACGAGCTGTTTCCATTATGATAAATAGGTTAGTTCTGACTTAGGCCTTTGTTTTCTTCTTTTTCTTTTTTTTTTTTTTACTTCTCAATGTTTTGGTTTTGTACTCCCCATCATCCTTAGATGCCTATTTTATTCAGAGATGTCAGATCTGTGAGGGAGGAGAAGTATATTAGTTTGAACCTTAGAGCAAGATTCGATATTCAAGAACACAACAGACAATCGTAGATGGTTGGGGTGTATACAACCGAAAAACTGGGATGAGACAAAACAATAATAATGACGAAAATGAATTCAAACTTATTGCTTCTTTGTTATTTTGCTGTTATTATAATATGCGGATTGTACCACTTCAATCCGGGGATCATTGGAACACATAAAATGGCGGAAAATAGAAATTAACTTTTCTTATGTTTTGTAGTTAAAACATTAATAACTTTAACAGATTAAAAGTCAGTGTCATTTCAGTTAACGTTTTACACTGTTATGCAATACACTTAAGGGATTTAAAGATTTTTCTGAATAGAAAACAGTCGATATATTTTGCTATAATCTATATAAATTGTAATGAACAAAAATTAAGTCAGGCGTAAACTTACTTTACATTTTTTAAAACCATACGTACCCCTTTCTCTCTACTTTATGATCCCACACGTATTTTTCTCGTCATTTTTCCACATCCTCCTTCAGCCTCTTTCACACACACATACACACTCATTCATTAAATTTTCTTTTTTAATTCTTCATTCGTAGATCCACTTCAATTCAATCACCTGAAAACCAAATGAGTTTCAAGTATTAACATAGAAAAATAACTGGAATGTAAATTCCTATAATTTAAAAACCTAATACAGTTGTTTCGAATTTCAATAAGGTCGTTTATTGGTGGGTTTTTTATTATCATATTTACCAACCCCTCCGCTCGGGCAAATACGTTTAATGGCTTAAGGTAATTTCTTTGTTAGTCGGGACGAGAACTTTTTAGCCTTCCCTCTTATACATATTTTCAGATATCTTTTCTATTAAATTATGAATTTTTAAAAAAATATATTTTCAGCAAAATATATACTTAAATTTTTCTATTTAAGACTAATTGTCAAGTGTCCTGTTATCCAATTGATATAATTTCCTTGATATAACTGATATCTTCAATAAGAAGTTCAGTTGATGTTGTTTTTGTCTTTTCTCGCGATTAACTTGGGCAACTTGAGGGAAAACCAACAATTGTTTTGTCCTGTCTTGATTGTGTTGTTGTTTCTTTGCTTTTCGATTTTATTGATGTATTTTCTTTTTATTATTTTGGTGTTTTCAATGATGTTTACCTCCCTCTTTCTCCCGTTAATTGCCACCCCAGAATTGTTTTGTTGACATGCCACAGGTATCCACCTCTCCTCGAGCCATTTATCCATCCATCCATCCATCTATTTATTTATTCCTCGTCTTATCTAGCCCAAAACCTGCCATTTCCTTCTCACCTCTACCGTCTCAGATAGACACGGATACCCGGTGTTGATAAGCAAATGGTTTTCTTTTCAACACTTTACTGAAATGACACGTTCAGTATTTCTTTTTCTTTTTTAAAGTTTCGGGTGATCCATTCTACAGCCTTCTTTTAGTATCCAATCCATAAGGAAAGATGGAAAGGAAAGCAATTTTTTTTTTTTTTTTTGCATTTGTGGACACTATATAGCGGGGAAAAATGAGCCCCTATCTTTTTCTAAACTAGTTATACACCCGAGGAAGGCTGTTGAATCGATCGATCGAAACGCTCTAACAAAGAAAAATTAAATAAATACCGTATATACTCGAGTAATGTGGAAGTTTTTAAGATCAGTTTGTTAACTAGAAGAAAGGGGAGCGTTCATCACACGAGATGTTTTTGAAATGTCGAAGCTTTTCTTGTTTCTAGGTCTGAGCATGTAAATTCGATCGAATAGCCTCTGCCTAAGACTCTTAGTTAAGATAATTTGTTTTTGGTTTTTTTTTACTTAACATTGATTAATGCAATTGTGTATCACATTTTGGAGTTTTAATATGGTCGGCTACACCAAGGTCTTGACTACATTGTTGATTTATGGTATTGCATTGATTAGAATTGTACTACAGCAGTTTTGAAAGTAAGTGTTTCAATATTTACACTTGAATATTTTTGTAGGCTAGCATAGCCAAAAGTTCGGGGTCATTCATTACACGCAATTTACAATAAAAACACATTTTTGTGGCTAAAAATCAGGGGTCATTCATTACACAGGTATATGCGGTAGATAGAAACAAACTTAGACGTCTATCTATCTATCTAGATAGATAGATAGATAGATAGATAAGCCGGGTCTTTATTACTAATAACCGATTCACACAACAAAACAGAGGTAAGCGCAGTTGGTGGCGGAAGGAACAAAGGGTATCTCGATAGAACGGGTGGTTAAAATGGCCAAACAGACAGTCATGGCTGACTGACCTCTACGACAGGTCGCACAATGAACAAAAAGACAATCGTTGTTCAATTCTCTTACGTTTTAATTTATCCTATACAAGACTTGTCACATTAAATGCTTCCAAAAAGCAAGTCAGGCGTAAATTTTCGTTTTCTCTTTATCCATACTCTCTCTCTCTCTCTCTCTCTCTCCCTCCTTTAATTCTTCATTCGTAAATCCATTATTTATTTCTTATTCAATTCCATCAGTTTTTAATTTTTTGTGTCGTTTTCTGTATTTCTTTCCCAGCTTTTTTTGCCTTTTATCGCCCGTACTTTTTTTTCTTTTGTTGTTCGTTCGCCTTTCTTTATCCTTCTCTTCGCTTTTGTTCTTTTTGTTGCTGTTGTTGTTGTCTTTTTTTATTCTTTTCATCTTTCGTTCCCTTTTACGTCTTTCTTTCTCCTTTTTTAAAATCTTTTTCCCCCTCATTGATTCTCCCATTATTTTTTCACCCTTTTCCCCCCACATTGTCTTTTTCTTCTTTTTATCCACTTTCTTACTCACATCTTTCTTTTTTCTTCTTTCATTCCCCGTTTTTATCTCTTTTATGAACTCCTCTTTTTTTTTTCATTTTTTTTTTTCCTCTTGTTATTTTCATCTTTCATTCTCTTCTTATTTTAACATTTTTTCTTTTTCATTCCTTTTTTATTCATTTTTTCCTCTTTTTTTCAATTTTCATTCCTTTTGTTATAGTCATTTTTCTTTTTTCGCCTTTCATTCCTCCCATCTCTTCATCTTTCATTCCCCTTTTCCTATTTCATCTGTTCTTCCTTCTTTTTAATTCTTTATTCCCTCTGTTTTTAGGGGGGTCGTCTTTCATTCCCATTTTATCATTCATTCCCCTCTTCCTGTTTCGTATTTCTTTCCCACTTCTTTTTCCTTCTTCATCTCCTTTTTTTTATTTGGAGGGTGTCGTCTTTTATTACGCCGTTTTTTCTTCTTTCATTACCCTCTTTCTTTTTGTCTTTCTTTATTCTTTTTTTTTTTTTTCTCATTCTTCATTTCTTTTATTTTTGGGTTTTTTTTATTGTCTTTCATTCCTCCCTTCTCTTTTCATCTTTCATTACTCACTTCCTATTTCGTCTTTTTCCTCCTCCTTTTTCATTCTACATTCCCTTTCTTTTTGGGGGGGCTTTTTTTTTTGTCTTTCATTTTTCCCTTCTCTTTTCATTTTTCATTCCTCTCTTCCTATTTCGTCTTTCTTTTCCCTTTTCTTTTTCATTTTTTATCCCTTCTTTTTTCATCTTTTATTCTCCTCTTTCTTTTTTGTATTTCTTCCCTCCTTTTTTTCATTCTTCATTTCTTTTCTTTTGGTGTTTTTTTTTTTGTCTTTCATTCCCCCATTCTCTTTTCATCTTTCATTCCCTCTTCCTATTTCGTTTTTCTTTCCTCTTTCTTTTTCATTCTTCATTCCTTTGCAGTGGGGTCGTCTTTCATTCCTCCTTCTCTTTTCATTTTTCATTCCTCACTTCCTATTTTGTCTTTTTTCCTTCTTTTTAATTCTTCATTCCCTTTCTTTTTGTATTTTTTGTTGTTGTTTTTCATTCCTCCCTTCTCTTTTCATTTTTCATTCCTCTCTTCCTATTTCGTCTTTATTTTCTCTTTCTTTTTCATTCTTCATCTTCTCTTTCTTTTTCATTCTTCATCCTTTCTTTTTTGGTGAGGGTCGTCTTTTATTCCTCCCTTTTTTTTCATCTTTCATTCCTCTCTTCCTATTTCGTCTTTTCTCCTCCTCCTTTTTCATTCTTCATTCTTCTTTGCTTTTCCTCAACTTTATTTGTCATTTCATTTCATTCTTCCTCACCCTACTCCACACTTTTGTTTTCTTTTAAGTTTTCTTAGAATTTTTTCCTTCCTTTTTATCTTTTCTTTTTTAACATGTCACAACAGAAACCTTAGATATGTAACACTATTTTATTTACCTTCTGGGAGTCTGGGCCCTTTAGTCTAGGCGTTTGCACACATCACCATGTTTAATTATTATTATTTTCATTACTATTATTACTATTAAAGGAAAGGGAGATAAAATTCACACACACAATAAAATAAACATACAACTGAATTAAATCTACGCAGTGTTAACATCAAGACGAACACACAGACACACACACGCACATCTCAAATGACTGACTGACAGCTGCCGAGACCAGCCATTGTTTTTCCGAAGGCTTTTAAATGTTTAAATTTGAAGTCCTACAGTTTGAGTTGGCAATAGAAGATAAAGATTGTGAGAGAGAGGGTTAGGAAAAAAGGTGGGGACGGGAAAACCTATCAGAAAAATAATAAGCAAGATAAAAATAGAGCATTTCTATGTAAATGTGATGTTGGCTATCAATATTTCATCATTGGGTGCATCACCACACAGCAAGCTAACAGACAATTTCTCCAGTAGCATCTGACTTTCACTTGATGTTCTGCCTTGTGTCAGACTTGCTAAGTTTAGTAAATACCATGGGTGTGTCACCGTATAACAGAGACTGGCAACTAGTCTCAGCGTTCATTTCTATTATTGAGATTCCTGTCGAAATATGCTTAATGTGTATCCCGCAGAGGGGGTAACACGCATACAGAGAGAGAGAGAGAGAGAGAGAGAGAGAGAGAAAGAAAGAAAAGGGGAAGGGCCCTAGGTATGACATCTCAACTGTATGTAATGGTTTTGCTACTGTTCTTTAGACTTATGGAGTTCCTCTCTGTCCACTCTCTCATGCAGGGATAGAACCTGTAAGGGTCCTATCTATGGGTCAAATAGATCTATTTACAAATTATTCATATTCGATAGGACCATGTGCAAAAAAAAAAATCACACTCTTGAATATGTAAATATTAATTTATAATAAACGCGATTCTCTAACTTCTCGGCCAGCACAGTCGGCTACCGATTGCAGTGGGATAAGACCTTCCCCAACGAGTGACCTGGATATAACACTAAACACTCGGATGGCGAGGCTCCAGTAATGCTGGAGCTTTGGGGAAAACGGGGTATCTCTTTATTGCCATCACTCCCAGATCCACTTTTAACCAGAGTGGTAGGACCTGACAGGGTCCTACCTATGGGTCAAACAGAACTGTTTGTCATTTAAATTGAATGTAAACAAATGACTAATGCTAAATTGAATTGTTTGAAATTGAACTGTTTGATCATTTAACCGTGTGTAAACAAGTGACTGATGTTTAAATGAATTATTAGTGATACATAGCTGTACTTGGGACCGTTCAACCGTGTACAAAAGAATGAGCTTAGGCTCGTTTAAAAATCTATCAACAAAATATGTTAACAAATCATATATATTTAATATATATGAATAAAGAGGATTTGGCATTAAATAACATAAAATGGTTGATATGCCATAAAATAAACCTAAGCCATTAGAATAAATCAGTCTATCATAGGGATTCCAGTCTTTTCCTGAGTGTTAAGAGAGGTGGCATCAAGTATTATTTTTTGAGTCTTTGGTATGGTATTTAACACCAATCTTCTGAGCCATAGGCGAACACTCTATATGTGAGGCCTTGTGTCAGATTAGGTTTAGGTTCCTTTCTATGAAGCAATGCTTAGTGAGCTAATATTTGTACTATTATTGCATCCAATCCTTTCTGGGTCTGTATTTTTTCCCTTCGTGATTCTGGAAAGCTACTTATAACATTCAGAAAAGGTTTTTTTATTTATCTATTAATTCTTTCTTCGAAAAATGATGCGTTTAGATTGTACATACAGAGAGAAAAACTCTCTTCAGAAGAAACGTTACAAAAAAAAAAATAATACAGAAAGCAGCACCGTGTCGTCATAAATAAAAGTGGAATGTTTACTCTATTAAAAAAATAAAATTTATTAAAAAAAATCAAATGATCTCACGATCCAGTAGATCATCAGGGCACCATGTAGGGTTCTTCATGGGATTTTTAGAACAATGAGAGTTGTATGACGGTTCCCATTTTTTCTTGGAATAACTAACCAACTACCTATATCTTTCCCCCTGGGTTCCTCCCGTGGTGTAATGGTTAATCAGCTATACTAGCAATCCATTTCTTGTGAGTTCGAGTCTTACTGGCTGACCTATATATCCTGCTTTGTACCACAACTAAAAAAAGCTTGGTAACTTACTCTCTCTGGAGAGGTGATCTCAGTCAGTGCTTTCTGATGTCTTTCTCTTTCCGTCACTTCTTTTTACTTGTTACCTTTATAAACAATTAAGGCCTTCTATTTTTTATTCGGTTTAAATCAAACTTAGTCCGTTCCGAACCACTGTCATTAGAAATACAAAACTCATCCTCTACCGAAACATATCAATCTAATTTGCCAAACTTAGGTTTTTATTCTCCAATTTCATTCAAAATTTTACTTATGTATATAAAGCCAGACCGACTTCCAGAATGCTCTACAAACTAGATCACACTTCCCCTTGTGCCCCACATAACAGCATTTAAAGATATACCCACCTCGTGGGAATCTCTTCGACTAATGAACGCATACACGACAAACTGACAGTCACCTGGTGCCACAGACTCAGTGTAGACTATCCTAAACAAAATTATATATATATATATATATATATATAGGGGACGTAAAAAAAAACAAAAAAATGACAGATGATGCAATTTGTAAATAAAATATTTCACAAACTGATATCTGGGGGAAAAAATTCAATAAAAACTAAAAACATCTGTACTGCTTGAAAATAATCAACCAGCCCCGCAATGTCTAGTTAAAAGATAAAACACCGACAGATTTACATAAGCTAATACGTAAAATCGTTCAATACTCTAAATATAACAAAACTTGAATGCATAAGATAACCAGAAACTAATTACCGAGGTTTCCCCTACCGGGTCATCAGAATAATTCTGACAAAAGACATTTGACCCAAACGACATTTCATTAAATCAAGCGGCCCCTAAAAGAATTAAAAAAAAGGTAGGTAAAACCTAGGTTGGTACTTTCTGGCTCTTTTAGGTGTGTGTATATATATATATATATATATATATATATATATATATATATTCGATGAAATATCAAACGTACGTACAAATGAGACCCTTTTTCCATTTTGAAGAATGATATCAAGAAAGCAAGTTTGTTGTTGCTAGAACTTCATCTATGCTCCCTTATTTGGTCGTATTCAAGACAAATTACTTTTCATGAAGTTAACCCGATTTTATAAAATTCTTCAGATGTCCCTCTAATAATAACTTTAAAATATTGGTATAATCCCAAAGACTCAAAAAATGGTACTTGATGCTACCTTGCTTAACATTCAGCATTACAAGGTAAGGATCAAGGTAAAGTGGAGCAATCCAGGGAAACGAGTAATGCCCTCCCCTACACCTTGGTGTAGTAGCTATCGAAAAGGGAGCCTTCGACTACAGTCGCTAACTTACTTATACATCTATATATATATATATATATATATATATATATATGTGTGTGTGTGTCTGTGCAAATATTAGTATATATACATCTATAGTTGGCGACTGTAGTCGAGGGTGACCCGAACGCAATGGCTAACATGCTGGGCAAATAAACCATACATCTATATATGCGTACAAATAGCATGTATACATTTATATATATATATATATATATATATGTACAAATATATTAATAATAATAAACTCAGACTCTACACTATGCTAACTTAGACGAATCCAACTATTTTCCCTCGAGCTATGCGTAAATATGGCAGACTAGGCTCTTTGATCCTGATATGGTGACCGCTGTAGAAGGAAAACTTTGAATTGAAACCAGCTATACTCCACGTTAAAAAAGATTGACCTTGTGTCAAATACCGCTCCAGACCAAAGGATTCGGTGAATACATACCAATGCTCTATCACCGATATTGAGCACTCTTTATTCATAAATATAGCCAACAATATTTTTAAAATTAATATACACACATATATATATATATATATATTTGTGATATCCAGTCTTCCGATTAGACGGAGAGTATAATAGTATTCTCCGCCAAAATAAATTTATTATGACAACTTAACCAGATTTGAGTTTCATTCTAATTTCACTATATATATATATATACACACACACAATAGGTTACACAGGACTCCCTATTTTTCTGGCCTTGTACCAAACTTGGAATGTCAAAGAATTTTCAGAATTGTTCTTTCCAATAAAAAACAGACCAAAAGTCTAAAAAATTTATTTTAACAAATATTCTATGCGATGGTAGTGATTACAAATAATATATATATTCATATACACACATAGTTGGTGATTATTAGTGATTATATAATTCTTTTTGTATCAGTGGAATTAACATGAATCAAATCTAGGATTTCATTCGTCCAAGTAAGTAAACTTATCTCGTGGTAACGAGTATCACCGACCTGATGTCAAAGACATTTCATGAGTGAAGTCTTTAAAATAAATTTCACTTACTACTACATTTTATTTCAATAAAATAAAAAGTTATATTGTTGAAAAAGCAAGATTTTAGTTAAAAAAAAAAAAAAAAAAAGAAAAAACTAACAAAAACGGTAGCCTTTCGTCCTGTTCCCTACCACTGAGCCGAAGTAAGAGATGTTGTAGACAACGTAGGCGACTAATTGTGACTTGGTGCAGACACGCGCGAACACACAAACACAAAAAGCACACACACAATCTGTGCGATGGTTTGTCTGTCAGTGTGCATCGCTCTTTCGCCTTCACTGAAGCGGACACACAATTTGTGCTTATAATACACGCCAATTTTATCAACACCGTATATCGAGTTATATATATATATATATATACAATCGATCCAGTTTATTGATTTTATATTATATATATATATATATATATATATATATATACCTCTATTTCAAATTTTAAAAAATAGACGATTCTGAAAAATTTTGACAGCGTCATTTTTTGCCGGCAAAGATGCATCTGTTTTTCTCCCCATATAAGCACGTGTGTGTAATTTGCATCGTCTCTCTTCCATATATATATATATATATATAAGCATCGAATATCATTTTTTTTAATTGTCATTAAATTTTATAGGCTGACTTTTCTACTTAACACTATATCACTCCACCCCAAGAAAATCCAAATGTAACGATCTGTTCTTTCCTATCTATCTACCGACCTCCTCCACCCTGTTCACATCTCTCTCTCATTCGACTTTATATCCATATATTTACGAGCTATTTTGTTCCTTCCTCTCTTTTTATTCTTTATATATGAAATGAAAAAATTGTTATAAAGAAGTTTTTCTTAAACCAGAAAAGTACTCAAATAATAGTCAAGATAAAAACCTTAAATAAGCAGATATTCTCGCCTCAAGTTTATCTGATACCTAAAAATTTCATGCATTTGGAATAATGAAATATATAAGTTGCTGGCGACCGTAGTCGAGGGCAGTCCGAAGGCTCCCTTTTTCTTAGCTACTACACCGAGGTGTAGCGAAGGGCGCTACTCCATTCCCTGGGTTGCTTCACTTTACCCTTGATCCCTACCTTATAATGCTGAGTGTTAAGAGAGGCGGCATCAATTATCACTTTTTGAGTCTTTGGTATGGGATTTAACACGAGTCTTCCGGGCCATTGGCGAACACTCGAACAATTATACTAATAGTTGGGTCAAAGGTTAGGAGTTATATATATGGTCATTTCACTTATATTTCTTTTAGTTTAATAGTCAGACTCAGTACATTCTTCCTCAACACAGTCTACCAATCTAACTTTTTTTTATTACTTCAATCTATAACAAAAAAAAAAATTAGCCTAACATCATTGATTCGATTGACTATCTTCCACTAATTAATTATCGTTTCTCTTTTTTTATGTGTATTGTTTAATTTTTTTTTTTTTCTTAGTTCCCCCACCTCTTTTCTTTGGCATTTGTCATGTACAAAAAAGATAGATAATTCATGGAAAATCATATTTGTTGGTGGTTCATCAAATATTGATTATTTACGTAAATGTTCTTTGGGTTTGACTTCATCCGCTTCCTAAATATAACTTTTACGCCTGTATCACACACACACAAAGATGAATATATATATATATATATATATATATATATATTCAATTGTGTATAATAAAGCCAGAGCTGTACAAATAGCGATACATATATGCATTGTGCATGTGTCTTCATAGATATGTTCTGCTTACAATAATATGTAACGAGAGAGATGGACAGTTCATAAATAAATGTATGTATAAACAAAGTTTATTTATCCACACACACGAATATATATATATATATATATATATATATATATATATATATATATATATATAATGTGAGAGAGAGTTTAGATAAGTATAAGTGAGTGTACATAATTGCTTACATCTAAATGTATGTAAACCCAAACATATTTTTACTTACTCATGTTTGTGTGCGAGTGTGTATATATATATATATATACACACACTGATATGCAAGCAAATATATATATATATATATATATATATATGCAAGCACACGCACACACACACATATATATATATACCTATGTTGTCTGTATGTGTATACATATGTTTATATACTTGCATATCAGTGTGTATATATATATATATATATATAAGTTTGTGAGTGTGTACATATATATTAGTACGCGCACACACACACACACACACAGATTTGTTGAGCACATGCATTTAATATTTTTCAATTTATGTGTTATTCAGTATCTGTTTTCCATCTATTCAACTTAATTTCTCTTATCACCCATTCATTTTCTTTGTGCTTGTTTTATTCAACAATCTATCTCCTAACATATTAACCAACACTTCGTATTGATGGCTCTCTTTCCCCCCCCCACTCTCTCTCTCTCTTTCTCTCTCTCTCTACTCCACCATCAGCCCACCCTCCCTCTTCTGTTCTACTCTCGTTCGTCTTCAACACACACACACACACACACACACACACACCACTTATATTGACTCAATATTTGTTGATTCTTTTTCTGAATATTTGTAATCTATCCGTCTATCTATCTCTCAGAGTTTTGTCTTTTCTATTCTCTTCTCTCTCTCTCTCTCTCTCCTCCACCATCAGCCCACCCTCCCTCTTCTGTTCTACTCTCGTTCGTCTTCAACACACACACACACACACACACACACACACACACACCACTTATATTGACTCAATATTTGTTGATTCTTTTTCTGAATATTTTTAATCTATCCGTCTATCTATCTCTCAGAGTTTTGTCTTTTCTATTCACTTCTTTCTCTTTCTCTCTCTCTCTCTATCCAGAATCCCTTCTTCCTGCCTGTCCCTTCTCACTTTTTTCTGCAGAATCCCTTCTGTCAGTACCTTTTTCCTTTCAACAAAGTCTCTCTCTCTCTCTCTCTCTCTCTCTCTCGTCCTCTTTTTATTATGCAAAATCACTTCAGTTTGTACCTTTCTCCTTTCAACAAAGTCTCTCTCTACTTCTTTCTTCTATCTGCAGAATCCTTCTTGTCTTTACCTTCCTTCTTTCCACAAAGTCAGTCTCTCTCTCTCTCTCTCTCTCTCTCTCTCTCTCTCTCTCTCTCTCTCTCTCTCTCTCTCTCTCATCTGCAGAATCCCTCTTGTCTTTACCTTCCTCCTTTCAACAAAGTCTCTCTCTCTCTCTCTTTTCTCCTTCTTTCTTCCCTACTCACTTATTTCTGCAGAATCTCTTCTATTTGTACCTTTCTCCTTTCAACAAAGTCTCTCTCTCTCTCTCCTACTCAATTCTTTCTATAGGATCCCTTTTGTCTGTACCTTTCTCCTTTCAACCAACCCTCTCTCTCTCTCTCTCATCTGCAGAATCCCTCTTGTCTTTACCTTCCTCCTTTCAACAAAGTCTCTCTCTCTCTTTTCTCCTTCTTTCTTCCCTACTCACTTATTTCTGCAGAATCCCTTCTATTTGTACCTTTCTCCTTTCAACAAAGTCTCTCTCTCTCTCTCTCCTACTCAATTCTTTCTATAGGATCCCTTTTGTCTGTACCTTTCTCCTTTCAACCAACCCTCTCTCTCTCTCTCTCTCTCTCATCTGCAGAATCCCTCTTGTCTTTACCTTCCTCCTTTCAACAAAGTCTCTCTCTCTCTTTTCTCCTTCTTTCTTCCCTACTCACTTATTTCTGCAGAATCCCTTCTATTTGTACCTTTCTCCTTTCAACAAAGTCTCTCTCTCTCTCCTACTCAATTCTTTCTATAGGATCCCTTTTGTCTGTACCTTTCTCCTTTCAACCAACCCTCTCTCTCTCTCTCTAAATCACCCTCTTTGATCTTCTTTCCTCTAACCACCAACCAATCTCATTAGATAATTTTCTCTACTTCATATTACTTTTTGGTCTTTCTTTTTCATTTATTCTTATTTTCGATCAAGAAACTTAAGACTAAAGTTCCTATTTCATTCTTTATAATCTATTTTTCTATTATTTGTAAAGTTTCTCTTTCGTTTTATAATGCTTCCGTTTCTTTCTCTTCTTTCTCCCATATCTTTTTTTCTTCTTTTTTCTTTACATTTCCTGATATCATTTTTTGTTGCTCCTTCGTAGCTTACATATCTCTTTCTTTCTTTAATTTATATCATTTTTTTTTTTCATTTCGTCTATTTCTTTCACATCCATTCTTTTTCCCTATCTCTTACTTCTTCATTGGCTGAATTCTTTTCTCTTTCCTTATATTTTTCACTTCTTTCTTTCTTTCCAATCTTCTTCATTTCTTTTTCTTTTTTCTCTCGCTTTTCTTTTTTACTTCTTTTTTTCTACTCCTTCCTCTTTTTCTTTTCTTTTTTGTGTCTGTATTTTCTCTCTTCCTTCTCTTTTCCTTTTTTCATTTCTCTTGTTTTCTTTTTCTCTTTGGTTTTCTTTCTCGCTTTGTTCATTCATTCTCTATCTCTCCACCGTCTTTCCTCTTTCTTTATTTTCCCTTTTACTTTTTCTCTCTGGCAGCAATTTCTTTCCTCCCCACTACATTCATATCTACCATCGTTTCTCCTTCACCGAGCATCTTCATTCTTATATTTTTTGCGCTGCTTATCTTTATCATTTTTACTATCAAGTACCCCAGACGGCATCTCCTCCTCTGTCCTCTTCTTCAATCTCATTTGTCTTTCTGAACAACCCACACCCCTTCTCACCATTCATCATCATCTATCTCTCTCCCCTATTTTTTAGTAGTCAGTTACACCTACTGCTTATAGCGTATCATCTATCGTCACCCTGCAAGGATTTGAAAAAAAAACTCGAAATGGGACCTCTGGGTGGCATTGAGAGAGAAAAAAAATAATCTAATACTTCTCGTTGAAGCAGGCCCCTAAATGGCCAAAGCATCTTTTATTAAATTGGAGAGGTAACGTTAGCCTCAGCACAAACACTTTCTGTAATGTTTTTGCGTAGAAAAATGGCTGATGGACACATTGTATGCTAAATGCATTTGGTAGATGAGAGACGTTTTGTGTACACAAAGGGAACAATTCACACATTTTTACTCGCTCGAGACAATATCTCTTATTTAAAAAATGATGTAAAAATAAATGGCAGGTGATTTTGGTAATATATATATATATATATATATATATATATATATATAGCTTAGTTTGGCACAAGGTTGCTACAATGGGCTACACACGCTACATTATCAAATTAATTTACGAAACAAGCTTACCTACCATCACGCCACTGGATATTTCATAGCTTAATCTGATACAAGGCCTCATTAGTAGTGTTTGCTTTTAGTCTCATGAGCTGAGCTCGTAAACCATCACGCTTCGTCTATGTGGAATAATATCTACATTCAGAGCTCTATTGAGTCTCGCAGCAACTTTACTAACGCGGGTTGTGGACTCAGAATTGTTGGGAGAAGATTGCAGTGTACCGTTCTCGGCGTGAACTTGTCGCCCATTGTTTCAGTTTAAATTATTTACATCCGATTGATGAGAAAACAAGTGCTTTTGGTGACTTGAACTGTAATTCATGGCTTTCACTATATGTGACTCAGAATAACTTCAATTTGACTCACTAAATTGAGTACTCTGGATATCACTCAGTTGCTTAAAATTTATGCACTCTGGTTCTCAGGCGAACAGAAATAGCAGGAGATAACATTATACTTGTTGGGAGAGTAATCATTTTTTAAATAACCAACACAAATGAACTTATACTATGTGCGTGTGTGTAAAAAAATTAATATAGATCTATTAGAAAAACGAATATATTATATATACACACTGTAGCAAAAACAAATAAACAAACGTCACCAACAAAGCTTTTATCAAATAATTATATCAGACATAGTTTCGAGGCCAGAGAATCATTACCATTAACTCAGATAACACTGGCAGTATCTTACAACACCGTCAGTCACATGGTGGGTCTCCCAGATCAGAATTCAGCCAACATTGAGAAGATGTTGTTTTGAAAAACAAAAATAAAATATGTCAATCCATAAAACGGTACTGCAGGTCATTCTTGTTGATGATTGGAGGCCTTCATAGAGACCTTGTATTGTGGGACTGCAGGCTGATTTCCATTCCTGAGATTCAAATCAGGAGTGCTAGAGGGCCACATGTTGGAGTGAGAGTAACATGATTGTAAAAATTCTGGACTTTCTATTCCTGGGTCAAGTGGTATGTGATAATAAGAATAGCTTGATGTCGTCGTACACCAGACGAGTGACAGTGAACTTCAGTATTTTGAGCAGCAGGCCGACGGCCCTCATCAACTTGCTGGGATTGTGATTATTGATACCCAAAGCATACTGGATCTACTCAGTCGTTCTTATGACATCTGACTGTTTAGAATTCTTTTTTCTTTTGGCCAGTGAATGCTACGTTCCAACCAGAGACCTTCAGCTTGTTCATGACCAGCTTAATCTCAGAGGGGCCATGCCCCAGGCAGTACCTACTTGCGGAGCTAAGTTTATAGTTTGGTGCCTGAGGCGCCCCCAAAAGAGGAATGCCGATAGGAAAAAGCATCTTTTGCACATGCCTCGTATGGATTTCGATCTGTGCATGGCTCCCAACATTAAAATTACCATGTGTCAAATCCTACCTGATGGGAGGTATGGATAAATATCAACTTGTTCCTGACCCTGAACACGAAGAACCTGATCACTTTCAAAAGTTGGCTATTTTATTGGTTGATTGGGTGGTGTTTTTACGGCATGCCAAACCCTGTTTATGTGTGTATGATTTATAAGTGATTTGTTTATAGGTAACTTTATTCTTAAATAAATCGTTAGATTTCATTCTACATCTCCAGCTGACAAGGTGGGCGGGATATCTCCTAGTTTTTGTGATTAGTAATTAATGCCTCGAGCCCAAGTTGTTTTTCCATATTTTGCGTCTGTTTGGAAACTGCCATGATCATCCTCGCCAAACTTCTGAGAAAGAAATGAGAAAACTACATTTTGGCTCACGCTGCCCAACGGCACTTTATGTAGCCTTCCATTTATATTCCACTAAAAATATATCCTTAAATACGCAAAGCAACATATATTTGTTATGTTTTGTCAGAATTATCGTGAAAGGTTTCTCTGCAGCGTCCCATCGTCGACTTTTCTTAACTAAATAGACATTGATCCATGATGTCTGCCTCACAGCCAAAATTGATGAGTTTCACAGGGAGACCATTGGCTAGTGTTCGATCCCAGGCAAAACCCCAGGATCCTGAGTGCAGATTATTAAGGCTGGTAGCCCCCTCCTCTCTCCCTCCCTCTCTCTCTCTCTCTCTCTCTCAAATTGATGCAATATAATCTTTTCACTTCTTTTCTACATATGCCTCGTACAAGGTTAAATTGAAAAAATATCGAGGACTTGAAACTTTTTGCTTCATAAATTGCTCTCAGGAAAATCATTTTGCCCCTACTTCTCATATAGGGCCTGCTGACCTTGAAAATCGGTGTCTAAAATCCTGGTTTTCACCTGTGCTTGAGAACCTATCATTATCGTTCGTGAGAAATCGACAACGGTCATGAATAATGCCAGAAGTCATAAATATTTTGTCATCTGTGAGAATTGAAGAACCAATGAAGTTAGTGATTATGAAACGCATAAAATTCTCTGGAACTCTGAGATACAAACGAATTGTCCAATCCTAGCCAGAAGACCAGACCTTGAATTAATTAAAAAGAAGAAAAGTACTTGTCATCGCGTTGATTTTGCCGTTCCAGTGGACCAGAGAGGTAAAATAAAAGAAAGCAAAAACCTAAAAGAATACATTGATCTTGCTAGAGAGCTGAAAAATAGAGGAATATTGAGGTGATGGTGATATCAATTGTCGTTGGTGTTCTTGGAACTGTCAGTGAAGGCCTGGAAAACAAACTCTAGAATCTGGTAATCTGGGGGAAAATTGAGAACACCAGACCACAGCACTGTTAAGATTAGCTAGAATACTTAGGAGAATCCTGGAAATATAATGGTTAGTTTGATTTCTTTGTTTGATGACATATCTATATATAATGGTGGGTTATTTAATGCCAAAGCCATCCTTGTAGAAAGACAGCAGTGATTCTATTTAACCCATAAATGGAAGAAGAGGGTTAATCTCTTTCCCAAGATTATTAGTCCAAAAGTGAACTTAGTAGCGCAGCTGGAGTTAGAAATCGTTTACTTCGAAGACGTAGTCCAGCATTTTAGCCATTACGCCTCGATGAAGATATAAGGAGACTTGCTGTCACCCAGACTTCAGAATTTTTTTTTTAAAAACAGCTAAACCTAACGTGAAAAATTCGCAAGGACTATATTAATAATTATATTTATTTAAAACTATATCATCATCATCATGTCGTGCGGCTAGCACTGATATCCCTGACCCTCTCTCTCCACGTCTCCCTATCGTTCATCGCCTCTGGCAGGTCTTCATGGTTACATCCCGTATCATCACATAGCTGCTGTATGTATGTTCGAGTTGGTCGTCCTGCTTTTGATTGGCCATATGCGGGGGTCCACAGGGGTACATCACTTATGAGCTCGTCCTTGCTTCTCCAGCAGTGTCCGACATGTCTGGTTCCTCTAGCTTGGATAGTTTTCGTGATAGGTGGTAGGTGACCGTATAGTTGGTGCATTGTGGGGTGTTGCTGCCAGGACTTGTTCAATATTGCTCTTAACATTCTTGTATAATTGCCGTCTAGCTTCTTCTCCATCCGTTTAGTCAGCGTCCAAGTAGTGCATCCTTATAGCAGTATCGACACGACCGCAGCCTGGAAGAAACTGCGTTTCATTTTATCGGTCAGGTTTGATTTCCATATGATCGAAAGCCTTGGACAGCTATCGATAGGCTAAAACTATATAAATCCTTACTATTTAATAAGTTTACCTTTGGTTAGTGGGTAGAGTGTTCGTCAATGGTCCGGGAGACCTGGTTACAATCCCAGGTCGCGTCATACCAAAGACTTTAAAAATGGTACTTGATACCTCCTTGCTTAACACTCGGCAATATAAGGTACGTATCAAGGGTAAAAGTGGAGCAATCCTTGGAAAGGAGTAGCACCCTCTCCTACACCTTAGTGTAGTAGCTATTGAAAAGGGAGCCTTCTGGTCACCCTCGACTACGGTCGCCAACTTTATTTACTTTACCTTAGCCTGACTATTGCTGTAGGACTCCAAATAAGGATCGAACTCATTATTCGGTAATAATTGTTTGTTAGACTCGATATATGTCTCCTACTCTACGACAGAGCACTCCAATAGCTTAGCTTGGTATAAGGGCACAATTGTTGGATACCGTGTAAGGCTCGGACAGCAGTGTTGATATGCTCGATTAAAACGCTCGTCATTCCCAAATGGCAAGGTGCCCGCGTTGTTCTATTGTATTCTCATTGGAATAGAATGGATACTCATATACATATTTGAGTACATATTACGAGGCAAATGTTTAATTACTTTATCGCAATCAAAAACCTATGCCAAACAAAGCTTAAAGCATTTTCTCTCAATCTATTTTATGGGTCAAATTACGCAAGCACATACAGAAACAATGTATTGCTCAAGAAATACCTTGCGCTCAACCCTTCCTGAACTCACAATCATCTTATGCGTCAACTTTGAACACTTTTTTTAGAAAGGTAATTTACGCGAATTGAATGTAGTCATCATTATCATATCGCGCTGCTTGCACGGACTTCCCTAACTCTCTCTCTATCATCTATCGCTTCAGGCAGGTCTTCCAAGCTACATCCTGTGTCCGTACAGAGTTGTTGTTGATGAGTTCTAGCTGGTTGTCCTACAATTACTCATCCGTGTGAAGGGGCTCATTGGAGTTCGTCCTTGCTCCTTCAACAGTGTCCCACATGTATTGTTCGTCTAATTTGTATGGTCTTCGAGATGGGCAGTAGGTGGCAGTCCAGCTGCTGTTTTGTGGAATAACCCAGAACTTTTTTTATTTACCCACACACGCATAGTTATCTATTAATCGCAGCTTAGATTTTGCACAATACTACAAGTATAGGAGACGTAATGAGAATCCAACTCAACCTTGTAGATCATTTTCTTCTGATTACTATCTAATTTGACGAGGTACTTATATATATATATATATATATATATATATATATATATATATATAGTTGGCGACCTTTGTCGAGGGCGACCTGAAGGCTCCCTTTCAATTAACTACTACACTGAGGTATAGGGGGGACGCTACTCCTTTCCCTGGATTGCTCCACTTTACTCTTGATCTCTTCCTTATAATGCTGTGTTAAGCAAGGAGGCATCAAGTACCATTTTTTTAGTCTTTCGTATGACTCAATCTGGGATTAAACTCCAGTCTCCCAATCTATTTGTGAACACTCTACCCACTTGACCAATGGACCGGTGTATATATATATATATATATATATATATATATAGAGAGAGAGAGAGAGAGAGAGCGAGGTCAATAACAATGAAAGACCATATGTAGGTCTGATGATCACATAGACGAGAAACTGACAGTCAACAATCTCTGTTGACTCTTAGTTTATGTTATCTATGGGGAGAATGAAAAGTTATAGGCTCAACCAAGAGGAGAATGATTTTTTTCAAATTCTTATTTTCTCCTTTTCCGAAACATTAAAGTTTCGAAGTTATTCCATTATTAGTGAAACCTAGAATTTTTTAGTACCTCTCGAAGTCAATTTTATTTCGAAGGTTAATTGCCGATTGATTAAATCACTCACGTCCATGAAAAAAATACACGCACCTCACGTCTCTCCCATGGGACACGTGTTCAAACTTTCTTAAATACCTGATAAGTAAGTCGTTCATTAATTCTACAGCCTGTATCGCAACTCTTACATATGTACCTTGACTTAGTTCTTTAAAAAATGCCAATGATAGGGTATCAAGGGAGAGTCGAACTCCCAACTGAAACTAGTTTAATCTCATCTTTTTACCAGACGCCACAACACTTGTATACGTTTAGAGCTATAAAATTCTGCTATGGGTTGGTTATCAAACAGATCTTGTAAGCCATTGTTAGTTAATTCGACCCTCATTGAGTGAACTGAATAGATTTATAACTACCAACAACAGCGTCTACAATTTCACCCAATACACCCCAAGGTACATACTCTAGACAAGAGCACAATCCACTCTTTATTTATTTATTTTTATAAATCGACGACTCAGAGCGTCTGCTTTTAAGCGAAGGTTAAAAGTTTATCTTGAAGGTAATTATGAATAAGTTCCTCACTGGGTGCTCATCGGTCGTGACCCTTTTACACAACATCAAATTAGGATTATATCTACGCTACAGGTATATCTGAAATAAGTTCCGAGCCTGAACACCGACGACAAAAGTTCATACCTCCAGTATTGGTGTATATATGTATATTTGCATGGGCTCTCTCTATCACTCACACACACACACACACACGCGCGCGCGAGGGCGTACATGTGCATGATAAGTTAGAGAGAGAGAGAGAGACATGACGTCTTAAGGCTTTATTTACAAAATAACCAGTGAGAAGCGATTTGGCGGGAACCAGCACTTTCAACCTGCCTTGTATCTCATATAGACTTAATGAAATGTCTTTATGGTCGTCAGTTTCTTGCCTATGATATCAGAGCAAGATATATATATATATATATATATTCTATCTTTGATGTGTACTCTTTATTCATAAATATTGTAAACAACATATATAGTAAGTATATTGAGCGACCCATTGGTATTGTCGTTAGAGTGTTAGCCAGTGGCCCGGAAGACCGGGATTCAATCATACCAAAGACTCAAAAAATAGTACTTTATAACTCTTACTTAACCCTTATAAGGTACGATCAAGAGTAAGTGGAGTAGTCCAGGGAAAGGAATAGTGCTCCCTCGCCCTTTGGTGTCGTAGCAATTGAAAAGAGAGCCCTCGGGTCGCCCAACTTAGATTAGTTCTCCAGCTGTCTTATATATAACTATCACTGATTTTCACACTGCTAGTTTGAAGGGGAATAAATAAATAATGATAGAGAGGGGGAAGGATATGAGCACTCCACGGGAATCGAACTCTGATCTCCGCGAAACCATTCTCCTGTTTCTGTCAACCATTGCAAAATTTTAATTGAACTTACATTCATTTCCACACGCACTCAAAATTATTTCACATGCAAATTAGTAATTATAATTATTATTTCTTTCTTCCGCTCACTATTTTCATTTGTTTATTTATTGTCCATAGCTTCCTCCAACTCCTTCCCCGGCCCGACCAATAGACACTGTAGCTCGCATTCCCTCTCTCTCTCTTTCCCCCACCCCTGCCACCGAATCTATTGGACATACGCATTCACATAGGATACATGTATATTACCACCTCTCGTCATCCAAAACATTGTCAGTAACCCTTAGGCCGTCTTCTTCACCCCCTTCCACTTGCATCTTCTCCCCCATTCCCACCCCGCTTCTTCCACTCGTCCACCTAATTCTTGTCTCTGTCATAATCCCCCATCCTCTTTCTCAGTCTTTTCCAAAACACTTACACGCCTTAACGTACCAATACATAAGGAACTATCTATCTAAATTATAATTGTGTTCGTGTATAATGAACGCACACGTGTTATTGAATATATTTCACTCTGTCCGTGTGTAAAAAGTTAAATGTTATCTCTCACGCCGATTCGTTCTGTTATTTCTATTATATATATATATATATATAGTGTGTGTGTCCACACGCACACAATGCCCATTTCGATTACGTATTAATTAAAGATCGATACGGAGGAAGAAGAAAAAAACTTTTAAGAAAATTGTAATTTACAAAGTTTTTGCTTCCATGTGGCACAAGGCAACATGAATGGGGCAATCAATGAGACTCGAACTCATGAAGGTTTTTCTAGTCTAGCTTGCAAACCACTACACCACCCAGCGTGCCCGTAATTTACAAAGCTTTTTGCTAAGATGTGGCATGAGGCTATATGAATTTGGCACCCAGTGAGCTTGAACTCACTTGCGAAGGTTTGCTTATTTAATTTGCTAACCATTACCCTGCCCCCGAAGCGTCCAATACTTTAAAGAAAGATATTTTTAAAATCCACTATAATTTACTGTTTTTACCCAATTCATGAGATGGGTATTTCTGACTAGTCCCAGAGGCCAGTGTTCGAGATCAGGTAAATGAGAATACTAAATGCTGATTTTCGTGGTAGTCATCCTATCCGTTTGAAGGATTAAGACAATATTATGTACTTGTCTTTAGTTCACTGAATTTGGTTTACACAAAGCCAGAAAACAAGGATATGAAGACTGTGCTACGCCGGCGTACGTAGAAATTCAACATTGGGAGTGGTGTCTTTTGTTTCTGTAATTGATTATCAATCTTTGGTTATTACAAAAAGAAACTGAAGAGACACCTCACATCGTGTAATGGTTAATGGGATAGGTCAGCAGACCATATTGAGATTGAATCTCACTGGGTGCTGTATACATTTGGTCTTGCGCTAAATTTTGCTAGATTTAGTTGATGACTTTAAAAAATTGAACGAGGGAAAACTTAAATTTTTTAAACTTTTGTTCTGCATTCCAACATATCTAAATTTATTTAATTTAAGTCTTACGTTTATACGAAAAATAAAAAATAAAGTCGTTTTTTTTTTTTTATGAAGAGAACATTTAATCTTATTCACACACACACCACACACACAAGGGTTGGCTGAAAAGTTCATAAGCTGACCAAGATACTCACATGTGACCAACTGAGGTTTATTTTTCAATATAATCCCACTGGTGGTCCACACACTTCTTTCATCAGTGTTGCAGTGCTTGGTTCCCATTGGTCAAAAAAGTCTTCCACTGTAGATATATCATCATATGAACTTTCAACCCACCCTTATATATAAATGTATATGCGCACACTCACATACATACATAAACACTAATGCACACGTTTGTGTGTGTATATATATATATATAACCAATATTCTCTCCGCGAGAATGAAATTTGGAAAGGTAACGCGAACACACACACACAATGCACACACGCACAAAAATGATATTTCTTCTTCAATCAGTACTTTCTTGAATTACGAGTGTAAAATCTCTGAGCACCTCGTACAGGCTTATTAAAAATAGTCATTTCCACGAAAGAGGGCAAAATTTGCCAGTCATTATTTTTAACCAGAATTAATTACCGATTGTACTGTTTTAATGATAACCCCTCTCGCCAATTCTTTGTTGATTATTTCCTGGAAAAGTCCATTCGTTACAACATCTCTTCCTGACGAAACGACAAAACAAATCTCATTAGTCCAGGTTAAAAGCGCGGTAAGGGTAACCTGAAGTCGAACTTTTTTAGACATTTTTCCGATGCAGGTATCATTGGGGAACGAGAAAAGTTTTGTTAAACGGGTCAAAGCCGGGTCCATTAACCAGACCATTTCCCGTTCCCCAATGATACCTGCATCGAAAAAATGAGGTTTAATAAAAGTGCAGATTTAGGTTATCCTTACCGCGCTTTTAACCTGAGCTACACGTTTTTCCGTGAGAGACAACGCGTACACACACACACACAGACAGAAAGAAACGAAATTATTGGAAGATTTTCCAACACAATCTCGACAAACGATTAAAAAACATAAATGTTAATTAATTTTTTCAAAACATTGCCAGATCCCTAAAATTCTTTCGGGTTAGGAAATTAATATATGCGATTTGTACTTTTTTTTTTTTTTAATTAGACCATTGATCAAATAAAAGACTGTGTTTATAAAAATAGACGCACGCGCCTCAGGTTTGTGGCTTTATGAAAATAAGATTACTATTTTTGACTTTAATCTGCACTTTTACATAAAATCGGCGGTAAACCTTGTAAATAGCATATTTTGTTATTAGGACATTTTTATTTTGTTTTTATTGTTAGTTCTCTCTCTCTCTCTCTCTCTCTCTCTCTCTCTCTCTCTCTCTCGCACTCGAAGTGTCAGGAAAACTCCCGCGAATTGGGATTCAATCACATCTCTCTCTCTCTCTCTCTCTCTCTCTCTCTCAAAGCTTATTCTCGGCTTTCTAAGTATCTTCTCTCTCTCTCTCATTTTCATCATCCTCCTCTTTCTTACATGGGAAAGTTTTAATCCTTCTCTCTCGTATATCTGCCTCTCTTTTTCTTTTCCTTTTCATTAATTATTCCAGGCTTTGTAAGTCTCTTGTTTTCTCTTTCTCTCTCCCACTTTCTTTTCATTTCAAGCCTCTCTCCCTCTCATATATATATATATATATATATATATATATGGGAAAGTTAACCAAAATTTTAACCCCCTCTGAACATGATTGGTGTAGTTACAATCCCCGCCCCTCTTCCTCGATCGAATGAACTCTTGTAAGTTACAGCAGTAGTAGTAGTAGTGGTAATAGAAATAGTAGTAGTAGTAGTAGTAGTACTTACAACGACATGAAAACGGATTGTATGTGACTCCGCGCCGAGAGAGGCGTATAGAAAGAATAGCCCTTCGCTCACACTTGTCTTTCTCTTTCCACTTATACGTTTTTCATATCGCCGGTGGAGGCCCCACCTCTATATTAATCAAGCGGTATCCACCCCCAATACAGCACGCCATCACACACACTCACATCTTTTTTATTTTTATTTTTATTTTTTTTTACACATAGCGGAGATATGTATACGTACGTACATCTTACTTATACCCCTAAATATTCTCTCCAACAACTCTTCTCTTCTTCCCTCTTTCCATCTGCTTATTCTTGAAGCAACGCTTGTTTTGCTACCCCCGCCGACCCAACATACACGACCAACATTCCCTGCTCCTTCTCACCACCATCACTATCACCACCACCATAATGTCGTTGTTTTTCCATGAATCCGTCTCCCTCTCTTCATCTTCATCTTCTCCTTCTCGTTTCTATTGCTCTCCCTTTTCTCTACGCTTATTCACTACTACGACTATCACAACGGCTGCTGCTAGCAAATCGGCCTTTTAACTTGGTATAACAAAACAACGCCAACGACGGTTACACGAACCAGAGGTGAGGCCCCGGGTTAGTCGGAGGAGGCATGGGAAAAGGTGTCCTAACCTCTCGCCCTCACCACTACCCGTTGTCCGATTGTGGCACCCCGAACATTTTATCTTGTACCTCCATAAAACGGATTATTATTCATATTATTATTTTACTTACGCTGAATTTTTCGCCTTTGTTCTGTAGGCAAGGGAGTTTCGAGAGGGACTACCATTCATCTGAGGAACAAATTGGTAAGTACAATTTTTATTATTATTATTATTATTATTATTTTAAAATAAATATTCTTATTTATCGTGCTTGCTTACTTAAAGAGTAATCATACGTCCTCTTGTTATACTAATCTCTTGTCTAAAATGAATAAATCTACGAACACATTTCTCTAGCTAACCGTACTCGCCCTTGCATATATTCTTCTTCGACGTCTCCCCCATAATATCAATATGTAAACATTACGGTTGTGTATGAAATATTGTCTTGGTCTTTGACGGGCAACGTTTTTAACGTCAGCTAGCAAGCTCTCTCTCTATCTCTATCTCTCTCTCATCGTCTCTTTTGAGAAAGATGTCAACAAATCACAAGATCTAACTGTGACATACATTCGTGGAAACACCCCTCAAAATAATTTTGTCGTCATCAAAAACGTGTACACAGAGCCGATTTCTGATTTAGCACGGCGTGTAAGTGTGTTGAAGCTTTTTTTGTTTTTGTTTATGCTCAGAAGAAGCTGGCTTGGAATGGGATAAATCTGAAGCCTTTAAAAAAGAAAACATACTCAAGATTTATTTCCGTTATCAATCGTCCGATTAGAGTCTTTTAAACCAAAATAAATAAATAAATACGGAACTGATGAAACACTAATCCAATTTCCCTTGAATAAAATACACTATGTGATTTCTCCACCACTTCTCTTAAAAATTGTACCGTGAGAACAGCAAAGGTTGTTCATATATTGAAACCTCGGGTATAAAACAATTTATACACAGGAAAGTAGAACACGGGCTGTCCCAAAATGAAACTACCTAATATGTTCTCTTCCACATTCTTTTTTGATCGATATGTTTTGAGACACGCGATAAAGGTTCGAATTACGTTAAAGCAAGTAAAAATACTCTCTGAAAATTAAATTCAGTTCGAGGCTTTTTTTTAAATAAGGAATTCAAAAAAGGTTGCTTAATACTGTATAATTCATTCAATTTTAAATCATTCGAAATTGTCTTCTTTTTTTAAAATCTGTTTTAAAGAGATCAGTTGAATCAATTCTTCTGTTTTATTTGCATACACACGCGTGTGTGAATGCATCTATGAAGGAATATAATTTTTGTGGTCTTCCTGTCTTAAGTCTTGTCATATGAAAATGCGAATGTGCCGGCATTAATCTTCCCTTAGTACTTGTCAAGTTTTGCCGTTGTCTTTCTAAAAATATAATATAAAAATTGCCAGTCAGTACTTGCATGTGCGAGATAGAAAAAAGAGATTTTTTTTTCTTTTTGAAGTAACCTGTTCGTTATTGCTCTCTTGGATTTGTACCCCAAAAGAAAAAAAAAAAAAAAAGAAAGAGCTTTAAATACACGACTGGAAGTTCTCTTAAACACACTCGTTCACTACAAATACATCCCAACGACTTTTGTTATTATTTTTTTTTTACTACTACTACAACTACAGTTAGATTTAGAGTTAGTGAACGCATGTTCTTTCTTCTTCTTCTTCTTCTCTCACACACTCTCTCTCTCCGGTCACTTGATCGGTCATTTGAGTTCAAGACTTATACTCTTCCTATACACAAAACAATAAATCCTTTACACGTCTAAGAAAAAAAAAAGCCCTGAGGTACGCGGTCAATTCTACACCCTCTCTATGCCTTACGAACAATTACGGTGGAAAAAAAAGTCTTTTTTTTTTTTTTGCTTTTTGCTTAATATGTACCTTCACATCTATCATGTATACTATAATTCTCCCTCCAGCTATGGGTAAATTGTAGGGCAGACGGTGCTTTATAATTTTAATATGGCAACTAGTCTAAGAGAAGGAAAACTCTGAATTCAAACCTGTTAAACTCCGCTAAAAAATGACCTTGTGTCGCATCCTACTCGTGTGGAGGGGTTGGTTAATATTTACACATGACCCATGTTACTATCAATGAACCATAATATTTGTATTAGCAGTATTATATATTTACAAGTGTGGCAGAATGTGATGCTTGTACGTAAAATTCTCGACTGACCACTTGCTAGGAGGGAAGAACATTACTCCAGAC
>OY757929.1:40191814-40284314 GCA_963585895.1 Sepioteuthis lessoniana | reverse complement strand
TCAGATACACCCGTGGAAGAAAACACTTAACATAAGTAGGATCGAGCACTTGTCAAAAAATTGTCACCCATTGACAATATATATATATATATATATATATATATATATATATATATATATATATAGCGCTTTAATCAATTTTTTTCCACAAAATCTAAATCTTTAAAAGAGAACTGGAGAAAATTATATATAAATAGAAACGAAGTTATTGGATTTTGAAATGTGCGTTTATATTTACGAAAAAAAAAGATCACTTCTATCATTATTACTGCCAAACACAAGTATTTTCAAAATCAACTAATTATTAAAATAAAAAGTAATTAAAGATTTTGTTTATTTTCCCGTCCTATTCTCTTTCGTATTAAGGATATCAATTTTATAAAAATTGATTTTTTTTCTTTTTTGTATATTGGTGTAAATTGTAGACATGAGTGTAGAAATAAAACATGATTATGGTATTTGTAATATATATATATAATCTTGCCTGTTTGATTGCACCGCCAAAATAACTGCTTCTCGCATCAAACAATTGTCTGTTATATAGCATAACAATGGTAGCGATTTTTTCAAATGAGTTTATCTTATTTGCATATTTTGCTTTAAAATTATCTATTCATTAAGAAGGAAACGATATTGGAGAAAATATACTTGTGAAAACAGCTTTTATTCATTTTCAATCTTTTTAAGCCTGTTTTTTTTTTTCTTCCTTTTTTTTTCAAATAATCGATTGTTTTGTAGATTAGTTTTGAGATTATTCTCTATTTCAGTAGTTTTGTGATAAAACTTTTTAAAAATCTAAATAATTTTTTTTCCGCAAAAATAAGATAGGCATAAAAAAAGTAAAGTGGGCGACCGTAGTCGAGGGCGATCCGAAGGCTCCCTTTTCAATAGCTACTACACCGAGTTGTAGATTAGGGTGCTACTCTATTCCCTGGATTGCTCCACTTTACCCTTGATCAATACCTTATAATGCTAAGTGTTAAGCAAGACGGCATCAAGTACTATTTTTTTGAGTCTTCGGTATGACTCGACCTGGAATTGAACGCCGGTCTCCCGGACCATTGGCAAACACTCTACTCATTGGGCCAATGGCCCGGTAAGATAGGTATATTTGCCAACAAAAGTAATCTACTTCAGAAAAACAAATCCTCAATTTTTTTTTTTTTTTTTTTTATTGCATGGGTATATTTCATTTATTTTGTTATGTTGTAATACCGGCCCATTGGCATAATTTGTTAGAATGTTCGCCTATGGTCCGTGAGACCTGGGTTCAATCTTAGGTCCCGTCATACCAACGACTCAAAAATGGTTCTTGATGCCTCCTCGCTTATCACTCAGCATTATAAGGTACGGATCAAGGGTAAGTGGAGCAACAACTCTATATGTTGTTAGTCATTTAAGAAGAAATAACAACTGGTAATGATTTATCTGAGAATGTTATTTTTAGTTTAATTCTGGGCAATCATTATTATTGTTGTTATACATGCATCTATGGAATTTCCAAGGATACATTTAAAAGTATCTTATAAAGTCGATAAATGAAATAGAAGAATAGAAATTTCAGTTTGTGACAAATTTTCTTGTATTTCTTTGCATGATTTAAATAACCATGTGAGAAGATTTTTCAATCATTCACCATAAATTCACGATATTTGATAAAAATGGACAAAATGAACAAGTTTGTAAATAATGTGTACATTAAAACGCTTGGATTCATATGAATGAAAATATATACATATATATATATATATATATATATATATATATATATATAGTATTACTCGGTCCAGTTAAACCAGAGTTGGGAGTAATTCCTTCAGGACAAGAAAATCATTCAGGAGCTGAACATTTAAATTTTCCTGGTGGAGAGCTCAATGTAATTTTTTGCAGAGCAATATTTCTTTAAAGAAAGAACCTAAGACCGGTTAATTTAGGATTATAAATTTATTTCCATCCTGTTTTTCAGTTTCTGGTATGAACCAAAAACACGAACACGTGTCTATTCTGTTTTATTTATCCATTGGATCTGAAGAAGTCCTGTTATATTTTTCTTCGTGTTTTTGGTTCACACCAGAAACTGAAAAACAGGATGGAAATAAATTTATAATCCTAAATTAACCGGTCTTTGGTTTTTTCTTTAAAGATATATAAAGGCGGGGAGAGAGAGAGAGAGCGAGACTTAAGCTGATCATAAATATATCTGGACAGAGTTAGATAATAAGAAATATATAGATAAGCTAGACAAGCCGTGTACCCGTAGGGTTTCCTATGTAATAGCACTCCATGATGATACAGATATTTCTATTTTATTAAGGAATGGCGGATTCAAATTAGCATTTCATTGTTATATTATATCAAAAATTTATGTGATTTAAATATGACAGTAAGCGCAAAGCATGCAAAATTATGATACAGTTGAAAATTAGACTGAAAACGGCTTTCTCCTCTAAATCATAGTATTTCAAGTGTATTTCTCTAATAAAAAAATCTTGCCATGATGTGCTGATTTTGCGAGGTTACAATCACAGAAAAATGTGAAAATTTTAGCAAAATATCGACAGATAACAACATTAGGTTATGAATATATAAGAACAAACTGGAATAGATTGCTCAGTTGATAAATAGATATAAACAGAGATAGATATGAAGAGATATAAAAATGTTGCAATGAATATGTCTAGATTTGAAAATTATGAACAAACTATATTAAAATTACAACACTAAATTTGTGTTTTATCTAGTCAAAATGAAATGTACTCAGTACTGATAATCTAGCTGGATTACAGTAATGATCATATACATAGATTAATATAGTATATCAACAATATTCAGATCCCATACCCATACTGTACCCAGAACAAAAATGTTATAGTCCTCCAGGATATTCCAGTTTTATTTTCCGACAATGTGTAAAGTGTCAGGTATGAAGCAATATACAAATAGATAAATGAAATAGTATTGGAGCACCCACCCAAATTACATATATATATATATAGAGAGAGAGAGAGATGGATATAGATATGAACAGAACAAGAAATAGAAGAGCAAGATAGACAGAAAGACAAAAGTAAACCGAAGTGGATATATAGAAGTAGACGAGATAGTATAACTAGATAGCTAAATATGAACAAACATATCAAGACTTTAAGTAAATGAATCGATGGATATTAACAGATCGAAAGATAAAGATACTTTGAGAAAATATTTAATAAAAACTCACACACAAACATATATATATATGTATGTATATGTATATGTATGTATATATATATACATATGTGTTTATATATATATGTATATGTGTGTATATATATATTTATGTATATGTGTGTGTGTGTATATATATATATATATATGTGGGTATATATATATATATGTGTGTGTGTATAGGTATATATGTGTGTGTGTGTATATGCATGTATATATATATATGTGTGTGTTATATATATATATATATATATATATATATATATATATATATATAATTAAATAGATCAAGGTATTAAGATACGAATAGGTAAACTTTAACAGATCGAGAGGTAGAATTACTTAGATAAAACATTTTTTTAAAACTAACACACACACGACACAAATACACACATACACACTAATATATATATATAAAGAGATAGAGGAGGATATCTATAGTTATCTAACAAGCTTAGCTTAAATGTGCTACAAGGCTAGAACTATGGGGCACCCAGTGAGAACCAAACTCACAAACGATGATCAGCTAATCTAGCTTGCTCACCATTAACACCACGTGAGGTGCCCGACGTGAATATCCCTAAAGAGGCTGATATATTAGGTCAAGTAAAAATGAGATATAAACAAAGAGAAAAAAAAGAACCGCTAAGATATGAGAAGAATTTGATGAACGGGCTACTCCAGGCTGGTTGGTAATTCATCATTTTTGTAATTAAAATGACCTGCGAATCAATATTTGAGTCTCCAGGTAGTTAGGTTTCTTCACAATACCTTAATACGACTGGAACAGTATAACTTTTTCTATCAAGAAAGTTTTATAAATGTTTTTGATCCCATGTGGAAATTTATCGACTTTAAAGCAAATGTCGATTGGAATTGAACATGAGGGTTTAATCTTTTGCCCCGATTTGGTGGGAGCCTTTAACACGTACTTGATAAGCGAAAGGAAAGTTCTCGTTTCAAACTTACAAGTTATTTGCCGACTAAGTACCAATTCTTTCTATTCAAAAAAAAAAAATTACCCTCGATATGTAAAAATGATAATTTGATATGATTTTATAGCAATAAGAGAAGAAAAAAAAAAGTCTTTCCGCAATCATGGTATATACTTACTCTCTCGACATCAGAAACACATTGAGGTCTATAAACATTTACTGTCTCACGATCATCTCGTCTCGATTGAGTTCCCAAAGAGGTTTCAAGTTGTACTCAGAAATAAGCATCTGTTTATTATCCGGGCATTATACATGAATTTTACTAAATATATTTACTATTTATGTAATAAGTAAAAGTTGATATAACTTTTAAAACAAAGTGAGTTCCCAAAGAGAATTAAAGTCGTATTGGAAATGAATATCCGTTCATAATTTGAGCATTATTATAGGATTTTTTAAAAATTATATTAAGCTGTTTATACGATAAATAAAAGTTGCTTCAACTTTTTAAAGTGTTCGTACTACGTTTAAGTTGAAAGGGAAACGTGTTTGTTATACCTGGCAACATTTTTATAACGCATATGTTACACATGATAACGTATCTGTAACAGTTTGTTACACCTGATAATGTTTCTGTAACATGCTTATCACACTTTACAAAGTGCTTACGACACTTGTTACGCATGGTAACATGTTTGAAACAACTCATAAGGTTTTTACAACGCACTTTGTATATAATGAGAATTTTTAATGCATGTATCTGAATGCATAGATAATTACTTCTTGTATAGTCTGGCACGGAGATAATATTAGGGCACCTGTTCAGGATCGAAGGTTTGATTCCTAAAAATTGTTCTACGATAGCCACGTTGATTTCAGTGATGGCCGTGTCTCTTCGTTAGATCGTCTGTGATTTTTATCAAACGATTTAAAGGAAGTAGATTCGACTATTTCTGAACTTGCTAAAGAGACAGCAGCTTGAAATATATCCCAGTTTTAAGATTCGTGTTCGTCAAACATTTTAAATTCAGTAAAAACAAAAATTAACTGTTTGCTTTTTACTCCCACCACCAAACTGAACACACACACACACACACACGTACACATTGAAATCTTCATACCATCATAAAAATGAATATCAGTCCGCACGCACAAACGGATACAAAACCCCCTTAAGGAGTCGTACACCAATTTTGTGTCAATTCTGCCCTGCTCTGAATAAGTAACAGTTTTTACTAAGCGAAGATACGTCACTTATTCTTTTTCTTTCTTTCTTTCTTTCTGTTTTTAAACCAAGAAACCAAAGGCTCAAAATACATAAAATGAATAAACTGATTAGATTTATAAAAAGCAAAATACTTTAATATTTATACTCAAAACAAAAATGCAAGGTCAGACTGAATGATTTCTCTAGTTTGGAACATAAATAAATTTTTAAAAAGAAAACATAGACCCTACTCAAAATCCAATTTACTCTAAGAAAAAAAAATCAGCCATTTTATCTGGTTATTGTCATTGCTTTGTATTAAGGGGACTCCCCGTTATGTAGTGGCTAACGTGCTGGACTGCGACATCATGGTGAGTGAGTTCGAACTTCAGCCGTGCTATTATGTTCACTTTCGGACTAATACTCTGGAGTAAGGAGACGTTCGTGGTGTAATGGCCTCGTTGTCGGAAATAGACACGGCGACACAAGTTCAAATCCTGGACGAGACTGTTAGTGTTTCACATAGCACTAATACACTAGGGAAAGGTATGAATCCAATCATCCTTTTTGCAACTATGGGTAATTAATAGGGTAGAGTGGGCTCTCTTCAACCTTAGTACGGTAACCGATCTTGGAGAAGGAAATCTGTTAAATTCCGCAAAAATTGACCTTGTGTCACATCCAGCTCGTGCAGAGAGGCTGGTAAATATATAAATTCACTTGAGAACAGTATCACGCCAGAACTTTTACAAGGATGGCTTTAGGATTAAATAACCCAGGAAGGTTGATATGCTATTAAATAAACTAAATCTAATCTTTGTATTACAGATTATATCATCCAAATGATATAATCTTAAAAGCTGTTCTCTCAAAAGTTGATCATTGTCTCTCTTGTATTACTTCGAATTTATATCGAATAAAATATTAGTTATTTGCAACTAGCGTTTAAAAACTTGAACCTTCAGGTACCCCCAGGGTAGATATGGTGAACGAACCGTTCATGGGATATCACTGCAGAGTGAGAGGCGGCGTTGCTAGAGTTATTGTTTTTGAAAAATTAGTTTCAATCATAAACATATGATGTTCGCCATTCTACGCCATGATAGTTTGGTTGCTACAACGGTTCAAAGACAGGACATATCTCCCACCTGCTTACAACTTGTAGTGCCTGCGCGGTGGCATTTTTAAATCCATGGGGTAATCCTTTTGGATCCTTATACATTTAAGCTAAGAAAGAGGATTTATTTATTCATTATTAATTTTTTTTTCTCCTCTTTGTTCTCTTCATTTTCCTATTTTTTTTTTTTTTAAGTTTTCTTTCTTTTATTTATTTCTTTTTCTTTTCAAACCCTATGTTCTGTCCCCACCCCACTTAATTATGCTTCGTGACGAAACACTTTCAAAAGACTTGTATAAGATTTATGATATCGTCTTATACATTGTCATTCTATATATTCAATTCTGTACAGATCAACCTATCTTTTTTGTCAGTATTTCTACCTATCTATCTATCTGTCTAATTCTGTACAGATCAACCTACCTTTTTTGTCAGTATTTCTATCTATCTATCTATCTCTGTACAGATCAACCTATCTTTTTTGTCAGTATTTCTACCTATCTATCTATCTGTCTGTCTGTCTATCTATCTAATTCTGTACAGATCAACCTACCTTTTTTGTCAGTATTTCTATCTATCTATCTATCTCTGTACAGATCAACCTACCTTTTTTGTCAGTATTTCTATCTATCTATCTATCTATCTCTGTACAGATCAACCTATCTTTTTTGTCAGTATTTCTACCTATCTATCTATCTGTCTGTCTGTCTATCTATCTAATTCTGTACAGATCAACCTACCTTTTTTGTCAGTATTTCTATCTATCTATCTCTGTACAGATCAACCTACCTTTTTTGTCAGTATTTCTATCTATCTATCTATCTCTGTACTGATCAACCTATCTTTTTTGTCAGTATTTCTATCTATCTATCTATCTATCTCTGTACAGATCAACCTACCTTTTTTGTCAGTATTTCTATCTATCTATCTCTGTACAGACCAACCTATCTTTTTTGTCAGTATTTCTATCTATCTAATTCTTTATATATCAATCTATCTTCAGCTTTTTTTATCCCTTTGTTTATTCTAGTCGATTTTAGTCTACAAAGTATTTTTCATAGCTATAAAAATATTCAAATAAAATTTTCTGTTTACCGAACATGAGTCTCGTTTTAAACGAATAAGAGAACATTGCTGACTAACTTTATTGTGCCTAATAACGAGGACCTCTTTTACAGTCGGATAGCGCCTTACTCTTTATAATATCACGTCGTAGATAGATTTGCTGGCGAAATCAGTCAGCTAGACGTGTACAATTTCACAGTTAGGTCTGATTTCAGTGCACTTGTATTAACAATCTACACCAAAATATAAACACAAACACTCATACGTGTATACATACATACATTATGGTGTGTGAGTGAATGAGCTAGAAGTTGGTTTTTATTATAAAGAAAATTTCTCCACGTGTGCAGTGATAATGCGGGGACGTTTGCGGCACGGCCAGGCAGACGAGACAATAGACGATTCACGCGAGGAAAAAGAAAAGAAAAAAAAAAAAAAAAAAAATGACGGCTATGAACTCACGCAAATACAAATATTTCTTCAAGCATTTTTCGCGCTATTTAGCCATGTGTCTTCTATCAGTATCAGCACAGTCGGCTGGCGCTGTAAAATACAATGACTGCATCTATGCAGAGGGGTAAGACACCTCTCCTCAACGAGTGTCCTGGATATGATATTAAACTATCTTGATGGCGAGGCTCAAGCCTTGGAGATTTGGGGAATATGAAGTACTCCTTCATTACCATCGCTCCCAGGTCCACTTTGGCCCGGAGTGTTAACACCTGATAAGGTCCTATGTATGAGTCAAATAGAACTGTTTGACATTTAAATTGTGTGCAAACTAATGGCGTGCTAAATTGAATTGCTTGAAATAGAACTGTTTGATCATCTGTGTGTAAACAAATGATTGATGTTTAATTGAATAGTTAGTGATACATAGCAATACTTGGAACCATTAAACTGTGTACAAACGAATGATTGATATTGAATAGAATTATTAGTGTCCGATAACAATACTTGAAACCATTTAACTGTGTAGAAACAAAAGCAATACTATTGTGCAAACAAATAAGTTGTTCACTCATTTAAAAATGAAATTACCTCCAAACTTTGTGTGCAAACAAATGACTGATGTTAAATTGTGACTGTTGTATCGCAGTACTTAAAACTATTTAACTGTATGCAAAAAAAAAAAAAAAATGAGCTCAGGCTTATGTAAAAATGCTATCAACAAAATGCGTTTAGAAATCATATATATTCACCACACACACACACACACACATATATATATATAAACAGGATTTAGCATTAAATAACCTACCATGGTTGATATGCCATAAAACCAAACCTTCTATCAACATGGCTTATTTCAAAAAAAGTTCCTTAGACTCTGTTAATTTCAGTTTCTCATTCTTTTTCTTTTCTTTATTATAGAGAAAGTGATATTCAGCTTTTCTTTATCTTCTCTTTCTGTTTATCTCTTTGTATATCAATCAATCTTCAGCTTTTTTTTTTCTTGTCTATCTATCTCTGTTTTTTCTTTCATTCTGTATTATATATATCTTCAGCTAAATTTTTTTTTCTCTTTCTATCTATAAAACCCAGTCCATCTACCTATACTCGTCTTTCTTTCATTCTATCTATTTGAGGTTCTTTGTTCCTCCGGCGTCTGTATTCAGTATCCAAAAACTTGTAAAATCCAGGATTTCAAACATCGATATTCAAAGATCGTTTGTCTTCTCTGAACGGAAAACCCATACATTTTTGGGCTTGTAAAATTTACAATAGTTCTAATGATATAAATATTTCCTGTGCACATGAACAGTATAAGATGATGACGATCTATCACTCGGGAAGTATACGGTCTATTGATAAGAGTCATTGATAGGTATTACCTATGTCAATAATTCTTGTTATGTTCCTTTTACTCACTCTCTCTCTCTCTCTCTCTCTCTCTCTCTCTTACACACACACACACACACACACACACTCAATCAATATATTGATTCTTTTCGCCTTAGAATGATTATTTTTCGGTCCCTGTGCCCATCCATCTAAAACTATCGTTTCGAACTGGCAATCTTAGTCTTTCTCTCTCTCTCTCTCTCTCTCTATATATATATATATATATATATATATATTCTCGGTTTTTATCAAATCATCAGATTTACTACCACTACACAGAAAAGTATTTACCGTGAAATATAAACCATCACACACACACACACACACACACAAAATATAATTTGATATACACTCACATAGAAAGTATCGATTACACGCATATAGGCACGCAAAATATAACCTCATACACACACAAAATATAACCTCAAATACACGCACGCACAAAAAATTAACTGATACATATACACACACAGAATGTTACCTCAGACAGTCAAAAATATAACCTGCTGCGTGTACACACACACACACACACACACACAAATAACCTGACACACATACATACAGAAAATATAACCAGATTTACACACTGACATACAAAATGTAACCTCATACACACACATACAAAATATAACCTCACACTTACATCCACAAAATAAGACCTGATACGCACAAAATATAACTTAATACACATATAAGGACGCACTAAATATAAACCAATACACATATATGGACACACTGAATATAATTTGATACACATAGACACACAGAATATAACCCAATACACATATATGGACACACTATATATAACACAATACAGACATATATGGACACACTAAAATAACTTAATACACATATATGGACGCACAAAATATAACCCAGTACACATATATGGAAACACTAAATATAACTAAATACAGATTTATGGACTCACAAAATATAAAATTATACACACAAACACATTATAAATTGACATGTACGCAACACACACACACACACACACACACACACACACACACACACACACACGTGTAAAATATAAGCCGATAACAACACACTTGATGCAGTAATCCATACGCACATTAAACCTTTGTATACCAACAGAAACGATAATGACACACACATGCAGACATGGTGTAAGGTAAATTACCAAGCTTGTCTCATAGAGCCTTAACAGCTGAATCGTGATTTCGATCCTCACTAAATGCCCTACACTCGAGGCCTTGGGCCAATTATAAACTATACTTATATTAGCGGAGAGGTATTTCGCGAGGTGTAATAGCTCGCTAATTAGGCTGGCAAAAAATTGCTCATGTGTTAGATTCTCACTGGGTTTACCATACTTCTGGCCTTGTGCCAAACACCAGCTAAGTTTAACGAATAATACACACGCGGCGTTGAATATAAGTCGATATTCAGTCATACACACGTACACACCTAAAGCATAAAGATATGCACGTTCTCGTGGCCGCATAAAATAGGCCCCTAGATATCTTGATCTTCATTCAGGTATCAATAAAACGTGATCGTAAAATCCTGTATCTCTACAAATATATTCAACATAAACAAGTCAATTTTTTTCTTTACATTTTTATTCTTTTCCACACGGTTTTACTGGTTTATTTGTTTTGTTTTGCCACCCTTTATTTTTTTTTCTTAACACAGGCTTTTGGCCTATATATATATATATATATAAATATATATATATATATATATAAAGTAAGTAAAGTTGGCGACCATAGTCGAGGTTGACCCGTAGGCTCCCTTTTCGATAGTTTACTACACCAAGGTGTAGGGGAGGGCGCTACTCCTTTCCCTGGACTGGTCCACTTTACCCTTGATCCGTACCTTATAATGATGAGTGTTAATCAAGGAGGCATCAAGTACCATTTTTTTGAGTCTTTGGTATGACTCGACCTGGGATTGAGATACACACACTAAAGGCTTTCCTTTGGTGTGTTTTTGTTGCATTCAGTATTTTTAGTTTTGTTTTAGTTCGCCAGTCACATTTTTTTTTCTTTTACTTTAACAAAAATGTTTGGTTTCTTTGTCTTAACGGCATATCAATCTTCGAGGGTTATTTGATGCCAAAACCATCCTTGTAGAACAACATTCCAGTCAGATGAGGCTGTAAAATACATCGACTGCATCCCTGCAGAGGGGTAATACCCTCCTCCGCGGCTTGTGTCTTTGATATTACACTGAACTGTCTGATGGTGAGGTTCTAACCCTGGAGCATTGGGGGAATATGGAGTGCCGCTTTACTGCCGTTACTGTCAGATCCACTCTGAACCGGAGTGATAGTACCTGTTAGAATCCGAAATAGAACTGTTCAACCATTTACTATACTTGAAACCATTACTCCCAGGTCAACTCTGACACAGAGTGGTAGTACCTGTTCGGGTCCCATTTATGGTTCAAATAGATGTTTATATGTTAGGTGCTTTAACCTTGTTCTAAATTAAGCTAAGTAAATTTATATTGAGTACTGAGTTTGACATTACGGTTTGGTTTGGTTTATTTTACGGCATATCAACTCATTATGGGTTATTTGATTCATCTCTGAATGTTTTATTACAATCATAACTTTATTTTCAATGTTCTGTTGCTTTTCTTTTTAAAATGCACTTTTTTTATGTGCTTTTAATCAAATATTTGCATACAGTTATGGTTTAACATATTCCTATCCACTATTGATTATTTTTAATCGAAACAATTTGATCCATAGATGGGACCCTAACAGGTACTACCAATCCCGGTCAGAGTAGACCTGGAAGTTATGGCATTAAAGAGGTGACTCCGTACTCCCCGAAGCTCCAGAACTGGACCCTCACCATCAGATGCAGTTTAGTGTCCTACCTAAGACGCCCCTTTTATACTTGTGGCGGGGGGTCTTAAATCTCTGAATGAGATACAGTCGAAGTATTGTAAGCCCCACCGAAAAGGTGGCAACGAAGTTGAAGAAGCAAGTCAAAGTACGATAATGTAATGATATGTATAAGAACAGCATAGTTTAACAAGGTCTCAGGATTTCGCTTCAAAATCTTATCCTCATGTGAAAACAGATTTTTAAAGAATGTCCTGTTTAGCTATTCATCCGCGTGCAAACAAATGACTGATGTTAAATTGAATGATGAGCATTACATCGCAATACACGAAACTATTTAGTTGTGCGCAAATGAGTTTGTAATGTTGAATAGAATTATTAGTGTTAAATAGTTAAAATGGTCTCCAGTATTGCTATGTGCGAATAAAACTATTTGTGTTAGATAGCAATACTTGAAACCATTTAGCTGTATGCAAACAAATGAGCTTTGGTTTGTTTAGAATGAAATCAAGAAACTATTCGTTTACAAATTATATATGATTCGGCATTAAATAAACTACAAGGTTTGATATACTATAAAACCCAACAAATCAGTCATGTATTTCCTACGGTGATACGTTACATGTATTTCCTACGGTGATACGTTACATGTATTTCCTACGGTGATACGTTACATAGGTATAACGTAGTCTTCCCAGGAAGTTGCCGAAAATATGAACAATTGCAATGGGTGGACATTATTTAAGATTAAAATTTTGAGAATCTTGGGAACCCTTGGGCTCAAGTTATAACGACGGTCCCTGGTGTTGTTTTTTTTTGGGGGGGGTTGTGTTTTTTTTACAAAGGAGTGAAGTATTCTCAGCTATAACGAGAATTTGCATGATTTTCAACACGAATAAGGACACCTCAAAATTATCATTTAGTTGAAAATTGGCCACTAAGTACGCATACCAAATTTAAATGTTCTGTCTATTGCAGCGGTCGGTGAATAGAAGGAAAATCACCGTGGATTAAAATTATTCTTTAGAATTTTGTCGTTCTGTTGTTCCAAAATCTCATTATTTTCTTCTGGTGCGCCCTGATAAAAATGCTTTCCAAAGCTCCTTGGTCATGGCATCCCTTGAATATATAGAGGTTTTGAAGGTGATAGCTGGTCTATAGAGAACAAATAAATAAATTCTTACCAGTTATTAATAAAGATTCCTCCTAGCCTCAAAGAAAATAGACAGGAAAAAAACGTTTCTAACAAATCAAGAAGAAAAGCAAATAATGGAGATTTGTTACAGCGGGGTTGAATATTCAGAGGCCAGAAATTAAACTTGTTTGTCGTATTTCTGGGATCAAAGATTATATACAGAAAAACCTTGAATAGTGCAATTAAATTGTTTAAGAATTTTGTATCTAGAATTCAAAACCGCACTGTTCAAGTTCTTATAATTGGTATAAGTGTAACATAATACTTTGATAGAGCAGTTACATTGTTAAAAAATTCTGTCTTTACATTTGAAAACTCACTGTTCATGTTCTCATAATGGATTACAGTGTACAGCAATAATTTGAATAGTGCGGTTAAATTATAAAAAAAAATATTATCTCTATAATTCAAAACCGCACTGTTCAGGATCTTATTATAATAGAGTTCAGTGTATGTATTTACCTAGTCCCTTCGCGACGAGCAGGATGTAACAAAAGGTAATTTTCTAAAGTGAAGTATAGCTTGTTTAAATTCAGAATTTAACCTAGGCTAAATCAGTCTGTCCTACTATTTATCCATAGCTAGTGGGAGCGAGAACAGATAGATTTATACCTTTCTCAAAAGGTATTAGCTCATCGTCCGGTATTTGAACTCGGATTACCGATTCCATTTCTTACGATGATAACCTTTACGCCACGTACGCCTCAAATAGATTTCAGTTAGACTTGTTCCAACGAAAAATAAAAGATTGGGTCTTTTTTAATCATACGTTTCATAATTGATATACGTAAGGAAAAAATGTAATTTGAAGTAAATATTAACAAAAACTTTGGAGAACGTCTTCATTTCTTGGAGAAATAATCCTTTGGTGTAGTATGCACCATTCTCATTCCCTCTCTCTTGAATGGGTTAAAATTTTGGAAGAACTGTTGCATTTTGATGTTATTTTTTTGTTGTTTTTTTTTTATCAAGATTAGGATCGGTATCCATGACGAAATCAGAAATAATATCAATCCTTCGAGTGAAAGTTGAAAAGCCTCATGATTACCTTCATTTTTGTACTGAAAGTTAAGATCTATTTTCAAGGAACAACTACCTCGGCCAACGCGTCTTTAGAATACGCTAACTCTATCAGCTGCAGTGGGTTAAGACCCCTTGAAAAAACAGTGTCATAGGCATGCTACTAAACTGCATCTGTGAGTGAAACTCCAGTTCTGGAGATCCGAGGGGTGTGGTGTAGCACTCAATCGCCTTTCTCGTTAGGGTCCCATCTATATGTTTGAAAATTATTATAGTTAGATAAGAATACTTGAAACCCCATAATTGTATATAGAATATTAGCATTCGATTGGAATACTTAAAATCATATAAATGTATGTAAATACTTTAGATATACGCCTTACTACGACGGAGGGTGTCGACAGCGATGTATTTTGCTTGGGTCATTGGGGAGTTTCAAGTCTTTCAACATCGTACTCTCCTCACCAAGCAGACCCTATCAGAGATGTTCAGTCTCTGATACACCCTCCATTTTACACAAAAATGCAAAGGAAAAAGTTATGTTTGGATAAATATGTTAGATAAGAATACTTGAAACCACATAATAGTGTATAAAATATTAGGTAAAAATACTTGAAATTATATAATGTGTACATATTTTTTGTAATTGAGGGGAATACTTAATATCATATAACTGTGTACAAAAAACATTCTTAAACAACTACACAAAATGATATGTATATGAATGCGCAATGAACACGATTCCCTAACTTCCTGGCATAAAATAATCCTTGATGGTACCCAGTGACTGCACAGAGATGATAGATTTAAGTTTTTTGCTGGTCTGCCAACATTGATGTGTCCATGTATAAAATTTCATCGGAGAACATTGCTTATCCTATTTACCCAACCCCTCCGCTCGGGCAGGATATGACACAAGGTTAATTTTTAAGCGGAGTTTAACAGGTTTCAATTCAGAGTTTTCCTTCTCCTAGACTAGTTGCCTAACCAAGGCTGAAGAACCTAGTCTGTCCTACTATTTACCCATAGCTGGAGGGAGAATAATTGGATTCTTACCTTTCCCACGGGTATTAGTGATATGTGAAATGCAATCAGTCTCGTCCAGGATTTGAACTCGTGTCGCCGTGTTCATTTCCTACGACGATAACAATTACACCACGGGCACCTCCAAAGGAGATCATTGCTTATGAGTTCATCTTTCTCATTAAGAAATTTATATTTCCAGCAGTGCCCCGCATGTCTTTCACGTCTTACTTGGTTTGTGATATGGAGAATAAATAAATGCTTTTTTTGTATGGTGCTCTCTCTCTCCAGGATTTGTTCAAAACAGCACACATCATCTTTATGTTAATTCCATCGAGCTTTTTCTCTAAGCATTTCGTAAGAGTCCGAGTGGAGCAACCATACACTAATTGTGAATCGGTTACATCTTGGAAGAATTTCAGTTTTATTTTATCAACACGGTCTATTTGCAGTCCGGTAAAAGTTATTTATGTTAAGATGAAAGTGTGTTTTTTTCCTTGATTGCAATATAATATATCACAAAAATATGCATAATTGATTTTTCTCTCATCAGTGAATTCCCAAGAAACACTTTTTGTACTGGAACTTATTGTTTGGAATGACGTAATTAAAATAAATCAAGATATATTCTCTCAAGAAATAAAAGTAAGAACGGTTCTATGTAGATGACAGTAAATAGCCATTCTCGAAAATAATTTCTTGACCATACAAAATAAACATTTTAAAAACTAACAAGAAACAAACTGACTTTGGTAATTTTTGAAGTTCGTATTTAGTTAATACGAAGGAAAAGCTTTGAATCTGCAAGTGTCTGCTGTAAATCTGGCTGTATTTTATTCTAGTCGAAGAGATTGTCTATCCTTAGTTGTATCATCAAAGCATAAAAAAATCGATCGTACCATCACATAATACTTTTTATGGCTCTCGATGTAATAAAATACTCTCCTTCCATTTCGCACATACAAGGCAAATGTTTTGAGTTACCGTCAATCTGCTTAATGTCGGTAGCAGTTCATTGATTTCATTACAAAAGAAAAAAAGGTTGAGCGGATAACTTTAGGGATTTCAAACTCAAATTTTAATATCTTCACTTTATGGTCCTTCAAAAACACTTCAGGCTATTCTTTATCTTTTTAAATGAAATTTTGTTAGTCATTATTACTATTATTAATTTTTACTAGTACTATCTCCCCCCCCAGCTTTTTTTTTATTTCAGTTGGTTTTATCACTTCTCACTCGGGTCGTTATTTCTATCTACAGGGAAGAACAATGCTTATTAAGTTGACCTTACAGTTACTCAGACTCCAGTGAAAAAATAGCACTTAGAACTAGAGCGAAAAATTTGCATAGAGAGAAAATAATACATACAAGAATAGCAAGCGTTGATTACGTGATGACAGAGATGAAACAGTTAATCACATGATAAGAAAAAAAAAGCAGCAAATGGATACAAAGGCAATACAAGTAGATATATATGGGTGATAAAGGTGTTCCACTTGGAATTGTGCAAGAAATTAAAACATGGCTATGTTAACAAATGGTATATGCACAAACCAGAATTTTTGTTAGAAAATGAAACCCTTAAAATTCTCTGGAACTTTGAGATACAAACGAATCACCCAATTCTGACCAGAAGACCAGACCTTGTATTAAGTAACGACAAGAAAAGAACTTGTCATCTCGTGGATTTTGCCGCTCCAGCTCACCATAGAATAAAAATAAAAGAAAGTGGAAACACAAATACCTAGGTTTGGTTTGATTTGTTTTATGGCATATCAATCATTGTTGGTTAATAAATACCAAATCCTGGTGTTATATATGATTTGTAAACGCATCTAGTAGATATACACAGATTAATGATAAACAGTTATATTTCTTACTACTCAATTTAGCATAAGTCAACAAAGATAAATGGTTCCAAGTATTGCTATGTATCATTAACAATTCAGTTAAACATCAGTCATTTGTTTACACTCAGTTAAATGATCAAACATTTCTAACTAGCAATTTAATTTAGCATGTCATTTGTTTGCACTCGGTTTAAATGTCAAAGAGTTCTATTTGACCCATAAGTAGGACCCTATCAAGTGCTACGACTTCGGATCAGAGTGGACCTGGGAGCAATGGCAATGAAGGGGTACTCTACATTCCCCCAAACCTCCAAGGCTGGAGCCTTACCATCAGATGGTTTAATGTCCTATCCAGGACACTTGTTGTTAGGCGGGGCTGCCCTCTGCATAGATGCACTCAGTGTATTCTACAGCCCCAGCCGACTGGAAATACCTAGGTCTCGCCAGGGAACTGAAAAAGCTGTGGGAAATGAAGCCGACGGCAATACAAATTGTAATTGGGGCTCTTGGGCCTGGAAAAGAGATTAGGGTATGTTAGGATCACAGGAGGAATCGAGACCATCCAGACCACAGCACAGTTAAGATCAGCTAGGATGCTGTAGCCTTGCTGTCACTTGGACTTTGTGGAAAACACTAGTTAAAACTGATGTGGAAAAACATAAAGAATACGCTATTAAATACAAGACGAGTATACGCATCACGGCGGTACATTTAGATGTACAAGACGTTAGCGCTAGACACGCAGCCAAAAGGAGCCCACACACACTCATAATCATGAGAAATGATTTTTGAGGTTTTCTCAAAGTGCAGCTGAATGATTAGAATAGTCGACAGAGATGTCAATATGCGCCTCTAGCACGATGTCTTGAGAAACTGTTCCAAGCCCTCCTTCATCTGGGGTCGTTAAAAACATCCACACACGCACATCTTAATCCTCAGAAATTGTTCCCAACAGGTGTAGATTCTATCTCCAAAAACACGAAATCATTTGACAAATCGACTCTAAAATAAACCACAGAAGGAAGAAAGGAAGGAAAGGTAATCAGTCTACAGCTTTTAATTATGAATTAGTTCGTGTGTAAACACTATTAGTTGTTTGCTGTCGACTTTAAGTGTCTCATAATTAATTAGACGTCTTTACTTATTGTAAAACTTTCTTTTGCAGTCGTATTTTAGCAGGAACGAGTTATTTATTGCGTAAAGAAATAAACAACGAAAAAAAAGTTCCAGTCTTGTAAAATAAGCTAAAACTTTTTTCCCGTTTGTTTGTTTGTTTTGTTTTTTTTTAAGAGGCTTACCTTTAGGCTGTTTTATTTATTTATTTGTTTATTTATTCATTTGTTTGAGATTATAATCAGAAGTATTTTCATGACTTTCCATTGAGTCTGTTCCAGTTCCAGTCCAGTCACTGTGGCTGAGAAAACACCGACTGTATCTTTTGCAGAAAAGTAAGACGACGCCTCTGCCAACAAAGATAAAATAAAATAAAGGGATGTCTTGATATATGACGCTAAACTGCATTTCATGGCGTAGCTTCAGTTTCGAAGTTATTGCGAGTGTAAATTACCCCTTCATCGCCCTTACTTGCTGGTCCACTCTGACCCAAATTGATCTACTTAAAAAATATTGGTTTTAAATTGGAGTTCGTGAAACTTACAATTGTGAGTACAAACAATTTGTATAAGATAGGAATATTTCGTATTATATGGTTGTGTACAGAAAACTTTAGAAACTAAACAAAAATATAAATATAGAAGCACAAACCGGCTCATTGGTTGAGTGGATAGAGTGTTCGCCCATGGTCCGGGAGATAAGGGTTCAATCCCAGGTCGCGGTATATCAAAGACTTTAAAAATGGTACTCGATACCTCCTTGCTTAACACTTAGCGATATAATGCACGTGTCAAGAGTAAAGTGGAGTAATCCAACTTTAGGTTCATCAACCATGGTTTTCATTGTTATATGTTTATATGGCTAGCATAATACTCTCCTTCCTCAGCGACAGTTATCCTATGACAAGCCGGAGCAGAATATCTGAGTGATTATGCAAGGATGAAAAAAAAAAAAACATGTAAGGCACTACTACTACTGTTGAAGTAAGAACGAACTTATTAGCAACATTCTCTTATGGACTCCTGCACAACAAAGACTTACATCAACTCTCTACGGATACAAGATGTATCCTAAAAGACCTACCAGGAGCGATGGGTGATAGGGATTGATGACGGATCAAGAGTAAAGTGGGGCAATCCTGGGAAAGGAGAAACGCTCTCCTCTACACCTTGGTGTAGTAGCTATCGAAAAGGAAGCCTTCGGGTCGCCCTCGACTACCGTCGCCAACTTTACTTACTTACTTACAAAAAGGTATTTTCAATCATTCTAAACTGGTAAACATTTCATAATTAGTTGAAATATCATTATTTTAAAAATCAATGTATCAATATGGTTCATAATCATTTTAAATAGGTAAGCACTTCAAAGTTAGTTTCAATATCAATACTATCAGATCCAATGTATTAACAATGTTCACAACCATTTTAATCAGATAAACACTTCAATTTAGATGAATGTTTTTAAAGTCAATATATTAATAATGTTCACAATTTTATACAAACAGTTCATACATACTTGCAATATCAATGTTTTAAAAGCGAAAGTAAAGTTTCCAATCATTTCAAACATAATCCTGTGGATGGGCTTTCTAACATTCTCCCATTGAAGAGACTCTAATAAGTACTACCACACCAGGTCAAAGTGAACTTTTAAGTAATAGCAACAAAGGAATGATTTCATATTCTTCAGAGTTCATGGAAACTCTGTGCTGTCATCGCGATTTGATGATATATATATATATATATATACTCATCAGCACCCTTGAAAGAGCCAATTATTTTCATAAAAACGCGCCCAAACTCTCCTCTTTGTGTTGACCTTGTACTGTACTTAGATGAATGTAGTAAATATCTGTGCAAGGGGGATGCCAAAATGTTTCCTGGTGCACCCCACGTAGCAAACTACATTTTCAAACCATTGTTTGTGAGTTCCGCTTCTCGCTTGATGCTCCATACTACGGACCTTGTGCCACAATTAAGCTTTGTAAATAACGACGAAAAAGTTTTCTGTTTTAACTATCCATGAAAGGATTTCATACTTAATAATTGATTTATTTTTGAAGACTTAAAGAAGCTAAGCTTCCAGCTCAGTCGGCTAGAACTGTAGAATACACCGACTGCTTCTCTGCAGAGGGGTAAGACCCCCCTCACCAACGAATGTCCTGGATATGGCACGAAACAGTCTGATGGTTAGGTTCCAGTAATGCTGAAGCTTAGGGGAATTCGGAGTACCCCTTCATTGCCATCGCTCTCAGGTCCACTCTGGCCCGGAGTGGCAGCACCTAATAGGGTCCCATCTATAGGTAAAATAAAGTAAACTGTGTACTTATGCTAAACTGAGTTATTTGAAATAGAACTGTTTATTTGAATAAAAATGAATTAGGCATTAGATAACCTACAATGGTTGATGTGCCATAGAACCTAACTCAACCAAATCCTATATATATTTGATATATATGTATAAACATGGATTTGGCATTAAATAACCTACATTGATTGATGTGCCATAATACCAAACCAAACCATATATATTTAATATATATGTATCCAGAGGATTTAGCATCAAATAACCTACAATGGTTAATGTGCCATAAAACCAAACCAAACTAAACCAAACTAAAAGAAGTTCCTGAAACGACGAGCCAAGGGTGTTGAAAAAGCGGAAGGAGTTTACAATGAAAGGAAATTTGAACAACAAAAGCTACACAGAAAATATAGCTAGCATAGTGTAAAATGTCAATCAAAACCAGTTCGGATGTTCTCAAAATATTTTCTTCGGTGCGACTATCACGTGTTCATCGTGTAAATGGTAGCTATGGTGTAATGATATTGGTGATGCTTTAGAGCTCAAAAAGTGTGCAGTGGTTGTTGTGGTGGTTGCCATCGTGTCATCGTCTCGTTTTTCGATTCACTGACATTTTTTCAGTCTGGCCGACACTTATCTGAACTGACGTTAAATAAATAAAACACCAAATGCGTGATTTAAGCCCCGGGCTATCTTTTCTTTTTTTTTTTTTCTTTTTTTTTTTCATTTCTTTTTTTTTTTTTTAAGACCAAGTAAATTCGGGAGATAAAACCTAGTGTAATAAATACAGAGAGTCGTCGGCTTACAACCAACTTGCTTTATGACTACTCATACTTACGACCGCGACAAAAAAGCTACGACTTAACACTGAATGTTGAAAAAAGAAAATATATGTGAAATTCCCTGCAGTGGGCTGCGCGAACGAGTGCTGTACCCAACATGTTGTACAACAATTACTAAAACATCCAAAAACATTGTTCTAGTACTATAGAAGAGGTTTGGTTTCTCTTTTTAATGGCATATCATCCTTCTTGGGTTATTTTGTGCCAAAGCTATCCTTGTAAAAGAACAGTCGTCATTATACTTACACTAAACCGGATTGTTTGAATTAAAACTGTTTGACTAAATTGAATAACTTGAAATAGAAATGTTTTTGACTTTGAAACTGTACTTATACTAAACTGAATTCTTTAATATAGAACTGTTTTGACATTTAACTGTGTGTAAATAAAATCTATACTTGTACTAGGCTGAATTAGCTGAATAGATTAAAATAAACGTTTTTGACAATTAAAATGTGTACTCATGTTAAACGGAATTTTTTTTTTTTAAATAGAACCGATTATTTGCATAAAAATGGATTTGGCGTTAAATAACCTACAAAGGTTGATATGCCATAAAACCCAAACAACCAACCAACAGTCGTCGTACTATTTAACCCATAGCCGGGAGGAGAAGGGAGTTCACACAGTTCAGTGTCATATCGAGATACTTGTTGCTGGATGTCTTACCCATCTGTAGTCGGCGTATTCTACAGCCCCAATCGACTGGGCTGTTATCTGTTCAGATTCATTTGACTATTCTTTCTTACCGTAATTGAGGGCGACCTGAAGGCTGCTACATGAAGGTGTAGGGTAGGGCGCTACTCATTTCCATAGTTTGTTCCACTTACTCTTGATCTGTACCTTAAAATGCTGAGTGTTAAGCAAGGAGCTATCAAGTATCATTTCTTGAGTTTTTGATATAATTCTCCCGGACTATTGATGAAGACTCTATTATGCCAATGGTCCGGTATATTGAATATTTTTTAATTCTAAATGTTTCTGTATATGTAAATGAATTAATGTTGTCTTTCCTTCATTATTAGTTCCGTAATCTTGTTTTGGTCATGACGGCGCCACTTGTGCAGCGTGTCTTGAGGAAGAATAGTCTGATTTTAATTCAGTTTTCTTCTTGACCGTTTGCCCTAACAAGATTAAAGAGTTCAGTCTACCCTGCTACTTACCCATAGGTGGAGATATATTAGTCGGATACATAAGTTTCCGAAAGGCAATTAGCGCTACGAGAAATGCTAACAGCGTCGTTCAGGATTTGAACTCCCACGAGGATAATCGTTACACTATGAGCACCTCCTTTTATCACCGATATTCTAATGCCAGTATTGGTCCTTGGATAAGTGCAGACACGAATGAATATCTTTTTTACCTTCAAACACTTCAATAATTATTTTAATCACAGCTAGTGGTGAATGGATTAAGTCAGAAAATAAAGTGTCTGATCAGTACTGAGAATGCTAAGATTAAACAAAAAAGTAGTATCTCGTCAGTAAGGTTTATTTAGGTTCTTTATTTGTAATGTTAGACCTAAAATTACACTTAGATGAATCGAAGCTGAAATACTTCCATAAGTCTTTAATTCCAGTCTAAATCTTCAAAGATTTGTCTCTCTGTCAATAGTAGAATTTTTAAAAGACATTTAAAAAAAGCAACAAAAAAAAAACAAAAAAAAAAAAAACAGCTACACTTCACCTCAAAATTATTACTATCAGATTAAATTTTATCTAAGACATAAGCTCAAATAAGCCCTTTCGGTGATGTTTCCCACTGGTTTACACATGGGAGACATGTGTGAATTTAAGCCAGAAGCGGAAATACTGTCATGACTCTATATTTGTCTCGAATACATGAATGGACTGGCTCTGAATGCCAGACACACTGACAGGATATTAAAAAAACAAAAAAGATGGTTAGCTAAGGATAACAAAGCCTCAAATAGGCAGCGACAAAAGTGGAACCTCGAATGGCGCTCAATCCAGAGATATGTATGTAAAATTGCCATCACCAATGTACTAGAATCCCTGACCAAGTCTACTTAAAGGCTTAACGCTACAAGAAAGTCATTAGTTTCAGTACGAAAGAAGTCACTTAACTAAGTAATAACACACTCAGCTATACTCAGATTATATATATATATATATATATATATATATATGAGGATCATTAAATAAGTTTCCAGACTTTTTTCGTATGGGCACTTTTATTGATAGTACACACATGAAACTCTAGTCGCCTTCGAAGTAATCTCCTCCGGCTGCAATGCACTTCTTGTACCGTTCCAACAACTTCTGGAAGGTCCCTTTTGTGTGAGCGTGTCAATGACCTCCATCACAGCCTCTTTCATCTCCTCAATTGTCTCATAACGACAGCCTCTGAGCTTAGGGAATAACCAAAAGTCACAAGGAGCAAGGTCTGGACTCTAGGGAGGGTGAGAAACTGTCTTGGTTTGGTTTCTTTGTTTAATGGCATATCAACTCTTTTCAGGTTATTTAATGCCAAAGCCATTCTCCTTGGAAAACAGGTAGTGGTACTATTTAACCCATAGCTGGGTATTTGACCGAAAGTGAACGTAATAGCGCGACTGGAGTACAAACTCGCGTACTACGATTCCGCAGTCCATCGCTTTAACCATTACACCACGAGGACACCCCCCCAGGAACTGTCTTGATGCCCATCTTGCTCAAATAGTCTGTGACAAGGATGGAGTTGTGGACTGGTGCATTGTCCTCGTAGAAATGCCACTGACCCGATTTGAAGAGTGCTGGCCTCTTCCGACGGAATCTCTTCCTGAACTCCCTTAAAATCTCAACAGAGTAACCCTAACCCTAACCTTTTGGCCAATTAACTCTGGTATATTGACTTCCTTACTCCTCCCACACCTCTCATCATCCCTCACAGACTCCCTGGCTTCCTTGAATCTCTTATACCACTCAAAAACTGATGCTCGATTCATGCAAGATGGTCGAAAAGCAATCTAAAGCCTTCCATACGTTTCTGTGGCATTTTTTCCAAGTTTAAAACAGAATTCTATTGCATATCGTTCTTCTAAAGTGTCATTACGTCCAGATTGCATTTTTTTAAAATTCACCAGCTGTGAAAATCAGGCTTTAGTAGGGTGTATTCTAATTCTTGCTGTCGATGTTCTTTTGAACCTGAAATCATAAAAATTGGTTAGTCATCTCATAAGATGTATAGCAATAACATAAGGAATTTTCAAGAGTCTACGACAATTAAGAGAGAGAGAGAGAGACACACACACACACATACATACTCACATTCTAAGTGTAACCCTAGGATAACGAATCAATGCAGTGAGACTTTTTATTACACCAATATACTTCAGACACTTTTAGAGAATAAAGCAATTTCCGATCCAATTTGAAACAGAATGATAATGATGTTCAGTCTAGATTGTTTTTAAATCATGCGAATTTCCGGTGTAACGGAGATAGCTATGAAATTCTTTTATAGGGTCCAATTTGTGGTTCAAATAGATTTCTTGGCAAATTATTTGAATTAGATAGGAATACCTGATACCATATAAAAGTGTGCAAAAAAAATTAAACAGCGACACAAAAATAGTAAATATAAACGTACAATGTACGTAATTCCCTAAGCTTTTGGCATGAAACAACGCCAGACGAGTTGATAGGCCGTAAAAATCAATCAATTAATCTGAAGGACTTGAACAGTTCGGAAAATAAAACCTTCACTGAGATCTGTGATAAGACACCCATCTGAGCTAATTGTTAAACATAGGTCAGATTCAAAGAGCATTGAAAAACTATTTAGAGCTTAAGAGATGAGTATAGTCATCGACTTGGAACTGCTCGATCAAAACGTAACCTGATCGTAAGTCGGATTGCTATATACACCATATACAGCCCTCGTACTGTATATCGAAAGTCTAACATGTTTTTTGTCCTTTAATTTTGTCCTGTGATGTAGCGGCTAACGCGCTGGACTGTAAGCGAGATCGAACTCTAGTCGCCTAATTACTTTCACTTTCGGACTAGTCACATTGAGGAAGGTGTAAACCCTCTCCTTATCACCCACCTATGAGTTAAATAGTATCACTACTGTTCTTCGTAAAAAGTGGATTTGGCATTAAATAACCCACGAAAGTTTATGTGACATTATGAAAAGAAACTAAACCAAACCTTTTTATTTATGTGTATTGTAATTAAGTACAACTATAACAACTAATTATAAGGAACTCAACCAGCTCATTGGCCTAGTGGGTAGAGTGTTCGCCATTGGCCCAGGAGACTGGGGTTCAATCCCAGGTCGGGCCATACCAAAGTCTTTAAAAATGGTACCTGATACCTCTTTGCTTAACATTATAAGGTACGGATCAAGGATAAAGTACAGCAATTAAGGAAAAGGAGTAGCGCCCTCCCCTATACGTCGGTGTAGTAGCTATTGAAAAGGGAGCCTTGAAGTCGTCGTCGACTAGGGTCGCCAACAACAACAATTTAGAAGGAACTCACTGAGTGGTTGAGCTATCGGGCACTTCCTAATGACCCAAAGCCTGAGAGGGTCTTAAGTAGCAAAAATTTCATTTTTAGAGTGGCCCGAAATGAAACGCTGAATTTTTTTTTTTTTTTTAAGTTACGAATCTCCGATGTTCTCTGGATGTTGTCCAGTTGAAATCCCCCACCTAAATAGATTTATTCATTTTTTTTTTTTTATGTCAAACTTTAGAAACAAATGTCTGGTTAAGATTGTATTGAAAGAATAATAGGGTGCGAAAAGATAACGTGCGTATCGAAGACAATGGTGCAAAAAATGAAAATAAAGACAAACTTAAGTTAGGATGAGAAAGTAACTCAAATAGATTGACGCCTTGTGTAGTGTAATGGTTGATGAGTTGGAATAGCGGACAATGGTCAGCGAGTTTGATTCTTATTGGATGTCCACCCACCTCTCATACTTCGATTATTTTTGCGCTCGACTAAGTTAAGTTTAGCAGATGACGACAAATTTTTTTTTTTAAGTTATCAGAAAAATACCAGTCAAAATTAGTAGTAATAATAATAATAATAATAATAATAATAATAATAATAATAATTGACAGCAATTCATCTTTAAAATAAAACAGAAAAAAATATTTGTCATAGTAGTGGTAGTTGTAGTCTGTCTTTTTCTCCCAGCAGTCTATTGATGAGAATGGCGTGTTATTTTGCAAATGGGAGTGGGGATCCTGGTAAAGAAGAAAAAAGAAGCCTGAGGTGAAAAGAAAATAAATCAACATTTAAACAAAATAAAACTCAACATTGTATCATGATTTTCGTTGTACAGTCCACCATTTGCCAACAACGTATTTTCAATCGTCTACCTCCTGATTAAATTCCTTCTTAAGGCATTCACATGTTAGTTCCTAAAAAAGAAGAGAAAACTGGGGGGTGGGGAATAAATAGACAAGTTCACTTTCTTTCCTTCGATAATTTCTCTACGTACCGCCAACTCTCATCTTCCTAACTTCATTCTCCTATTTATTGATTATCTTGGTGGTTGGGCTGAGAGAGGTTCTTCATTAAATTTGTCATTTTTGTAGCCGTAACGGCCATACTTCTTCAGTCACAGCATTTAAAATCGCCCTCGGTGAGTTTAGTATAAATCCATTCCGATGAGAAAATCGACATTGTGCTGAGTTATCAATATTTACCAGACGACATTATTGACGCATGCGCACTTTTTTTTTTTTTTTTTTTTTTTTGCATGTGTCTATTTTCTCGCCTACCGTGCTTTCATTCTCTTGAAACGCTGTGTGTCTACATCAACGTGTACATTTGTATAACCTTCAAAAGAATAATTCTTAAATGTGTGTGTGTGATGGAAAAGAAAAGTAATTGCTTAGTTGTAGATTTTACGGATTTGTAAACTAAATTCATTAAGTATTTGAAATAAAAAGTCTTGTCGAAAGCAAAGGTTACAGTTCTGTATCAGAGTGAAAGAATCCATTGATATTTACTTAGCATTACTTAATATGACTCAAGGATACTAACATGGGTCGTTCATAGAAGATTAAACTTATGAGTATCGGGTTAATCTACGAAACGAACTTACTCACTCATAATGAAACTCCTGGGCGGCTTATCTACTGCATCTCTGCAGAGGATTAAGAGCCCTTCCCCCAACGAGTGTCCTGGATATCTGATGATGAGGCTTCAGTCTTGGAGCTCTGGGGAATGTGGAGTACCCCTTCATTGCTATTGTTCCCTGGTCCACTCCGACCCGGAGTAGTAGCACCTGACAGGGTCTAACTTTAATGGGTTTAAATAGATTCATTTGATATTTAAACTGTGTGCAAACAAATGACTTAATGACTAGAAATAGAACTGTTTGATCATTTAACTGTGTGTAAACAAGGGGCTGTTATTTAATTGAATTGTTGATGTTACATAGCAGTACTTGAAATCATTCAAAAACTGTTAGTGTCGGATAGAATGATTGAAACTATTTAACTGTGTGCAAACAAATGAGCTCTAGCTTGTATAAAATGTTACCGGCAGACTATTCGCTTTCAAATCATATATATTTAATATGTATGTGTATAAAGAGGAATTCGCATTAAATTGCCTAAAATTATTGATATGCCATAAAACCTAATCAAATCAAATCAAACAAGTACAGTATTTCACAATTTTTGAAAAAATGGTCGGGCACAAATCAATAGAAATTACATTTATTAAAAGTTAAAAGAATAATATTTTCAGATCCGCAATCATTTTATCACAACCATGAAACAAAAATGTCCAGAGGAATCCAAGAGTACATGCAGTAGGTGTCCACTGTTCAACAGAAGACACCGTTGAATGTGGCATGACAACGCGTGCACAATCTTCTTGGTTGATCGCTTAAATATTCTCAAAATGACTGCCTTTCAATGCAGCAATGCTGAGTTGCTCTGGTAGATGGTGAAAATCGGGCTCCTGTTTGAAATGTTAAAATTGAACTTCCTTCTCTATCTTTCGTGAGCAATCTTAAAAGATTTAGTTTCGTAATCTGTCTTCACACAAAAGATCTTCTCCATCGTTCAGGACATGGTTTTGCAATGTTTACTTAGACGTGAACTATTTCCCAGAAATAATCTAAAAAGAGAAAGAATAAACAGGGAAAACCTGAGTGGCCACTGCTTTGTTTCAACAATTGTGAAACACTTTATCAATATCTTTTCAGTTATTGAGTCAAAATGTCTGTCTATATCTGAAGTCTCTCAGGAAAATATCCACTTATATTGAATCACTCCAGAACAGGTTGTACACTCTTGATTTAACTTGAAAACAAATCATATCAAACCTTGTTCTTTGTGCATTTCCTCAAACCCTCTGACACGAGGAGGATGTGACACAAAGTCAGTTTTTAAAGAGAGTACAGCTGGTTTAGAATTTCAGTCTTTCTTTCTCCTTTACCAAGGCTGAAAATCTCCGTTTCTCTTGCTATTTATCTATAGCTTGTAGGAGGGGAGACATGAATGCATACCTTTCCCGGGGCATTAACGCGAAGTGAAACGCAATCGGCACAGGCTAGGATTTGAACTCGGATCACCAATTACATTTCTTACATTGATAACCGTTACGCTAAGCGCGCCCTCTCCAGACACTTTCCCATGGAGTTACACAGTAAGAAACATGAAACAAAACCGAATCATTGCCCATAATTTATCGTTTGATGAAATGAGAATCAAGATTTTTTTAATTTATTTATGTACTATTTTTGACTCGGTTATTTTAAGCAGGTTCACAAAGAACGAGTGTTAATCGCAGGAGGCTGCAAAAGGGGTTCTTATTAGAAACACTGGATTATAAGGAACCAATAAATGAAACTCATCCAAACATCTTTCATTGGAATAATGACAGAAGAGTGACAAAATGGGTACATCCAGGCGATAAGAATGTGATTGAAAAGTATTTAATTTTTTCTTTTCAGACTCTACTCACCGACAAGAGAAAGTTATTTGAGGTAAAGACTGGGGGCCACTCAATTAGTCTAATTTAATCCCAAGTAAATATATAAGCTTCAACCGTAGACCACCCTGTCTACATAGCCTAAGCAACTGGGCTTTCAACTTGACGCAATCATTTACATTCATCTGTCGATCTAATGTTTTTTGTATTCATTTAACATATGTTTAAAATAAATTAACATTTGTATTTGTACTTAGTACATCCGTAAATATCTGTAGTGTATATAAATGTGTGTGTTATTTTGTGTTTATGTTATCATGCCGTGGTTGTCGTTTAGATAGAGATCTTAATTTGTTGTATGTGCAAATGTCGGTGCGCAGGAGTCTGCCCTCCAGTATTGAATTAATTTACGTTAACATATGTTTGAGATGACAACGCCAAATGTCAACATGCAAATTGGTGCCAGGAACATACTGAGAGGTAGAGAAAGAGAAGAACTGTTTTAGGTGACACAATTTCATAAGGATATATAGAAATAATAAATATATAATTTCAAGCATAAAATAAGATAATAAAACAGGATAAAAACTCACGATTTAGAGTTTCACGTGGTTGATCCCAAGGTCTTAACTAATTTTATATGCAAATCCTCGTATGCAGGAGTCTGCGCTGCATGACTGAATTAATATGGAGAGGGAATCCTTGTGAAAAAAAAGGCGCCTCAGGTGAAAATAAAATAAAGCAACATTTAAGCAAAACCCAACATATAATAATATAGCTTTTTAAGTAACCCGTTATATATATATATATATAATTTGCGGAAGAGCGCTCATTATCTGGCTTTGGGCGTAAATAGACATAAAATTTCCAATTTTTTTTTTAAGATTATGAATATAAAAAGAAGGGAAAACCTATTGCAGCCAGGTTAAGGTTTTGTTTGGGTTTTTTATTTAATGACATGTCAACCGTCATAAGTTATTTAATGCCATCACTATTCTTGTAGAAGTATAGAAGTGGTACCCTTTAAGCCATAGCTGGGGTGTAGGGGGTTTCATACCTTTCCCATGGGTATTTGTAGAAAAATGAACGTACTAAAGCAACTGAATATCGAACTCGCTTACTATAATGTCGCAGTCGAGCACGTTATCCTCTACCCCATCGGAACTACCTCCCAAATCACACACACACACGTACACACGCAGAGAGTTTGTGTTGCGGAGAGACAGAAAAGTGATCACAGAGTAAATACCCTATTGTAAAATACATGCTTCTTTCAAGCACATGTTTTCCTTAAATAGATAAGTATATAGGAAATGACAAGTTTCTATTTTGTCATCAAAACAGATGTAGACATAATATTATTTGACAAGAGGCACATTTTTTACACTGGTATCAATTTGTGTACATAGCAATCTCATTGACTCTCAGATTACAGTTATTTGTCATTGCGTCAATTGTGTTCTCAGTCTTTCTATCTACCTATATATATATATATATATATAGAGAGAGAGAGAGAGAGAAATAACAGATATCTGAATGAAAGGATAGATAAGGCGTAAATATCTATAAACAGGAGCATTTGCTTTTGTTTTTATTAAAGTCGATCCGTCCGAATTTATACACATACATCCCAGCGCATACCTATCTCAGCTATATATATATATATATATATATATATATATATATCTGTCGGTTAGAATCTGTCACTTTCGGTCTGTTCATATTCATCTCAATCTGAGGATCTCTTTTCAGAATTCTTCTCTTTCTTTCCATAACGGTTTATCCATCACTTTTTCTCCTCTCTCCTTTCCACCTCTCTCACTCTCTTTCTCTCTCTCCTCAACCTCACCCATCTCTTTCAATCATCCTCTCTATTTCTGTTGACCCACTTCTCTCTTTCTCACTCAGTTTATATATATCCACCTCCTCCATCTAAAGCGGAAGGAGGAGCCCTCGTAGCGTTGTGGTCAACGTGCTGGACTGCGACACCATAGTAAGTGAGTGCGAACTCCAGTCACACTATTAAGCTCACTTTCGACTAATAACCTTAGGAAAGACATGAACCTCTTTAACCCCCTCAACTATTTGTTAAATAATGCTACTAGTATTCTTCTATAAGGATGACTCTGGCATTAAATAAGCCACGAAGGTTAATATGCCATTTAAAAAAGAAACCAAACCTTCACCTCAACCAATCTGCTGATCTCTCATTTCCTATCTCATTCTACCACTTTCTCTCTCTCTCTCTAGTTTTTTTTTTTTTTGTTTTATCGACCGAAGTCTGTCATTATCAATTTAAGTCTCTTTATCCGAGCTCGTATAATTCCATTCAAAATAACCTTCACAGAGAAACCTTTATAAAATAGCGAGTACATGTCCAGTATTGCATAAAGATCATGTTTTTTATTTCTACTTCTAACCCGTGAGCAATCATCTAGGCCTTTCGTCTTTGAAACACAATAGATGTTCATAAACCTTGTCATCATAAAATCCACGAAATTCTCAATTGTGTGAAAGCTTCAACTATTTTTGGCTCGACAGATCCTCATTTAGACAAAGCAGCCTCCCGCCATTGTCTCATAATAATCAGTACAGACACACGTTCACAAGCGCTTATTCGTTCGGACACCCTCTGTTTTTGTATAGATTCGATGAGCCTCTCTCTGTATTCTGTGGCTTTCTTGCTAATGTAGTCATCGATCGTAGATCAAACTAGCTGTGTGAACCTCATGAGCCCCTGATTACCAACCTTTTCATCAAAATCTAACCAAATATAATAAAGCATATAACAAAAACCCATATTCTAAATCCTAAAAGATGCACAAAAGACAAAACCAATCAAACCCTTCTGGCATTAAATGACGCACAGAGGTTGATATGCCGTTTAACAAAACTGAAACCCGAATAAAGCTACGAAAATATTTTTCTCCTGATGTGATTATGTTATTCAGTAATTATTATTTGTAATTAGCAACCCCTCCGAACGAGAGGAATATGACACAAGGTCAGTTATTAAGTGGAGTTTAAGAGTTTGAATTCAGAGTCGTTCTTTCTTCATGATCGGTTGTTGTACCAAGGTTAAACAGCTCAGTCTGCTCTACTGTTTGCGTATAGCCGGATGAGACTATTATATTAATATTATATAACAGATTATTATGTACTTGTGGACCTATGAAATAACTGAAGGCCAAGTGGCAGCAAGTCTCGTAAAATATGATACTGTTTAGTAGTTGTAATTGTATTTTTTTCGGATCAGTTTTAATTGGTGATTTTTCACTCAACTCCGAGTGACGGCAAGTCTCTTCAGATCTCTAACATGCTTCAAAGTTTTCAAGCTGATCTTAACAGTGTTGTAGTCTGGAGGGTCTCAATTCTTCCTCTGACCTCCAGTTTCACCAGTCTTTTTTGTCCAGGTTCCTGGGCATCTTTCCAAGAACACCAATTATGATCATTGCCCAGTCGGCTGAGGCTGTAGAATACTCCGACTGCTTCTCTGCAGAGGACTAAGACTCACGCAACGAGTGTCCTTGATATGACACTGAACAATCTGATGGCGAGGCTTCAGTAATGTTGGAACTTTGGGGAATGCAGAGTATCCATTCATTGCCATCGGTCCCAGGTCTGCTCTGGCCCGAGGTGGTTGCACTTGATTGGGTCCTATCTATGGATCAAACAGAACTAAACGGTGTGCGTCTGCAAAACTGAATTGTTTGAAATAAGATTGTTTTGACATTTAAACTGCACACTTAGGCTAAACTGAATTGTTTGAAATGGAACTGTTTGTATATGTATAAAATGGATTTGGCATTAAATAACCTACAATGGTTGATGTGCCATAAAACCAAACCAAACCAATCCAACGACAATCAGTATCAATGTCACCTGCATGTTCCACAGCTTTTCCAGCATTCTGGCAAGACCCAAAGGTAGAATTGATACCATCCAGACCACGGCACTGACGAGATCATCTAGAATATTTAGAAGAGTCCTGAAGACCCGAGGAGACTTGCTGTCACACAGACTTCAGTGAAAAATTAGCAGCTAAAACTTGTGTAAAAAAAAACTCGCGTAGTTTGAAAATGATTGCTATGATAGAATGACACAACTTCCCCCGTACACCAACAATAATAGTTGTACGAACCAGTATTTAAGCACACATAGATCACTCTACGCGGGAATTTTAAGTGAAGGACTCTCAGCGTAGGACTTCAGCGCGGGACTCACGTGTCGACTGTTACTTGGACTTAATACTACTCTTGCGAGACTAGTAATTTTACTACTAATCTACTTGTTATATTTATACACCCGTACGAATAAACCTGTTTTTCTGTTATACCTACCTCACGTGTTGTCTATTCTTTACCACTCGGAATAGCCTGTCATTCTATATCATTTACAATATAACAGATTATTAGGATGCTAAGAAAAGTCCTGATGATCTGAGAAGACTTGCTGTCACTCAGACACCAACGAATGACCACCATATGAAGGTGCTATGAAAATCTCGCAAAATATTAAAATGACTTTGAATAATGAACTATGTCCAGAATCTGTCTTTCATAAGTCAATAAATGGTCTATTTCTTCAAATACCAATTAGCATGACTGTATATCTCACGTACACATAATCTTCTTTTTATCGTTTTGCGTATATATATATATATATATATATATATATATATATATATATATATATATATATATCTTGGTTACTTGCCATTACGCTTCTTTTAATCTGTTCCCTCTCTCGGTTTATATCTGTTATTCCACCTTGCATTCAAGCTTTTAACGTTGCTTTTCTGTTTATGTTCGCTGCTTTCCGAAGTTTCGTATCTAACCGGGCAGAACTCTTGAAAAAATGTGGCGGATGTATGAGTCTGACCTTTTAGCGGATCACCGTGTCAAAGGTCATTAGTGTTTTGGCTGGCAACGGCGCCGTTTTATTGGTCATTAAAGTTGTATCCCTTCTCTTGGAGTGGGGTTGGAGGCTTATGTGCGGACGATGCGGAGGCTGATGTGCGGACGAAGCGGAACCGTTCAATGATGCGTAGACGGAAGATGACGAATGCTGCAATCTTGGGGAAAAATGGCCGGTGATGAAAAATTCCAATAAAGTCATTCCTTCATCCTTCATCTCTTTCTTGCCTTTGATTTTTCTGCTGGTGGAACATGGGAGACTAAGGGTGGCGCCCATAACCTGGTTTGTCAGTTTTGCGCAGGAAGAGAGAAAAAAAAAAATAGAATGAAAGGATGACTCATCATCATATTATTATTGTTTATTTATTTATTGAAAATTTATTTAAAATTCATTCATCCATTTATTTATTTATTTATTTATTTATTTTCTTTCGATTAAACACCAATGAAATCTTATTAAGATAGACGGTGTCGATTATTAAAACAAGCGTAATAAATTTTCAGCAAAATCGAATATATATATATATATATATATATATATATATATATATATATATATATATGTGTGTGTGTGTGTGGTTATTTAATAAGCTTAGCTAAAATATGGCACAAGTCCAGATGTATGGGGCACCTAGTAAGAAACGACCTTCCTCACCATTACACTACGAAAGGTACCCGTGTGTGTGCGTGTGTTTATATGTATATTCATATACATGCGTGCATGTGTGTGTGAGAGAGAGAGAGAGTATATATCTATATGTGTATATGTGAGAGAGAGAGAGTATATTTATATGTGTGTATATGAGAAAGAGAGAAAAGAAGACAGCATAGAAAATAAGACTGACAAATTTATGTAAAGGAATAGCATAATTAGAATAAATTTATTCTTCCACAAAAAACGAAATTTTAACTTCATAAGGAAGAGAAGTGCACTAATAACACAAACACACTATATTGGTGAGATTTAACCGTTCTTTATTTCATGTTTCGCTTTTTTTAAGATTCCAAATTCTTTGAGTTGTAATTTGGTGAGGAAAGTGTAATCTGTTGTAAAAACCTGGCCGTAAATTGACGTTCGGGGATTATTGAATTTCGTCACTCCATACGGCATTGTAGTGTTAAATTGTAACGACGCTGTTCCCAAAGGGAAACATGTCAATCTGATTTTCCTTTCTGTCTTTTTCTCATACCGTGGGATTTAATTCCAAACCTTACCATATATATATATATATATATATATATATATATATATATATATATATGTGTGTGTGTGTATGGCGCAACCTGATCCTACCACAGAGTAATGAGAAATTTCCTTGTTATGGTAATACGAAGCATTACTTGAAGAGATTCAAATCGAGAGAGAGAGAAAGAGAGAGAAATTAAACAACACTACTAAATATCTTTCTCTGACTTTTCTTCTTTTTTTTTTTTTTTTTCTCTTCCCCTTCAAGACTTTAGTCTTCCTTTCTCTTTGAATTACTTCGTATTCTTTCTCTTCTAGTTTCTTATTCTCATATTTTCTCTCTCCTTTTTATTCCTTCTGCTTACTTAAGTGATTTGAAAGGATTTCAGTCTGCTAATGCTCCTACGTTCTCGATTCGCCAATGCGACTCTTGCCACCATCTTGAAGCCATAGAAAACTAAAAGTACCGATTCATACGTAAATAATCTCATTTATTACGAGAACTATGTTCGTAATAAATATAATACAGGCAGAAGACGTCTTGGAAGGTGCCGGCTGGCGTAACGGTTAGCAGCGCGGAAAGGGGAATCGGCAAACCGGGTTTCAGTTCCCTTTGCATTCATTCCATACTAATATCCTTGGGAAAGGAATAAATCCATTTTCCTCTTGACTATGTAGTACAAAGAATAGCTAACTCAGAAAAGGTAGCACTCTGACAGAAAGAAAAATGATGGTCGGTGACTAAACCGGCTCTTCCATACCATTCGGTGTGGATAAAGAGTAATTATGATATGGCATAGTTCATAAACGATTACACCAACGTCCCGACAGGTTGGATGATTACGCCAACGTAGTACGGTCCTGAAAGGTTGGATGCCAGCTTATATGAAGGCTGCATAACCAGTTCTTGATTCAAAAGACTGGTTATTTTCTGGACAGAGCGGGAATATATCGGCAGTAGAATGTGTACATGTGTCACGGAAATGACGGAAACTCCGACCATTTCGCCATTGTATTTATAAAGTATACAGAATACCCCCTCACACACACACTCCATTGTCAACTTTTAAAAAAAATCAATTAGCTTCAAATTCGACATATTCCCTGATAAGAGGATGTTATTCTGAATGCAAAGCAAGTAAAATTATTTACAACTTTTTTTTAACCTGGGACCGCACTCGCTCACTCGTGTGAATTTTTCTTTTTTTTTTTTTTTTTTTCGCGCAACATGCGTAATTTATCGAAGTTAACTTTATATAACAAATCATGATATTAAAAAAATCTATCACCGGCTTTTAGAATGCAAATGTAATTTTTAAAATTTTATGAGTATTTTATAAGTATATTTATAAGTATTTTATAAGTATTTTGCAATTCTATTTCTTAACAAATCATTAGAATATTTTTTTTTTTGGTGGTGGTGGTAGTTTTTTTTGGGGGGGGTCGCTTTTTATCTACACATTCTTAGAATGGACTCCTCCTAACTGTATCCCCAGCAAAAGGAGTAAGTCACTCTCACCCAAAAAAGGTATCCTGACTATGAAACTAAACTGCATCTGGCGGTGAGGCTCCAGTTCTGAAGCATAGGAGTGTTTGGAGTACCATTACTCCCAGGTTCACTCTGGCCTGGAGTAGTAGGTAGTACCTGTAGGGTGCTATCGATGGGTCAAATAGATTGGTTCACGGCCATCTAGTAAATATTTACTAGTTGGCCATGATCGGTTTGAAAAATATTCGTATTAGATCATACTTTATATCATATAACCGTGTTAAAAAAACTCAAACTAATAAAAACGTAAATATAGATATACAATAACGGCAATTACCTTATCACTAGTCTTAAAATAACCCAAGACAGGTTGACATGCCGTTAAATCTAACTAATCAATCTAAGAACTGAAAACTCCAAGGAATGTACAAAATTAGTATGTACTCTATAATTATTGTCTACGGTTTGTGCTCTTGCTCAGAAACGGTAGTGGCTAAAGTCGGTACTAAATTCGGGCTAGATTAAATAGAGAAATTTTTTTTTAATTTTAGTCTGTAGGGACTTTTTTTTTAAATTAATTAACCTTTGTGTGTGTTGAATCTTTAAATCTTAGGAGGACAATTCAACCCAATCAGATGTATTTTTGTTTACGACCTTTAAAAAGTATATAATGAATAATTTGATAACCAGGAATTAATTGTTATTCTTGACAAAAGAAAGGCCTTTTCTAAGATACAATCCAACATCATTTCATTCCTCTTTTTCATCACGATCTATTTATTACTGATTTTAAGCTAATATTTGTTAGTTGTAACGAAAACCCCAATCGTGGAGCAGCTAGCAGGGAAATAATCTGGGAACAATGGCTAGCAAGATATGTATACTACTCTTGCTTTACTATAAATAAAGGATTTCAAAATCGCCTGTGTGCCCTGATAAATAACAGATAAACCAACAGTATCCGGGCAAGGATTATATTTGACACTATCATATTGTCAGTGGCTTGCGAGATAACTACATACAGCAATGACTCGTAGACATCCGCTCTCATATCCATCGATATCAATATTATCATATGACAGTCAATATACCATACGGACATGAATATTATCATATGACAGTCAATATATATAATCGGTAAATATATTCCAACATGGCAGTCAATAAATCGAATTGCTATCAATGTTATAACTCGACTATCAATATATATGACTGCTATTATTATCATAGCATGACAGTCGATATATCTAATGGATATCACTATTATCAAATGACAGTGAATATACGTAACTGATTCTGATATTACAAAATAATCAATATATCTAATGGATATCAATACTATCATATGACTGTCAATATATATAACCGATAAATATTAATGTTATCACGTGAGTATTCTCTCTCTTCTTTAAGGTGACTTAAGCGATATTTAATTTTTTTGTTTTTGTTTTTGATAAAAAATATGTTATAGGATTTTTTGTTGCACATCGATAGCTGATTCAAATAAAAGGCAGGGTCCGTGGCTAACCTGCTAGACTGTGATATCATTGTGAGTTCGAACTCCAGTCTGGCTATTGCGTTCACTTTTGGACAAATACTCTTGGGAAAGATATAAACCACTTTATCTCCCCCAGTTATGAGTCAAATTGTACCACTGCAGTTCTTCTACAAGGATGGCTTTAGCATTAAATAACCCGTGAAGGTTGACATGCCATTAAAGAAATTAACCAAATTAGAGGACTTTATCATTTTAAGATTTAATGATATTTTCAAAGACTCCATCTTTAAACTGGTCCAAACAGATTAATACCAAGAAAGACATCCATCTCTGTGTGAACGTGTTGAAAACTTTTCTTTTGTTTTTCTTTGGTTATCCAGTAAAGATACCGGTAATTCGCTAATAGTTTCTCAAATAAAACTGAAAACTACGCTCGATCATCCCCACCACCGCATCCCCCGCAGCCGCCGCCGCCACCACCACCTTGGCCTTTCCTATATAAGTAACGCATGGTAAGTAAAAACAGGGAATTTGCAACATTACGCCGGCTAAGTTATTTACAAAACTGTTAGATCCATTACCACACCCAGCGAACAGTGTGCTCCTCCCTTTTCTTATTGCACAAAGAATACTCTAGATTTACTTCTTCTTCTTCATTATTATTATTATTTGTGGGTCCGGGAGTAGGTGGGGAAAGTAACTTATTTGTAAGATTCCCAATGGCGAAACGGATGTGTCCATCGCTATCTACAAATGTTGGTCTTTTTCGCTACCCACAGTTTGATAAATGGCATTTTCTGTTAATGAACAAAGAAAATGAAAAGAACATTGTGGATTGATGGCACAACTACGGAAGGATATCATCATCTATTCGCTTTCTACCATTTCCCTTTCTTTAAAAAGATATTTTTGAATATCATTATCATCTCTGTCTCTCTCTCTCTCCCTCATAGTTATCCATACGCTAACTATAAAAATGGAGAATTCCAAACATGTTATTTATATTAAAATCCTTGGAATTCTCTCTCTCTCTCTCTATATATATATATATATATACTATCATATTGAAAACTACGCTCGATCATCCCCACCACCTGGGTGGGTTTTGAATTTAGTTTTCCTTCTCTTAGACTGGTTGCCAAGAGAACTCAGTCCACTCTCGCTGGCGATAGAAGTGATGGATTCCTAATTTACCTTAGGATATTAACTTAGAACTGTTTGACTAAACTGTGTACTCATGCTCAAATGAATTGTCTGAAAAAGAACTGATTATTTGTATAAAAATGGATTTGGCATTAAATAACCTACAAGGGTTGCTATGCCATTAAAACCCAACCAACCAACCTTTGGAAATTCAGGCAAATTGACACGCAAACACCTTCGTCTAGGATTTGAACTTAATTCTGTGTCCATTTCCAAGGTCAGCAACTATTTCGCCATGCACATTCCTTTTATACAGACAGGACCAAGGAGTGGGTGGAAGTAGATTATACAATATGATATGCGCGCGTGTGTGTGTGCGCGCTCATGCACCTATATAAAAGTAAACTTGGCGACCGTAGTCGAGGGTGACCCGAAGGCTCCCTTTTCGATAGCTACTACACCAAGGAGTAAGGGAAGGCGCTACTCCTTTCCCTGGATTGCTCTACTTTACCCTTGATCCGTGCCTTATAATGCTGAGTGCTAAGCAAGTACCATTTTTTGAGTCTTTGGTATGACTCGACCTGGGATTGAAAGCAGGTCTCCCGGGCCATTGGTGAACACCCTAACCATCATGGCAATATATATATATATATATATATATATATATATATCCATTCATTTTCTCCATTTGTAACCATTCAGCTTCTCTTTTCTACACACCCATTTTATTCTAAGTCCAACACATCCGTTGAGCGTCTATTAATTTTTTCAATCTCTTTCTAAATTCCAATCCTCTTGTTGTTTCAGTTGAGATGGGCGGAAAAGTAAATGATTTTAAATTCACGTTAGTTTCTTTTTCTTCTCTGTCTTTTCCTTTCCTTTCTTTTCTTTGCTTTTCTTTTTCTTGTTCAGTCATCACTCGATTTTATTGTCATTCACTTTTTTTTTGTTTCAATTTTCTTTCCCTACTATTTCACTTAGTTCACTTTATGGGGGTGGACTGCAGAATCGTAGTAAGCAAGTTCGTACTCCAGTCGTGCTATTACGTTCACTTTCGGGCAATTACCCTTGAGAAAGGTATGAACCCCCTTAACCTCCCATCTATGGGTTATCTAGTACCACTACTGTTCTTCTAGTAGAATGGCTTTAGCATTAAATAACCTACAAAGGTTGATATGCCATTAAACAAAAGGGACCAAACTAAACAATCAGTTCACTTTATCTACATCTGTTTATTTGTAGTTTTTAGTCTGTTCCAATCTCTCTCTCATATATATATATTGTTTGTTTAATGGCATATCAACCTTTGCAGATTATTTAATGTAAAAGCCATCCTTCTAGAAGTACAGTTTTGGTACAATTTAACCCATAGTTGGGATGATAAGTGGGTTCATACCTTTCCCAAGGGTATTTGTCCTAACGTGAACACAATAGCACGACTGGAGTTTGAACTCACTTACTATGATTCCGCAGTCCATCACTTTAACCGTAATACCACGAGGACACCCCGCATATATATATATATATATATATATATATATATATATATATATATATATATATATATATATATATATATATATATATATATATAAAAATAAAATTTATGAATAAAGCATATGTAGATCTACGTGAGCGTAGCGTATTGGTAGTTAACGGCGATTAGTGTCTGTTCCTTTGTCGACACTATTTAAACCTAGATCTATATATATATATATATATATATATACATAAATATGTGTGTGTTTGTATAGAAATACATAAATATATAATGTATGTATGTGTATAAGATATATGTATATAATGTGTGTATTTGTAAATGGAATCTCTGTGAGTATATACATATATCTGTATATATGCGAATACACACACACACACATTTATATAGTTCCTTTGTTTCACAGTTAATTCCTCACAATATATCTTAACAAGTTCCATAAATCATTTTAGTTTAATCATTACCATGTGCTTTTTTTTTGGGGGGATGACAATGAAGTTTGATAAATATATATCTATTTTCTAAAATATAAGCAAATAAAGATACCAAATTATTAAATTCTTCCCTTCTTCTTCTTCTTCAAACACTCTGGGTTTCTATTACCAGATATAGAAATATTGCTCTTAGAATAATAAGAAGACAATATTGAATTAGATGACGCCGATATGCGCATACACTTGGGAGAAAGAAAATAAACATGTGTACACAGGGCAAATTTGAACAGTATAGATTCGAAGTATCTTTTCTTGACAAAGCGCAGAGATTATTGTGTGGGAAGTTGAACCCATTAGCAGCTAAGAACCCCACTGCTAAGTGCTCGTAACTCTAATTGAATTAAGTAACATTGATATGGTGTTAGATCCTGAAAGAAAGCGGACTGACCCTTGATCGTCAAAGAAGACTATGAAAGATAGCAATTCAACACTCTTTCTTTGTGACAAAATCCAGAGATAGTTGCCCGAATGTCAGACTCATGAACGAAACTCTCTTGAGTGCAGGCGACTTAAATTGAATTATACAATCAAGATTTGTTGTTGGATTTTGAAAGCGTGAAACCGGAAAGATATTTTTGACGAATCTCGTGCAAAAAATAAAAATGAATTTTTAAAGTTATCTTGTTGTTTTTTTTATATTTTTTTTATGAACCAAGTCCAGAAGTATTAGCCTCCTGTGTAATATTTCAGAATAATCTAAAACTAATCCTTTAGTGTGTGCGGGTTTTTTATAGTATGGAACGACATAAGATACACATTTGCCTCTCCTTCTTAAATTGTTAGTGTATCTTTAAGTATCAAATCACAGGTCGGTATAAAACTGCAAGAAAGTTGTCATCAATCTAATGTACTCATACTGCACATCAAGAATAATTTGTTATGATATAAAACTTTTCTTTTGGGTGGAGGTCCTCGTGGTGTAATGGTTAAAGCGATGGACTGCGGAATCGCAGTAAGCGAGTTCGTACACTGGTCGCGCTATTACGTTCACTTTCGGGCAAATACCCTTGGGAAAGGTATGAACCCCCTTATCTTCCCAGCTATGGGTTAAATAGTATCACTATTGTTCTTCTAGGAGGATGACTTTGGCATTAGATAACCTACAAAGGTTGATATGCCATTAAACAAACAAACCAAACCTTTTTTTTTTCTGTCCTGTTGCTAGGGCTTTGAATATGCCGACTGTATCCCCCGGCAGGGTTGGGAAATCACCCCCTGCAATTGAGAACAAGGTTTCAGCTCTGGAGATCTGAATTGTATGGAATCAACTCTTTGCCATTACTCTCAGATCCACTTTGACCCTGAGTGGTAATATCTGTTAAAGTCTCTGGATCAAACAGATTTGTTTGAAAATTATTTGCATTCGCTAGAAATATTTGGTATCACACGACTATGAGCAAAAAATGTGATTATGTTCAATGTATTTAACTTTTTGGCATAAAATAGGCCTGGACTAGTTGACATGCCGTTAAACTCAATCATTACTTTTCTCTCCCTTTTATTTTAAAATCTATTTTGTTTTGATGGTCTCTTTTTTTATGTTCTGAGTAATGTCATAAACATTAAGACACGTAATGTTTCTTATTTAAATATTTCTTGAAAGTGAACCAAAAATCCTGGTTATTTTTATTGATAGAATTTCCTATACTTTACTTAGTTGAGAACCCAGTTTGATTACGGTACCTACTATTGATAAGTGATCACCCATCTAAGTACTTAGCTGGCTTATCGCCGCTTAAATTCAGTAACCTCAACGGGAAACGTTTGTTTTCATTTTGTTTTGATTTTTTGTTAAAAAAAATTAATTTTGTTCCGAAAAAAAACCCTGAGAACTTTTTTTATTTTGCTCTCTCTCTCTCTCTCTCTCTCTCTCTCTCACAAGCGCACATACAAAAAGCCAATTCTCTCTAAATTCGTGAAATATTGATAACGAGAGGAGTGATGGTGCTAAAGTCAAAGATGAAGGATTAAAAATATTATTCAGATAAATTCATTTTAGATATTATCCTGCTTTGTTTGAAAAACTTGTTTTTTCTAAAAAAAAAAAAAAAATTTTTTAATACTATTTGTTTAAACACACACTCACACAAACATATATATATAGAGAGAGAGGGAGAGGTAGATCTGTTGTTAGTGTAACAGATCTTGAACTATAGGCTACACAGCTTGAGCCTTCACATCTGCAGTTGGTTGTTTGGTTGGTTAGATTTGTTTTACAGTATATCAACCCTTTTTGGATCATTTAACTCCAAATTAAGTCATTTTTATAAAATTTTCAAACAATTCAGTTTAGTATAAGTATAGTTTTTTTTTGTTGTTTTTTACACACAGTTAAATGTCAAAACAGTTCTATTTCAAACAATTCAGTTTGGTTTAAGAATGCAGTTTAAACACACAGTTGAATGTCAAAACAGTCAATTTCTAACAATTCAGTTTAACGTAGTTACACAGTTCTATTTGACCCATTGATCGGACCCTTTTCAGGTGCTACCACTCCTGGCCAGGGTGGACCTGGGAGCGATAGCAATGAAGAGGTACTCGGTATTCCCCAAAGATCCAGCATTACTAAAGCTTCACCATCAGATCGTCGAGGTGCCCGTGGTGTAGTCGTTATCGCCGTAGGAAATGAACACGGCGATACGAGTTCAAATCCTGGACGAGACTGATTGCATTTCACATAGCACTAATACCCTTGGGAAAGGTATGAATCCAATAATTCTCCCTCCAGCTATGGGTAAATAGTAGGACAGACTAGGTCCTTCAGCCATGGTTAGGCAACTAGTCTAGGAGAAGGAAAACTCTGAATTGAAACCTGTTAAACTCCGCTTAAAAATTGACCTTGTGTCATATCCTGCCCGAGCGGAGGGGTTGGTAAATAGTACCATCAGATCGTTGAGTGGCGGGGAGTCTTATCCCTCTGCAGAGATGTAGTCGGTGTATTATACAGCCCCAGCCGACTGGGCCATCACCTCCTTGGATAAAGCTGTAGAATACGGTGACTCAAACTCAGCTGCAGAGTAAGACTCCTCCCAATGAGTATACCGGGTATGACACTAACCCGTAACTGATGGTGCAGCTACACTCCTGGAACTTAAGGGAATCTGAATTACTCTTTCATTGCAATTACTCTGGGGCCCACTTAGACCTGGACTTGTAGTACTTGTTAGGGCCCTATTAATGGGTCAAATAGAATTGTTCAATCATTTATAGTATTAGATAGGAATACTTGAAACCATTTAATTGTGTGCAAAAAAGACGCTCTAACAACTCTTTTAAAAGTTAAATTTACAAACTACTCACTCAGAAATCATATATATATATTATTTCAAGAAAAAAAGATTCAGTCACATTAGGATAATAAATTTATTTCCATCCTGTTAAGAGCTTTGATATGAATCAAAGACTCTAAAATAATTTTTAACAGAAGTTCAACAGATCCAATAGGAATTTTTTTCCGATTGGATCTGATGAAGTCATGTTAAAAATTATTTTAGAGTCTTTGATTCATATCAATGCTCTTAACTGGGTGGAAATAAATTTATTATTCTAATGTGACCGAATATTGTTTTTTTTTTTCTTGAAATAATATTATTTGCTCTGTGAATTTATGTAAATTGAGCTCTTTACCAGAAATATTTGAAATTTGAATAATTTATTTGTCCTGACGGAATTGTTCTCTACTCAGGATTTACTGAATGGAAGAATACCTTATATAGGACTTCTAAGTGAGTAGTTTACAGAATTTGGCATAAAATAACCCACAACGGTTAATATGTCATGAAACAACTAACGACCAACAACTTGAGCCTTATATGGATGTACTTTTTCGAAATGGAAAGTGTGTGTATTATCAGCCACTAAATGGAGATAAATAAAACGTTTTTTCTTGCAGTTTGAGTGATCGTAGAAATTAATCATTTTTATCTTTTATTTATTTATTGTTTGATTGCTTTTTATTCGTCACAAGAAAAAATCCCACTGAGAATCCCTACTTGTCATTCTGGTTCTTGTTGTTTTAACTCCAGTTGGTGTGCGCTCCTGAGAGGGATGTGGTGCTTCTCATCTCTAGAGACCGTCTTTCTGGTTATAGTTACAATAAGTTTTTAGCGGGTGGTAGGCGAAAGATTTGTTGGTTGCAAGAATCGTGGAGATGAGCAAAGGGTCTCCGCGGACCGCGCGTGGCATCTGTTTACATCGCCCTGCCTGTTTATTGTCGATTCTACAATTTTCGGCTGAAGAGGTACGAAGAGTCCTTTCGTCATTTCCTCCTTCTTCTTCTTTTTTTTTTTTTTTTTTTTTTTTTTTTTGCTACCGAACGACCGACCGGCCCATCCACCCGTCACCAGCGTTTTTTGCCATCGTCCAATCTGCATTCGTAAGCAGATGAAACATTTTGGTACGAGTCATCACAACACCTCGCCCTTCTCCTTTCTCTTCCCCGCTCTTGTTTTGTTTTGTTTTATTTTGTTTACGACGTACCCCATTATTTGATTAAGAGGTAGTGACTCATCGGCAGAGCTGAAAACATCTTCTGAAATAATGAAGAATAACAGACCTTTATTTTATTTAATATTTTTATCGGTGTTTTTATTGGCGTTATTTAGGACGTCGTCGCGCACGTTTGTGTCTGTGTATCAAGCAGATGAACCTAATGTTATAGCTTTGTAAAAGCGTATAGTTATAGGATATAACTGATTTTACAAGAAGAATGTACTGACGTATAAGGATTTTCCCGAGGGCAAGATATTGTTTTGGGTTTCCGAGCCAAATTTAGAAATGAATTGATAAGATTAATCATAAATATAACAAGAAAAGCCTTTTTTTTGTGACAATATAATGATTTGATAAATTTAAGAAGCAGCGGCAGTGGTGGTGACAGTTGCTGTTGAAAGAGGAGAGGAAGGATATTTGGCTTGTGGCTGATATTTTTACATCTTGCCTTTGGAATCAGAGGCTGGAGTTCGCACCTATGTAAAAGCCTTCTTTTTTTTTTTCTTTTTTTTTTTTTTTAGCTTTTACATTTGCTTGAATTAGATAATCCGTGTAATATTCCTACCAACATAAACCTAACATTTTCATCGTTTTCTTTTCTTACTATTTCATTCAAATCACAATTTTAGTATTTGTTGTATTGTTTTTTGCTTTGTTTTGATATATAACACTTTTCAAGTTTTCTTTCTTTGCATGACAATTACCCGAAATATATTTCTAGAAAAATATTTATCTATGTGGTTTAGTCGTCACTTTGTCTCTTTCTGAATCAGTCTTCGAATTTTGTGAAACATTAGCATTATACCCGTCATAGACAATCGTATCGGATGCTTGATGGTTGGGAAAATGTTTTAGTCAACTCCTAACTCTTCAAGGACCAATATTTGCATTACTATATTCGCGAAAAGTAAATCGGGCCATTGGCATAATGAGTAGAGTGTTCGCCAATGGTCCAGGAGGCTGGGGTTCAATCCCAGGTCGAGTCATACCAAAGACTTAAAAATGGTACTTGATGCTGCCTTCTAAATTTCTAACACAGCTCGTGTTATCATTACAACATAATTTCTCATTACTCCGAAGTGACACCAGATGACGTGATATATATATATATATATATATATACATAATGTTTTATGCATAAAGTGATTATACAACGAGTTTATGTAACTTGTGATATCGAGTGTTGCATTTATTCAATAAATATATGAAAACTTTCATTAACTCCTAATAAGTGTTTATATGACACAGAAAACGCTAAAAACGTATATAGGAAATCAGCAGATGTCAACATTTCAGTGGGACATTTATTTAGTCGGTGAATATATATTATCCATATAACATTGATAATTCAGATTGTTAATATTTACTTATATATTTATATTTGTAACTCTAGTCACGCTTAATTGCCCAGTCGGCTGAGGCTGTAGAATACACTGTCTGCACCTCTGCAGAGGGGTAAGATCCCCCCCTAATGAGTGTCCTGTATACGACACTAAACAATCTGATGGTGAGGTTCCAGCAGTGCTGGAGCTTTGGGGAATGCGGAGTACCCCTTCATTGCCATTGCTCCCAGATCCACTCTGGCCCGGAGTGGTAGCACCTGATAGGGCCCTATCTATGGGTTAAACAGAACCAACAGCATACTTATGCCAAAATGAATTGTTTGAATAAACTGAATAGCTTGAAATAGAAATGATTTTGACAATTAAATCGTACTTTCATTTAAACTACGTGTTTATGCTTAACTGAATTATTTGAAATAGAACTGTTTTCGACATTAAAACTGTATTTACACTTAACTGAATTGTTACATATAACTGCTTGAATAGTTTGAAATAGAAATGTTTTTTGACAAACTGTGTACTTATGCTAAACTGAATTGTTTTAAATAGAACAGATTATTCACATAAAAATGGATTTGGCGTTAAATAACCTACAAAGGTTGATATGCCATAAAACTCTACAAACCAAACCAAAACTAGTCACGCTTAAGCGAGTAGATCCAAAAGCAGTTATTTGTTGAAATGGTCTGATTAGATGATTTATATTCATCAATGAATTATGCGAATGACAAGGAAGGAGATTATGTTGTTAAATAAATACTGACTTGGTTTGGTTTGGTTGTGTTTTATAGCATATCAACCATTATAGGTTATTTGATGCCAAATCTATTTTCCTATTTATAAACAGTTCTATTTCAAGCAATTAAGTTCAGCATCAGTACACTGTTTAGTTCTATTTGACCCATAGATAGGATCCTATCAGGTGCTCTTACTCTGAGGCTAGGGTGATAATGAAGGGGTATTCCGCATTCCCCAAAACTCCAGCATTACAGGAGCCTCACTGTCAGATTTGTTTAGTGTCACAAACAGGACACTTGTTGTGGTAGTCTTACTCCTTGGCAGAAATGTCGTCAGTGTATTCTGCAGCCCCAGTTGCCTGGGCCAACAAAGAAGAAAATTATGTTGAAAAATGAATATTGTGCACGATGTAAACGTTTTATGATTAAAAGGTAGATTTATTGATCTACTCAGATAAATAGTTGAAAAATCGGAAAATACTTGATTATTTATATATATATATATATATAATGAGAGACGGAGACTATCCAGAATTAAACCTTCAAATACGTTTTTACTGCTATTTTCCCTGCCTTATCTTGATTTCGAACCCATGCCTACCATAAACTTCCTCTGGTTCTACCTTCATAGCTGGTAAGGTGTATATAACTCGCGACCCACCCAAGTCCTGCCCATTTCCAATCCATTTGTTCGTCACTGCTCTCATCCTCATATGTATTAACATCAGTGAGTTGGTCCAGTCGGCTGGGGCTGCAGAATACACTGACTGTATCTCTGCAAATGGATGCGACTCTTCCCCACCAACGTGTGTCCTGAATATGACACTAAATAATCTAATCGTGAGGCCCCCGTAATGCTGGAGTTTTGGAGGGATGCAGAGTACCCCTTTATTGCCATTGCTCCCTTGTCTACTCTGGCCCAAGAGTGGCAACACTTGATAAGGTCCTATGTATGGGTTAAATAGAACTAAACTGCGTACTTATGCTAAACTGATTTGTTTGAAATAGAACTGTTTATATGTTTAAAAATACATCAGGCATTTGATAACCTATAGTGGTTGATATGCCGTAAAACCAAACCATCTATGAGTATTCTTTTTTAATGTGGTTGAAATTGTTTTGTAAAAGTCAATATTTTCGTAAGTGTTATACCATGATGGATTAATAGTTTCATGGTCTGACATAGTCATTAGTTAAATTGGTGTTATCAATGTGATTTGTGTTCTCCACTGAATTATGTGAATAGAAAAGGTAGATTATGTTGACAAATATTTTTTGTGTAAGATAAGTTTTATCATCAGGATTTGAATCTATTTGAAGTACTTAAGTAAATAGCCAAAGAAAACTATGAAAAAAAATCAAAGACAAGAAAAAAATCCATTTAAAAAATCTGTCAAAACTTTTATCATTGGGGCGTTGACCTATTTATATACCTAAATAAATAGCAGATGAGGTCGAAATATACTATATATATATATATACGTGAAGCAAGACTATCTACAAAGCATAAACTTGTGAGGCAAAGTTGTCCGCTAACTTATGTCTTACGCTCTAACAATTCAGTCAATTCGATTACAAATCATCTACACAAAAAAAAAGATGGACATTTAATATCCCACAAGGGTTAATATCATATTTACCCAACCCCACTGCTCGGGCAGGATATGACACAAGGTCAATTTTTAAGCAGAGTTTAACAGGTTTGAAGTCAGTTTTCCTTCTCCTAGACTGGTTGCCTCGCCAAGCCTGAAGAACCCAGTCTGTCCTACTATTTACCCATAGCTGGAGGGAGAATAATTGGATTCATACCTTTCCTAAGAATATTAGTGCTACGTGAAATGCAATCAACCTCGTCCAGGATTTGAACTCGTGTCGCCGTGTCCATTTCCTACGACGATAACCATTACACCACGGGCACCTCCTTTTTTTTAAGGGTTAATATCCTATTAAACAAATAACTACCTGACCAAAACACACACATACACACACAAGTAAAATTGGTGACCGTAGTGAAGGGCGACCCGAAGGCTCCCTTTTCAATAGCTACTACACCGAGGTGTAGGGAAGAGCGCTACTCCTTTCCCTGGATTGCTCCCCTTTACGCTTGATTCATATATTATAATGCTGAGCGTTAAGCAAAGCGGCGTCATTTTTGAGTCTTCAGTATGATTCGACCTGGTATTGAACCCCGGTCTCCCGGCGAACACTCTGCCCACAATGCTATAAGTATAGTTTGGCATATTTATAAATAAATAGTGCTCAATATCAGTGAGAGAGCATTATATATATATATATATATATATATATATATATATAGGATAGTGTAGACATGGTGAACGGTGCTTGATGACAGTAATTTTCTCAATTATGCGATCATTGGGAAAAAAGTGGAACTTTACGCAATTAGGAACACAGTATCTTCACTATCCTAACGTGTGTACGGAGAGAGAGAGAAATTATTTTTAATGAAACCTTGGCATGAAATGCATTTTTATAACAAGTTCGTTTAGGGTTCGCCTGCTGGTACGGGCACAGTCCAACAAAGGCAGACTTGAGGCCGTAATGCCTCCGGCCTCGGCTGGGCTATCTTCGGGTGGGCGAGCTGCATCATAGTCCAGCACGGCTCGAGCTCGAGCTCGACCTACCCTTCCCCTAAACCCCACTATAATCAACCTTCGGGTCATTGACCTTGTGTCAAGTCCTGTCTGGTGGGAGGCAGTGACAAAGATCTCGTTTAAGGCCTATTTTTACCCTTCCTTTTCACTTTGTCGAACCTACACCTACAAAGTTTAATCGATAGAGACAAAGACCCTAAACCTTTTTAGCTCTGCCTTCGTTGCTGGTAAGCAAGTAGGATAAACTCACGGCTACTCTGCACCACTTTTTTGTCCCTTTCTGTTCACCAATGACCCTAGGTTTACTCTCTCTCTCTCTCTCTACTTATACGTATTTTATCAGTGAGCAAATCTGGACTGATAATCATCAAACGTCTTTACATTTAGGAAGGATTTCAGGAATTTGATGAAGGAATGGCCAAAGCTTCTGGTTAGGCCATCTGGCGAGGGACTTGTTAGGGTAACCGTGTTGAACAGGGCCACGTGGGAAAGTATATTTCCGTTTTTTGGTTCGCCTACCATCTTTATTTTATTTTTGCCTCCGAAGTGTTTATTGCAATATAGCCGAGAGATCTAATTATCTTCACGGAGGGTCTGTTTTTTGGGGTGGGGGTGTTTTTTTTCCATATATGTGTGTGTGTGTGGTTTGTCTGATACCTTTTGATTTCAAATTGATTTAAGTAATCGACTTTTATCCATTCAGGTCGAGCAGACTCTCCTAAATAGCCCAAGTTGCTTTTTCACGCTAGAGGAGTTCAAATAATACTATAAATGTTGTCCTTAACGAAATATGTTTTAGGATTATCATTATAGTTTCAATATTTTCATTAACTATGCCTATAAATATATTCCATAATTATATGCTTATGATAATCATATTGTCAAAAGGTTTGGTAACCGGTGTATGACAATAAACTGTATCTGCTGGTAAGATTCCAGCTCCAGATAGTGTGGTTGTACCTGTTTGTGTCCTATTTGGCGGTCAAATAGATCTATTTGAAAATTATTTTTATTGAATGGGAATATATTATATAACTGAGGGCAAATTATTTGTATCAGATAAGAAATCATGAGTAATGGATTCGAATACTTGAATCCATATAACTGTGCAAACTAATTGTAACAGATAGGAAGATTTGATACCGTGTGTGAAAATTATTTGTATTAGATAAGAATTCATGAAACAAATAACTGTATGAAAATTATTTGTATTAGATAGGAACACTTAAATCCATATAACTGAGGGCAAATTATTTGTGTCAGATAAGAATTCATGAAACCATGTAACTGTATGGAAATTATTTGTATTAGATAGGAATACTTGAAACAAAACTGTATGAAAATCATTTGTATTAGATAGAAATACTTGAAACCATATAACTGAGGGCAAATTATTTGTATCATATAAGAATTCATGAAACCATGGAACTGTATGGAAATTATTTGTATTAGATATAAATACTTCATAGCATATAAGTAAAGTTGGCGATCGTTGTTGAGGGCAACCCGAAGGCTCCCTTTTCAATAGCTACTACACCGAGGTGTAGGGGAGGGCGCTGCTCCTTCTCCTGGATTGCTCCACTTTACCCTTGATACGTACCTTATAATGCTGAATGTTAAGCAAGGAAGTATCAAGTACCATTTTTAAAGTCTTTGATATGACCCATCTTTTAAAGTCTTTGGTATGACCCAACTTGGGATAGAACACTCTACCCCACTTTGTGCAAATAAATGATCGATATAAACATGTGAAAAAGTGAAATTAAAAAATGATTTTTATTGGAACGTTGAACATGTAAATACTTATGTCTATAATCAAACATTCAGAAATGAATCAAGTTTTGGTTTTAGATAATCCATAGTTTTAGAATAGCTTTAAGAAGAGCATACATTGTGTGTTCTAAAAATACCCTTTTTTTTTTTTTTTTTTTTCGATCACCTCTCGTCAGAGAAACACTGAGAGCAAGTAGTAGCGAGAAATAAGTTAAGATAGTTGACGACAAAGTGAGTTGAGCTGTCATGGTATTTCTCTGACGAGACGTGACCGAAAAAGGGTACTTTTTTTTTTTTAGAACTCTAAATGTATGCTCGACTTAAAGCCATTCTAAAATTCTGTACGTACCATAGGATTTTCAGATCCATAATTTCACTGTGAAGGAATTCACTTTACTATCCTTTCTCACTTTAGCGTAAACTTTCTATCATAAAATCACTACCAATACTTTTACATTATACATTTGATAGCACTATACTCTCATCGATAAAATAAAACAGGATTTCTTCTAAGCTTTGACTGTATCAGAACTACTATATGAATGCACCACCAGAACGCTAACGAAAAGCGTGGAGAAAAGGCTAAATGGAATCTACGCAAAGGTGCTATGTGCAGTTTAGAACGAAAATTGGAAGCAGCACCCTAACTGCAGCTTTATGACAAATTGCTTTCCATCTTTGAAACCATTCACGGCAAGCAAAACATTTTAGGCACTGCTAGGGGAACTAAGAACGATTTCAAAAGGGACATTCTCTTTGAGACTCCTACACATGAACGCTCCAGTCTAGTCCGACCAGCAAGAACTAACATACATCAGCTCAGTGTAGTCACTAGATGCAGTCTAGAGGATCTGCCACGACTGATAGACGATAGGGACGGGTGGTGAGACAGTGTTCCGGAATTCCATGCGGTCAGTATGACTTGATTATTACCATCATTCTATCGTTCACACTGGCATGAATTTATTGGCAATATCACACACAGTTCGTTCAAAGATTTCTAAACCTAACCCAGAAAGAAGAGTATGGCCGAACGTTCTTGTTGTGGTAATACACTACCACTTCTAATAAAACTAAAAAAGCCTGAATTAGTTTTAATCTTATGAGAAGTGGTAGCTTGTCACGACTAAAATGTCCAGCTATGCCTCTTCTTTCTTAGTGAGGCTTAGAACTTCGTAAATGACGATCGTAAAACTCGAAGTTATAAGCTATTTGTCTTTATTATCACAATTATCCCGTCCGTTTAATTCCATTAATGATTGTTTTGATAGATACATTGTTCTCGGCCAAGGTTGCATTTGTCATTCTTTTATAGCCATGTTATCTCCACCTCATAACTCTCTCTCTCTCTCTCTCTCTCTCTCTCTCTCTCTAAACCGATATTGACTAAGTCAGGGACATCCTGATTAGGGATAATGTACAAATTGGAGTTATTATAACAATGCATGCTATCATACCACTATAGCTAAGTGGATCAGTATGTCCATAGCCAAAGGGTAAAAGACGCATAGTTTTAGACCGTAGTCGAGGGCGACCCGAAGGCTCCCTTTTCAATAGCTACTACACCGAGGTGTTGGGGAGCGCGCTGCTCCTTCCCCCTGGATTGCTCCACTTTACCCTTGATACGTACCTTATATAATGCTGAGTGTTAAACAAGGAAGTATCAAGTACCATTTTTTTTTTAGTCTTTAGTATGTCTCGACTTGGGATTGAACCCCTGTCTCTCGGGCCATTGGCGTACACTCTCCGCGAGTGTATGTCTGTGTATATATATATATATATATATATAACCTCTACACTGGAAAATGTTTGGCAAAGGTCTAATTCATCCTCTTCTATTTATATCCCATAATATTTTAATGTCATTGGAGCGCCACGCTGAGTAATTCTAATTCATGATATATCTCTAAGCAGTGAAAGTACACCTTAGTGACTCCCATACTCTTTCCAATCAACGTGAAATGCTGATCAGTGTACCTGTAGTAAGGTTCTTTCTCTCATACGTCCTGCCAGCGGGGCAAGAATAATCGACTGCATCTCTGCAGAGTATCCTGGATTTGACACTAAATTACTTCTAACGATGAGTTTCCAGGATTGGGACTTTAAGGAATCCGGAGTACGCCTTCATTTCTGTTACTCTTGTTTCACGCTGACCCGGATTAGTAGCACTTGTTACGGCTCTATCTGTGGGTCAAATAGAACGATTTAACCATTTACTATTCTTGAGACCATTTAACTGGATGCAAACAAATGACTATGAAATTGACTCCAATACTTGGAGCCATTTCACTGTTCGCAACGGAATGAATAGTGCTGAATGGAATTTCTAATGTTTGATAGCAATGCTGGAAACGATTTAACTGTTTCCAAACCAATGAATTCTGACTCGTTTAAAAATTGTACCCTATAAACACTTCGTTAACAAATCATATATATTTAATATATATGTATAAACAGGATTTGGCATTAATTAACTTACAAGGTTTTTCTTTGTTGTAAAACACAACCAACCAACTATTACAAAACCAGTGCCTCCTTACTGATCTTCCCTCCTTTAAATTCAAACCCCAAACTCACAATATGAATGATTGCATTTTTATCGTAATTTACAAAGCTTTTCGCTTGGATGTGGCATAAGGCCGTAAGCAAGGGGCACCCAATGAGACTCGAATTCATTCGTAAAGGTTTGCTAGTCTTGCTTGCTAACCATTATACATCTGAGGTTACCCTTCAGTAATTTACAAAGCTTTTTGTTTAGACGTGGCACAAGGCCATATGAAAGGGGCACCCAATGAGACTAACTCACTAGAGAAAGTTTGCTCGTCTAGATGGCTAACTACAGCATCACCGATGACGCCCCATGATTTTATTTTCATTCTAACTGTAATGTACTAAATATGGAATGCTAACATGTAAATTAGGATTATAACCTTTCATGTTCAGTGATAATAACAATTTTACGAATATGTGACAAATACAAATAGATCCCTTGTCTCATAAATGATGAAATCCTTGACGCTTATTGACAATAAACTGTTTAACTCGTTTCTGCTGGTCATCGTAAAGAGTATCAGCCGTTCTCGATCACATGATAAATAAAGCGGTGTATCTGTTTCTTTATTTGCTTTTGTTAGCTTTTGTGGGGGTGGGAGTTGTGTGTATGGGACTGCTTTTTTTTTTAACTTGTCTTAAAAGAAAACAAGCCTCCACCAATTCTTTTCTTTACTTTCTTTCAGGAAAGAAAAAAGAAAATCTAAACCCCTGTTTGTTTCTTTCTTTCTCTCGTCTTAACTAACTTCCTTTTATACGACTACATTAGGTATACATAGCTAAGTTTATCGCCTGGCACATAAGGCGCCCGTCTAGGAGAATGTCGAGGGAATCAAGCATTTTTTTCTGACGCCCACACATGAATCACAGTTTATGCGTGTCCCCCATCACTTATTAAAATGACCTTGTGTCAAGTCTATGAGGTCAGATAAATCCTTGGTATATACACAGGATGTTTCTGATTTTAGCCTAAAAATTAAATCTCCAAAATTGCACACACTCAAACATATCTTGTACATGATTTTCTAAACTCAGTTTTCAGCCATCATATCCGAACAAATGTAAGCAAGACAAGCTTATTGAACTCTCTCCCTGTAAAAAGCAAATAGTTTTTATTATTATTTTCTTAATAATGCAAGCGGGAATGACAGTTGAAAGATGACGTTTGGGCCATGAATATATTTACAAACTTTAGTCAGACTAAATAATACTAAGGATCGACTTCATTTCTGTAAGTAGGGATTATCTACAATGCATGTTGATATTTACTGCTCTACAACTTGGCGTCTCTCGCAGAAAACGTCACTTTCTTTCTTTGTCTTTCTCTTTCTTTCGAATTTTCTTCTCTTTCTTTCTAGATTTCATCTTCTTTTTTGTCTAGTTTTCTTGTCTTTCTTTCTAGATTTCATCTTCTTTTTTGTCTAGTTTTCTTGTCTTTCTTTCTAGATTTCATCTTCTTTTTTGTCTAGTTTTCTTGTCTTTCTTTCTAGATTTCATCTTCTTTTTTGTCTAGTTTTCTTGTCTTTCTTTCTAGATTTCATCTTCTTTTTTGTCTAGTTTTCTTGTCTTTCTTTCTAGATTTCATCTTCTTTTTTGTCTAGTTTTCTTGTCTTTCTTTCTAGATTTCATCTTCTTTTTTGTCTAGTTTTCTTGTCTTTCTTTCTAGATTTCATCTTCTTTTTTGTCTAGTTTTCTTGTCTTTCTTTCTAGATTTCATCTTCTTTTTTGTCTAGTTTTCTTGTCTTTCTTTCTAGATTTCATCTTCTTTTTTGTCTAGTTTTCTTCTCTTTCTTTCAAGTTTTTATCACTCTCTTGTCTTCGTTTTCTCACCAGTTAATTTTATTTCTTACTTTCTTCGGAATACTTGGGTTCAATCCATGGTCACGTCATACCAAAGACTTTTAAAATGGTACTTGATAGCTCCTTGCTTAACACTCAGCAATATAAGGTACGTATCAAGGGTAAAGTGGAGCAATCCAGGAAAAGGAATAGCGCCCACCACTACACCTCGGTGTAGTAGCTATTGAAAAGGGAGCCTTCTGGTCGCCAACCTTTTTACTAATTAATTCTCTCTTTTCCCTTGTATCTTTCTTGCTTTCATTCTTTTCTTCATTTTATAAACTTTATTGCTTCTCTTTATTTCATTTACTGTTCTTTCCCTTTATCATTTCTTTCTTCCTTCCTTCCTTCTACTTAGAATCCACCGCATCCATTCTCTGTATGTGTATGTAGAGATGAAGTGTCTCTCACAGGATGGATCACTTCGTTGTTTGCTTTAGCGTTCCACTAATGTGAAGATGTGCTCTGTTGTCACTTCTGTACCTTAGTAAACTTGGGGTAGCTTATGAGACCCTCTAGGGCCACATCTGTCATCAAGAAACATTCTCTAGCTCACCCTGGGACTTAGATGAAATTCCTTGATCCCTTCTTTGATCACGGTCCTTGACTATCTTCCTACTTGGCTGGCTGACCTCTACCACCCACTCCCTGCTGACATCCCTCTTCAAGTCCCGTGACAACTCAAGGAAGGAGGTGTCTTCAGAGTCGTCCGTCTTGTTTTTCTCTGTCTGAAAAATGAATGATGACTTTGCTGTTAATATCCGTCGGGCCAGCTCTGAAGTCTCCTTTGCTTAACATTAATACAAAAAGAAAAAAAGGAGGAAATGGCCGTATCCTTCTTTGGCCGCACTTGAGAGGTCATCTTTAGGCCACTTTCTATACCCTTTCATTTCAATGTGTTTAATATCCCTTTTCATGGTTCGGGACTGCTGTTTTTTGCTTGTTTTTGTTTGCTTTTTTAAACTGAAACTGTATCGCTCTTTATCAAATTTTCTCTTCCTTCTCTAGACTCAAGTAACTCTGCTAATCATTTAGTGTAGGAGCCAGGGAAAAGGAGAAAATTAACTCGAGTAGGATAAAAATTAAACTTATGGGAAATTCAAAACTAAAAAAAAGAAAAGAAATACTGACCAAGTTTACCTTAGGATACACGAAATTTCAAATATATATTTTCTTGATGATTCGTGGAGCCGTTTGATCCATCGCTCCTGGGAGGTCTTCCAGGCTACATCCTGAATCGGCACATAGTTGTTGTATATAGGTTCTACCTGGTCGTCCTGTCTTTGCTCGTCCATGCAAGGGGGTCCATAGGAGTATGTCACTTATGAGCTCGTTCTTACTTCTCCAGCAGTGTCCTGCATGTCTGGTTCATCTAACTTTGATAGTTTTCGTGATGGGTGGTAGGTGGCCGTATAGCTACTGTTTTGTTGGGTGTTACATCCAGGACTTGTTCTATATTGCTCGCAGCATTCTTGGGTAATTGCCGTCAAAAATTTTCTTCATACGTTTAGTTAGCGTCCATGTAGTGCATCCATATAGCAGTATTGACACTAGAGCTGCTTGGAAGAAACTACGTTTTATTTTATCGATCAGGCCTGACTTCCACATGACCGATAGCCTATCGATAGCTGTTTATGCCTTTGCTAGTCTTGTGTTGATGTATATCTCGGTTGATAAGACACTGCTTCCTAGGTCGGTGAACTTGTCAACTGGTTTCAAATTGATGCTTTGGCAATTTAGGAAGGAATGAAGGACTCTAATAGTTATCTCTGTAAAGTTAAGAATTCGGATGATTTGCGGGAACGAAGATCATCGCAAAATTATCATCTAGTTGCAAGCTGAACTGGAAATTGCTTTATTCACTGACTTAGAGTTGGATACACACATATATATATATATAAAAATTTAACCCCTCTCGCCACACAGCGACATTCTTTTTTTCGGAAAATTAACAAAACTTAGACTATTTACTCAATCATTTTTGTGGATTTATTTCATATTTTTTTGGTGCAATAAAGCTACTCATAGAAAAATGAACTTATTATAAATGATAATAATGATAATGATTCAGAAACTGAATTTGAGTTTCATTTAACGGTATACTAATCCTTGTGGGTCATTTAATGCCAAAAAGGTTACATTGGTTTTGTTTTCTATCTAGGTTTTAGTATTTCATTATATTAGGTCAGATTTTGGTGAAAAAGTTTAAGGTTTTTTTTTTTCTTTTAGAAAAATCAAAATGCTCTCTGGCCGGGTGCTGTTTAAAAAAGTCCTTTAGGATGCTTGTAGTATTTTGGGCGAGTTTTTTTCTGAAAATGTTACAGTTTAAGAAAATGTGTTTAACTCAGAGGGGTACTTTGAACATTGAGCATGAGGGGGTGAATTCCTTTTGGTGGAGGTGCGAGTAGGTAACATGGATGTGGGAAAAGTGAGCATGATTGAGAGAGACTTAACAAAAATCAATGAGATCACAACTATATCATTGTGTACACAAATACACGATGTGTATATATATATATATATATATATATATAGAGAGAGAGAGAGAGATGATGTAGTTTGTTATATCAATGAATTAGGCGGACAATATATTTTTTTTAAGTTTGGATTCTATTGACCCAGTCAACGGAGGTGGGCAATACCAAGTCTGTGTCTACGCTATCTTAACTTTTATATATATTGTTCATACAAGTTTGGTTGAAGACCGTAGAACTTTCTTTTACTTTTTTTATCATACTTTTTATCTAGCTTTCTGCTCACTTCTTTGCATCAGAGTCTAATTGATAGAGAAGTTGTTCTCGGTTATGCTCTTAAGCTAACTAAACAAAAATAAACAATAACTAAAAAAAAACCATCTGAAGAGGAACAGTTGATATGATCGAAAGCGTTTGGCAGCAGAACCTTGGGCAAGTTCTTTATCAGTTGGAACCTGATACAAAGAAACTAGCGAGAAAGCTAGAGAAATACATAAGATCATAAAAAAAGTAAAGTTCCGAGGTTTTTGACCAAGCTCGTATAAACAACTGCAGCCAATACACATACACACCAAAAGTCATCTTCAAACTCACTGGTAATACTTTTATTTTTGGTTTGGTTTCTTTGTTTAATGATATATAAACTATCGTTGGGTTATTTAAAACCGAAGCCATCCTGGTGGAAGAACAGCAGTGGTATTATTTAACTCATAGGAAAAAATGAAGGTTCTTACATTTCCGAGTAGTATCAGTCTAAATGTGAACGTAACAGTGCAATTGGTTTTATTTTTGTGCATGAAGCTTTGTCAATTATTATTAATAATATTTAATTGTATTCATCATCATAATATCAAGTCTAGTTTTATTTTTATTACAACTCACTCTGGTTATTATTTCTTATAGAGTCAAAATGGATAATACGAGTCAAAATTTTTAATAACGAAAGCTTCATCTAAAAAGAAACTAGAAAAAAATGCTATCATCACGGTCAGTGCGTTAAACAAATATGGTAACGACGAATTAAAAATGAGTTTTGAATAGCTTTATAGGTGTCACTGTGATACCAACCATGCTCTCGTCGATTATTTGGAAAGGGGCTAGTAAGTAAAACCAGGCAAAACGAGGCAAAATCAGGTTCGTGTTAGAGTATCACTAGGAGGCTAATCTTATTTTCTATGGACACTTTTTCTCGTTGTTGTGGAAGAAACAACCCAAGTGAGTTGTAATAAATAGCAATTAAACTTAAGAATAAGGTTAATAATAGTAAAAATCATTAATAATAATCATTCACTAATTATAGATTGCTAGCTTAGCTTGCAAACCAGGCAAGGTGCCCATAGGCTACAAGAAATAATTATGTCCCTTTGATAATTTATATGTAGAGAAAAAAGTTGATAACGATGTAATTCTAGTAGGAGGAGAGATTTATTGAGAAACAAAGTCGATACTATAGCGTTTCGGTTCTAATGAACCATCATCAGGACTGGGAGGGATAATATCAGAGATGTTAAATCAACGATGGATGTTTAAAAAAATACTATACAGAGAGAAAATTCTATATAATGTTCACAATAAGTCACATAATGTAATTTTGAAAACAATCGCTAATTTACTGATTAAACGGCCAACTCTTTACCCATATATAGATTTCACCAAGATTTTTGTATTTTTTTTTAAACACCCATCGTTGATTTAACATTACTAATACCATCCCTCCCAGTCCTAATGATGGTTCATTAGAATCAAAACGTTTTAGTGTCGACTTTGTTTCTTAACAGATCTCTCTTCCTGCTTGGATTACCTAGTTATCATTTTTTGTTCTCTATATTATTATTTATTTTCATGATTTATATGTCCGTTAGGGACACGTGGGGTGTCAAATGACAGCTTCAGAAGCCCATTTTCGCATCCCTTCTTTGAACAGGATAGATATACTGTCAATGACCTTTCCAGAGAACGGTAAAGCCACATGGCTATTTTACTTTCTATCATCAAGTAAGCTTTTTCTATTCTTATACTCTTTCTACAAATTGCTTGGTCATGGAACATGCTTGTGTATTCTTTTTTTAATAATGCCATTTATATGTACCATTGCGTTTATCTTGGTGGGGTTCAATGTTAGTATATCACGGATATACAAATGCTAATATTGGTCTTTGGTTTGGTTTCTTTGTTTAATAGCATATCAAAGCCATTCTTCTAGAAGAGCAGTAGTGGTACTATTTAACCTATAACTGGGAGGATAAGAGGGTTCATGCCTTTCCCAAGGCTATTTGTCCAAGAGTGAACGTAATAACGCAACTAGAGTTCGAACTCGTTTACTTCGATTCCGTAGCCTAGTGGCTTAACACCACGCGGACACTCTCTGGTCTCAGGTGAGCGGGGTCTTGACAAGATATCTTCCTTGGCATCAAGCACACCAATAGTAATATCATTGTTGGTTTGACAAAGCAGACATTTTATTTTTATTTATAAACACTCGGTTTTTGCGTAAAAAAAACTGAGGGAATGTTTTACTAAATGACCTAAGGGGGTGAATTTTTTGTTCGGTACATAATTGTAGAAAAACTCCAGTCTTTAATTAGTTGTTCCCACCCTTATCCATTCGAACACACGTTCAAGCATATTTGTTTTCGGTAATATTGTATATATAATACCATATGTAAAATGATATCAAGCAAAAAAATAGATAAAATAAAATAAAAAATAGGACGTAATCAGTTATAATTTTTACTTGTCATGAACTCAGCTTTAACGTTATTCCTTCCTTCTGTGCTTGATTAGTCGTTGACTTTTGTGCTTTCAATAAAGAGCTTTGAATCAATAGCCAACATCACTGGTTTTTATTATAATTTTTTAGCAACAAGTTATCCTGGTTTTTTATCATTAGAGGGATTAGCAGGTGTAAGCTAAAGCCAAGATAGAAAAAAATATCATATGAAACGACAGTAAAAAATAATTACAATTTATCTACCAGACACCTTTGTAGTGAATCTGAAAGTTATAATAGAAAAAAAAAAAGATATTAATAATAATGTGTTGATTAAAAAGAAAAATATGACGTGTCATCTAGTAGATTTTACAGTCCCAGCGGAGTACAGACTGGGAATGAAAGAAGACGAAAAGATAGACAAATACTTGGATCTTGCCAGATGTAATATAATTGGGGAGGGATTTCGTTTTATATATCTTTCCTTTCGGTTTAGTTAGGCAGAGAACCTTTCGCTTAGTGCATGGGTTTGTTAGGTGCACACATTGAGTGCAGGTGTTCACGCATGCGCGGGGCGGATGTGACAATCAGAGATGTCACAATAAAAATCCCTGATAGGAAATGTGACCGGGGAAGTGAATTACGTCATGCCCGGAAGCGCTGAGGATTTGGGAATTTGAAAAAGAAAAGTTAGTTGAAATTTAAACTCCGAACGAGTAAGTTGAGATTCAACGCTAGAAGGTGGACGATTTTTGGTTTCGCCGAGGCGATACCAGTTGGGGTCTACGAAATGTGCCGCGCGTTTGTTGAAGAAATTGTGTGTCTCTCTCTCTCTCTTTCCTCATGTCGAAAAACCTTAAACTCAAAAAGGTTATAAAAAGTTTAGTACCTGAACCAATTTCGAGTGTTTTCCGATTCCTATATGTTTATTTGTGAACGTTTTCCGTATCCGCATGAATATGTCTATTTTCACGTATTCATATCTTGGTCGATCTCGTGGACCCATTATATATGCTACACAGAGAGCTAAAAAAAAAAAAAGCAGTGAAACATGACGGTGACGTTAATACCAATTTTAGTTGATCCGCTTGGAACTGTCCTCAAAGACTTGAAAGGGAGGCTGGAGAAATTAGAAATTAGTGGAAGACTCAAAGCCTTACAGACCGAAGCACTGTTAAGCTTAGAATACTTATAAGAATCCTGAAAACTTAAGGAGACTTCCTGTCTCTCAGACTCCAGTGAAAGACCACCAGTTAGTGCTGATGTGAAAAAACTCTTAGCATTAAAGTAAGAATTGATTATACGTAAGAGAATAGCAAATATGCTGACAGATGAAACGGTTGCATTATAATCGAAGCAGCTAACTGGCATAAAAAGAATACACGACAGAGTTAGGAAGGTGATCTACTGTGTTAAAAATGGTAGATGCTCAATCAGAATCTATCCTGTGAAATGAGATCCATAAAATTATCTGGGATTTTGAGATACAAACGGATCACCCAATCCCGGGCAGAAGACCAAACCACGTGTGATAATTCACAGGAAAAAAATTGTGATTTAGTGGATTTTGTCATTTTAGCAGACCATCGAGGGAACATAGAAGAAAGCAACTTGGATCTTACTAGAGAAATGAAAAATCTGTGGAACATGAAAGTGACGATGATACCAATTATAGATGGTGTCTTTGTAACGGTCTCCAAAAGTCTGGAAAGGGAACCGGAGAAACTTGGGATCAGGGGAAGAATCAAAATCATACAGATCCTAGTATTTTCGAAATCGACTCAGATACTTAGACGAGTCCTGAAGACCCGATGAATCTTGCTATTATTTAGACTCCAAAGAAAAACCTCCACTTAAAACCGGCTCAGTCGGTTGAGGCTGTAGAATACATCGACTGCATCTCTGCAGAAGTGTAAGATTCCCCGAACAAGTGTCCTAGATATGACACTAAAAAATCTGATGGTGAGGGTCTAGTAATGCTGGAGATTTGGTGAATGCAGAGTACCCTTTTATTGCCATCGCACCCAAGTCCGTTCTGGCCTGGAGTCTTACCACCTGATCGGGCCCTATCTATTGGACAAATAGAACTAAACAGAATTGTTTTAAATATAAACTGTTTATATGTATAAAAATGGATTTTCAACCTACAGTGGCTGATATGCCATAAAACAAAACCAAACCAAACCAGTTAAAACTAGAGAGGAAAACCTGCACAGAGTAACAATAAGAATCTTTATATTAATACTGCTGTAACTAACTACTTTTCTACGTCATCACGATTTGGGCGTGTGTCACGAAAGTGAGGATAGATGGAGTAACCTGGGTAAAACCTTATTTCCGTACTCCTGTACATGTATTTTCTACCACACGATTCAGCATTCAAACCGGGTAAGGAAAATAATACTTAACGCACCAGCTCTCCCTCAAACGATTCTGTTCCGACATCTGTTCTAGCCAATCGCCCTCAGCTGACTACAGAAAATATAGAAAGTTAAACTCTGTAAAAAATATATGGATAGATAGATATAGATCTTGTTTGCAAACCAAAAATATGGAACATGAAAATAATGGTTATGCCCATCATCATTCGTGAGCTTGGAACAGTCCCGATGTGCATTAAAAAACAATTTAAAGAGTAAGAAATCAAAGAAAGAACTAAGACCATCAAGAAAAGAGGTTTACTAAGATTAAAAAAGAATCCTGAGCAGAGTGCTGGGATTCTGTGGAGCCGTGCTGTCACCTGATCACATATAAAGGCTACAAGTTTATTACTTGTGTGAAAATAAAATTATAGTCATTCTTACCTGACCTGTCTCTGGTCCATCTGGCGTTCACTCTGAGTGGGTGATATTAAGTTGATTGCCTGATCTCAAAAGGCTTTCTTACCAGGAATTACCTGCTTAGTAAGGCTTAGATTATGGCTGAACGCCTTTGGCACCCCTAAAGGTGAATGCCAAGAGATAAAGCATTTTTGTGACGGATACACATGAATCTCAGTTTGTGCGTGCCCACCCCCACATTAAAATGACCTTGTATCCAATTTGGCCTGGTGGGAGGTAGGATAAATCTCCCCACCAATAAACGCCATTGTCTGATGAATAGCCACTAAAACTCTATCTGTGATTGCGTTTATATAATTCAAACTTTGCAAAAACGGTACATAATAGCAAGGATTTTATTAGAGCAATACACATGAAATGCTCCTAGATAATGAAGCAATTTCCGGTCCCCTTTACAAACTCTTTTGTGGGGCCAGCATTAGCGCTGATCATCATTTTTTAAATCAATATAATAAAGATAATTATGAAATGACAATCCAAAATCCTTCATTGGAATACATGATATTTCGAGTCCGATTCTCAGTGCCGGAGTCTGAAGAGCATTTCTGTGAAGGTACGAATAATGATTAAAGTGTGATCTTTAGATCGAGATCGAATCTCGGCTTGTACTGCTTCTATGCATCTATATATTACTAATCTTCCTTATTTATAAATAGCTATAATCTACTAGAAGATATATTTCTCTTGTGGAATTTTTTTTTTTTTTTATCAAGCCAATGAATTATTACGATAAAAGTCATAGAGCATAGATTGTCTCTTTGTGGGGTGGGACGCTAAAAAACGCTCCTCTAATCCGGTGGGTTGGCAAGGCTTGAAGAGACTGTCCCTTTTCATACAGAAAATTAAACTTTTGAAAACAGAAGAATTGTGGGATATTTCTTTTTATTTTCACTGTTTATTATTTGTTTCATTTCCCTATTTTATTTTTGGCTTTACTTTTTTTTTTTTTTAAACTTTATCCGTTTATTATTCTCCCCTGACAGTACGCTTACAATTCACAAATTTTGTGAATATACTATTTCCAATTCAATTTGTAACTGTATGACAATTCTATGAAGATCTGGATTCGCAGTAAACATTTTAATCAAGCAATTTCTCGGTAAAACAGAAACAACTATCAAATGTTTATTCACTCCTTCCTAAATAGGAACATTAATATCATTATGAACCGCTGTTAGTATTGAAGCCAACGGGTTCAGGGGTCGTCCAGTCAAAGATCAAATGCTAGAGTAATTCATACTGCTTTATAATCCAATCCCTTTGATATAAATCTGGTAGTCATGTGTTGAGCGTCGCTAACTTCATCTTAAAAAAGCTAACAAGATCAGTTTCGCTATCAATGTGATACAAAATTAAATACTCCTGATTCAATGAAGCTTGAACTCGGGTTTAAAACACCTGCTTAGAGGTGGCGGCTTTAATTCTACGGAACTTGATCAGGTCTGATTATTCTTTTCTTACCAGATATTTACAATGGCTCATTTGATAATAGTGTATTTTTGATGCTTTTACAGCAGAGTAGAGTTATCAGTTTCCGAAGAGTAGAACCTGATATTTCAAAAAGAAAAATGAAATTATTTCCCACCACCACTACCACCATATGGGTGTTGTCTTGAGAAATTCTGCCACTGGTTTCTATTTACAAGAGTGCTTCTTCGTGGTGTAATTATCAGCAAGTTAGTCCCACAAACCTGTTACTAGTGTGTAGGGAGATCGATCCTCACTAGGAGTCTCTAACTTGCATTATTTTCAGTTCTGTTTCTCTCACACTTTCTTTTATACTCTCTCGTTTTCCTCGTTCTCTCTCTCATTTTCTTTTATACTCTCTCGTTTTTTCTCTCTCTCTCTCTCTCTCTCTCTCTCATACTCTCTCGTTTTCCTCGTTCTCTTTCTCACTTTCTTTTATACTCTCTCGTTTTCCTCGTTCTCTCTCTCTCTCTTTTATACTCTCTCGTTATCCTCGTTCTCTCTTTCACTTTCTTTTATACTCTCTCGTTTTCCTCGTTCTCTCTCTCTCTCTCTCACTTTCTTTTATACTCTCTCGTTTTCCTCGTTCTCTCTCTCATTTTCTTTTATACTCTCTCGTTATCCTCGTTCTCTCTTTCACTTTCTTTTATACTCTCTCTCTCTCTCTCTCTTTTATGCTCTCTCGTTTTCCTCGTTCTCTTTCTCACTTTCTTTTATACTCTCTCGTTTTCCTCGTTCTCTCTTTCACTTTCTTTTGTACTCTCTCGTTTTCCTCGTTCTCTCTCACTTTCTTTTATACTCTCTCGTTTTCCTCTCTCTCTCTCTACTCAGGGACAAAATTGTACTTAGTGAGGAAATCAGGAATTTAATATAAGAATTCAAAACAAAATAAGAACCTAGCTCGGTCCAAGACAAGAGTTAGCAACTCAACTTCGGTGAAAAATTCTGATTGAAATTAATGAGAGTTCTTTATTAAGAAATGCCGAAACCTTGTTTGAAAGGAGTCCAGTTAGTTGAAATTGTAGAATACGCCGACTGCATCTCTGCAGAGGGGTAACTCCACTCATAACAAGTATCCTAGATATGGCACTAAACCATCTGATAGCGAGGCTCAAATCCTGGAGCTTTGGAGAATGTAGATTACCCCTTCATTGTCATTACTCATAGGTCCTCTGGGACCCGGAGTGGTAGAATCTGATAGGGTCCTATCTATGAATCAAATAGAAAAATTTGACCATTTCTCTGTGGGCAAAAAATGACTGATGTTAAATTGAAATATTAGTGTTACATAGAAATATCTGAAACCATTTAACTATGCGCAAACGAATGAGTAGTGTTAAGTAGGATTATTAGTGCTGAATAGCAATACTTGCTACGCTTTAACTGTATACGAAAATTGAATCATTGCTATTATATAACAATACTTGGAACCATTTAACTGTGTGCAAACAAATTAATTTTAAATAGAATTATTAGTGTACGCAATATTTGAAATCATTTAACTGTATGCAATGAAATGAACTCTGGCACCTCAGAATATGTTGTTATAAAATATTTTTTACAAATTTATATATATTTAGTTATATATATATATATATATATGGCAATGAATAACCTGTAAGTGTTGACTTAGCATAAAATCCAACCAACCTAGCTTGTTTGAAAGATAGATAGGAAACTTTAGCATTGATATAAAGATTGTTCAAAGGTGTGCAAGAATAGCATATCATAGCGAGTGTTTTAACTGAGCAATTCACAAGTGTTCAAAATTAGAGAATAAATCAATTTCCTATCCAATTTGTAACTGAATAATAATTTTGTGAGCTCTGTATATTTCAGTTGAAATTGTTTAGATCATTGAATATTATCATTGTTCATATTTAGCTTTTTGGGGCCCTCTCACCTAGAATAGTGTAATGTAATTTAATCAGGAGCAGCTTTTGGAACTTTATTATTTTAACTTTGCAGGTGTAGATTGATTCATAGATTTCGGTATAGTATTTACTGCAGTAATGTCAAGTTTTCTCTAACGTAAATTGAATTTTTAATGCGATGGCTAACAGGTTCCTTTTGCAGATATTAAATGTCACAGAAAACTCTCGTTATCATCACCAGCAGGTATCGACAATCGAAAATAGTGAAGTGATTATCAGCTTGAAAAACAGACTAAACTTTAAACTTTAAAATACCAGAAAATTAAAAGGCAATGACAGCGGAACCTAAAGGAGATTTTAAAATGATTAACACTTAATGCTGTGATACGATGCAAGAACACAAGGAATTTGGATGCATTTATGAAAAAAAATAATTTAAAAAAAAAGAAAAGCAAAAATAGTTATTTACACTTTTTTTTAGATAAAGCTTATAAGTATACATAATTGTACAAACTGACTCAACGTTTTTAGCATTGTCACTCATCATATAGCGTATAGGTAGTTATTTTCATGTTACAAAATCCGTTTGTAATGCTATTTTCTAGATTCCTATATCTTTACACTTTTTTCTTTTCTTTTCTATTAGAATTGATAAAGAGTTTAAATATTTCTCACAGTTGCTAATGATTTTTAGTATACATAATTTTTTTTTTTTTGCCTTATCCGAAAGATCTTTAACATTAACGTGGAGATTTTCATACAACAAACTCCTTTCGTATTCCTATTTAACTAGATTGAAGAATTTGCTATTTGCATTCCAACTTTTACATCGAGAATGTCCTCATGGTGTAATGGTTAAAGCGATGGATTGCGGGATTATAGTAAGCAAGTTCGAACTCTAGTCGCGTGATTACGTTCACTTTCGGACACATACCCTTAGGAAAGGTATGAACTCCCTTATCCTCCCGGCTATGGGTTAAATAATACCACTACTGTTCTTCTAGAAGGATGGAATTGGCACTAAATTACCAACGAGGGTTAATATGCCATTAAACACTGAAACTGATATATTAATGAAGGAATGTTAGGTACTAAAAAATATTAAATAAAAGTTCTCGAATTTAATAAAGGTTACCTATAGAAAAGTTGGCGACCTTAGTCGAGGGTGACCCGAAGGCTCCCTTTTCAATAGTTACTACAGCGAAGTGTAAGGGAGGGCGCTACTCCAGTCCCTGAATTGCTCCACTTTACCCTTGATCTTTACCTTTTAATGCTGAGTGCTAACCAAGATGGCATCAAGTACCATTTTTTGAGTCTTTGGTGTGACTTGGCCTGGGATTAAACCCTGGTCTCCCGGACCGTTGGCGAACACTCTACTCATTAGGCCAATGATTGGCCAAATGAATCGGCCAGCTTAAATTTGTGTTTGGTGAACATATTTAGCAAATTAACACAGAGATTAATAAAGAAATAATAAAACGGTGAATCAAATTAAATATTATATTAACGCTATATCACACGCTGTTTTCAACTGATAATAGCCCGACTGCAGACACTAACCGGAATGTCACAGTAGCCTATTGTATGTTTGGGGGTCGACCTATACAGCAAGTATAGGTCTATCTCAGAATCTCGACATCAACTATTTGCCCCAGTTTATGGTATATCACTTCTACAATTACCACTTTTAAGAGAAACATAAATCGACTCCTTATGTCCCATTATTTGTCAACTAGAGTTTCGCCTTTTCTTTTGGCAGTTCACTTGACTCAAAAATGGTGATGGTCGAGCTGCCTGTAGAATATACCGACTACATTTCTGAAGAGGGCTAAGACTCCTCCAACGAGTGTTTTGGATATGACACTAAAAATCTGATGGTGAGGTTCCAGTAATGCTGGAGCTTTGGGAAATGTTGAGTACTCCTTCATTGCCATCACTCCCAGGTCCACACTGACTCGGAGTGGTAGCACTTGATAGGATCTTATCTATTGGTCAAATAGAAACTAAACTGCGTATTTATGCAAAACTGAATTGTTTGAAATATAACTGTTTTTATGCATAAAAATGGGTTTGACCTTAAGTAATCTACAATGGTGGATATGCCATAAAACCAAACCGTGGTGTAATGGTTATCGTCGTAGGAAATGGACACGGCGACACGAGTTCAAACTCTGGACGAGACTGATTGCATTTCACATAGCACTAATCATCATCATCATATCGTGCTGGCAGCACGGATATCCCTGACCCTCTCTCGCCACTCCTCCCTATCGTTCATCGCCCTAGGTAGGTCTTCAGGACAACAACCTGTATCCTCACATAGCTGCTGAATGTACGTTCTTGCTGGTCGTCCTGCTTTTGCGCGGCCGTGTGTGGGGATCCATAAGAGTACATCTCTTATGAGTTCATCTCTGCTTCTCCAGCAATGTCCTGCATGTCTGGTTCGCCTAACTTGAATAGTTTTCGTGATAGGGGGCAGGTGGCCGTACAGTTGGTGTCTTGTGGGGTGTTGCTGCCAGGACTTGTTCAGGATTGCACGCAGCATTCTTGTGTAATTGCCATCTAGTTTCTTCTCCAGCCGTTTTGTTAGCGTCCATGTAGTGCATCCATATAGCAGTATCGATGTGACCGCTGCCTGGAAGAAACTGCGTTTCATTTTATCGGTTAGGTCTGATTTCCATATAGTCGATAGCCTATTGATAGTTGTCCATGCTTTCGTTAACCTCGTTTCGATGTCCTTTTCGGTTGATTCGACGCTGCTTCCTAGGTACGTGAATTTGTCTACTAGTTTAAGTGGGGTTCCTTCTAGTGTGGAGATGTCCCCCGTTTGGTTATAGCACATATATTCCGTTTTGTGTGCATTAACATGGAGGCCTATGCTTGCTGCTGCTCGTTCCAAACTATGCAGAAGTGTTTCGGCTTGGTCAGGTGTATTTGCCAGTATCGCTATGTCATCGGCGTAGTCGGCGTCGGTAATTGTTGTTGCGGGGTATCTTCTGCTTCTTTTCTTCGTCAGTTCGAAGCCATTCTCTTTGATTTTGTCAATCGATGTTCTAAGTACGTAGTCTAGACAAATGATAAAGAGATACGGAGCCAGCGTGTCCCCTTGTAGTACTCCTGCTACAATACCCTAGGGAAAGGTATGAATCCAAATATTCTCCCTCCAGCTATGGGTAAATAGTAGGGCAGACTGGGTTCTTCAGCCTTGGTGAGGCAACTAGTCTGTTAAACTCTGTTTAAAAATTGACTTTGTATCATATCCTGCCCGAGCGGAGGGGTTGGTAAATATGATAAAACCAAACCAAACAAATAAAAAAATCGTGAGTGCGTAAGGGAGCAATCACGTGACGTTCGCTTTACAGCAAAAGTGGCTGTTGTATCCATTTACATAGTTGGCGAATTGAGACGAGTCTTGCAAGAATTAGAACCGTGTAAACCATGTGATCGTGTCATGTGGCCAGGGCAGATGTATGACTGATTGGATGCTCTGTTAGATAAAGGAAACGAACTTCAAAGGCGTGTAACACTCACTAGGATGCTTCCCAACTGGATGTAAAATAAAATGGAAAAAACAGCGCTGGTTGAACTAAAGCAAACCGTTTTAATTAGCGTCAGATAAAACAGAAAGGAAAAACAGCATTTTAATGATAAAAAATAAATAAAAAGCTAAGAAAATGCTGAATAAAAAGATCTTCTTTTAGAAAGTAATTATTTGCTTTTAAATCTAGTGCTTCTTGGTGAGAAAGGATGAAAAGAAACCCTTATCTCCAAACAAGTTCTATGGCACATTTAAGAATCGAGTTACATGTATATTTTGAGAGTCGCTGAGAGAGCAAAAGAGATATTGATGGGTTGTTAAGATGGCATCGGCATCGGGCCTTTAAAATAAGTCAGAGTTCTTTCTCTCAAGCCAACACACAATAACAACCTTGAAGGAAATGCTTGTGCTGACAGATTTGACCATGTAAAAGATAAAAAAAGGCAAGTTGCAAAACATATGCGGACATCTAAATCACTTCTGTTTTTAAAGAGCTGGTTGGTTTTTATATCAGAACAACGGTTGGTTTTTATATCAGAACAACGGTTTCTCGAGCCTTTTTTTCTATTTTAAACTGATTTTATGAGCGTTTCGCTGACAGCCATAACAAATAACTATCGAAAACTGAAGGGAATTTATCAATTTTTTTTTTTTTTTTTTTTTTGTGGAATGTCAAAACGTGTCCATTTTTTTAAGTACAAGCACCAAGTACTGATAGCCCTGTCGGCTGGGTCTGCAGAATACACCGACTGCATCTCTGAAGAGAGGTAAAACTCCCCCAATGAATTTCCTGCTTATGACACTAAATAGTCTGATTGTGAGGCTGCAGTAATGCTGGAGCTATGGGAAATGCGGAGTACCTCTTTATTGCCATCGCTCTCAAGTCTACCCTGACCCCGAGTGGTAGCACCAGATAGGGTCCTATCTATGGGTTGAATAAGACTAAACAGTGTAATTATGCTAAACTGGATTGTTTGAAATAGAACTGTTTCTATGTATAAAAATGGACTTGGCATTAAATAACCTACAATGGTTGATATGCCATAAAACCAAACCAAAATAACATATTTCGGCGTTAAATGACCCGAAAAGGGTTGATACGCCGTAAAACAAAACAACCTACCAAGAACTGAGTTTGGGATCACATTAGTTTGATGCTGGAGTTTTCAGCGTTTTTTTTTACAAAAATCTCGTATATAACCATATAAATCCACAGCATTCAAACTTCCGAATTATTTTCCTACCTTTCACCACCGTGAGTATTCCATTGCAAAAGAACGATCCCTGTTGGAGACGCTAACCAGATAAGAAGCATCGGATTAGGTGACTGACTGAATACCAGTGCTACCATCGTTTGCTGCGTCGCGTTTGTTGCATGAGAATCAGCGTTGTCATGCAGAATCACCGGTCAATTTCCTTACCAAGAAAAGAAAATTATATAAGCGTGCCTCTAACTCTTGACTGCATTACTTTATTAAATAATTTGTTCAACTCTTCATGAATATCATTGGAATTTTTAAAAAGTTTCATTCTACGTACTTTTGGATCGACTGTTTTCTGCACTGATAACACTCTTGCCAAGTTATCATTACTTAGAAAGAAATTGTCACCAACAAGTAATTTCTTTGCTCGATATTCAATGAACTCAGCATAGCAAACCATTTGAACAAGACGAATCGCAACCCCGTCGGCCAGGAAAATAGAATACACCGACTGTACCTCAGTAGAAAAGTAAATCTCTGCCCCCAACCACCAACGAGTATCCTGGATAAGACACTAAACTCTATCTGACAGTGAGGCTCAAATCCTGGGGCTTTTGAAAATGTAGAGTACTCCTTCATTGCTATTACTCTCCGGTTCATTCTGATCCGGATTGTCAGTATCTGTTAGGGTCCCATCTATGAATCGAAAAGAATTATTCAATCATTTCCTCAGAATTATTATTTGTTGCTATACAGCTATGTACAAATTATTTGTATTAGGAATGCTCGATAAATTGAATTACTAATGTTAAATAGTAATATTTGAAACCATTTAACTTTGTGCAAATAAAGGAATAATACTAAATGGAATTATTAGTACTGAATAGGAATTTTTGAAACCATTAACTATGTGCAAACGAATGACTAATATCAAATAGAATTATTTGTGTTTGATAGGAATAACTGAAACCATTTAATTGTGTGAAAAGAAATGAGTTCTAACGACTCGTTGAAAAATAAAGTTACCAGCAAACTATTCGCTTACAACATGTGTGTTTATATATATATATATATATATATATATATATATATATATATATATATATATATTCCAATAGGGAGATAAAGGAAGTTTACTTATTTTGTTAGTGAGTCGTAGAATACACCAACTGCACCTCATGCAGAGGATTAAGATATCCTCAGATTTGCATCCAGTGGTGAGATTCCAGTGTTGGAGCCTTAGAAAATGTGGGGTCATCTCTCCATTACTCCCCTGTGTACTCGGACTAGTGTTATATTTATAAAACGTTGAATGACCCATAAGAGGTACCCACGGCGATACGAGTTCAAATCCTGGACGAGGCTGATTGCATTTCTTATAGCACTAATACCCTTGGGAAAGGTATGAATCCAATTATTCTCTCTCCAGTTATGGGTAAATAGTAAGACAGGCTGGGTTCCTCAGCCTTGGTGAGGCAACTAGTCTAGGAGAAGGAAAACTCTAAATTCAAACCTGTGAAACATCGCTTAAAAAAATTGACCTTGTGTCATATCCTGCCCGAGCGGAGGGGTTGGTAAATATTAGTAAATATGCATAAGGGTTGATATGCCATTAAACACCAACCAACGAAATGAAATCCTGAAATGAAGAGTCAAGGAAATAATTGAATTCGGCAAGCCTTGATGATCGTTGGTTGAGAAGAAAATGAAATTTTTATAAAATTTTAGTAATGAGCGAATTCAGTTTGAAATAATAAAATCCTGGTATTTTTGGTTCATAAGAAAATTAACTCTTTATAAAATATTGGTAAAGGTATACTCACTTGTTAGCTGTACGGTAAATAGATAAATGTGTATGAAATCATTTCCAATGAATTCTTATTTACTAAGCTTTTTGCTTAGATATGGCAAAAAGGCCGAATGAACGAGGCACCCAATTCTTATTGTAAAGTATCGTAAAGTAACCTGCAACGCATTTCTATACTAAAATCATTTACAGTGTATTCCTGTAGTAAAACCATTTACAATTCATTCTTATGTGTGTATTTATCAACCCCTCTGTATGCGTAGAATGCGACTCAAAGTCAATTCCCCCCCCCCAGTCGGCTGGGGCTGTAGAATACACCGACTGCTTCTCTGCAGAGGGGTGTCCTTGATATGACACTAAACAGTCTGATGGTGAGGTTCCAGCAATACTGGAGCTTTGGGGAATGTGGAGTACCCCTTTATTGCCATTGCTCCCAGGTCCACTCTGGCCCGGCATGGTAGCACCTGATAGCGCCCTATCTATGGGTTAAATAGAACTAACAGCATACTTATGCTAAACTGAATTGTTTGAGTAAACTGAATAGCTTGAAATAGAAATGTTTTTGACAATTAAACCGTACTTACATTTAAACTGCGTGCTTATGCTTAACTGAATTATTTCAAATAGAACTGTTCTTCGACATTAAAATTGTATTTACACTTAACTGAATTGTTACATATAACTTCTTGAATAAGTTGAAATAAATGTTTTTGACCATTGAACTGTGGACTTATGCTAAACTGAATTATTTTAAAAAGAACGGATTATTTACATAAAAATGGATTTGGCGTTAAATAACCTACAAAGGTTGATATGCCATAAAACCCAACCAACCATCAAAATCAATTTTTGAACGGAGTTTAACAGGTGTGAATTCAAAGTTTATCTCTTCCAACACTGGTTGACCTACCAAGGTGAATGAGCCAGCCTGCTCAAATATTCTTTCCTTAAGTAGGTGTGAAATGCGAACAGTCTAGTCTAGGATTTGAACTCCGGTCACTGTGTCTGTTTCCTACGACGATAACCATTACACAACGAGCGCCTCATAATAGAAAAATTATGAATACTACATAATAATATCTGTTAAAAAGTGTATAATGTTCAAATGAGACAGACATTCACGCACAGCTGATGCGGTGCAAGCTAATGTCAAAATTTGTGTGTGTGTCTGCCCAAGGCAAAGCTCCCGGGAGCTGCATTTTTGGCATGGATATTGATATGTTCATTGGCACCAACAAAGGAAATGTGAAGTTGACCTCCGAGGTCATCTGTGGTCACTGGAGGTCCTCAGATTACAGAACATACAATTTTCGACCGAACATTGTTAATGTTTTTAATCCCATAGTGAGATTAAGGAAGTTTACTCATTTTGTTAGTGAGGCGTACAATACACCCATTGCACTCCATGCAGTGGATTAAGAATTCCTCAGATTTGCATCCAGTGGTGAGGTTAGGGTATAAATACAACATAGGTAAAAGAGGGTTGAACGTCGGACTGCCTGACAAAGTGTTAGGCTGGTCGTTAACTTTAACACCAAGATGAATATTCTCCCGATGTTCATAGTAATAGGAAGAATTCATTATAGTACATAAGGTAGGTACCATAAACACTTATGCTAAACTAAATTACTTGACATAGAACTGTTTTGACATATAAACTGCGTACTTATACTTAACTGAATTGTTTGAAATAGAACCTTTTTTTGATATTGAAATTGTGCTTACACTAAACTGAACTGTTCGAAATAGAACAGTTTTGACATTTAACTGCCCTTATACTAAACTGAATTGTTTGAATTAGAACAGTTTGACGACACTGAATAGCTTGAAATAGAAATGTTTTTGACAATTAAACTGTGTGTTCTTGCTAAACTGGATTTAAAAAAAAAATAGAACTGATTATTTGTATAAAATGGATTTGGCATTAAATTACCTATAAAGGTTGATATGCCATAAAACCCAAGCAAGCAACCAACTGACCGGAGAGGTAGTACCTACTAGAGTCTTATCACTGAGCCAAGCAGACCTGTTTGAAAATCATTCGTATTACATAGAAATAGTTTAAACCATATTACTGTGTACAAATTATGCATATGAAGAATAGTTGCTTAAAGCTATGAGCATTCGATGTTGAGGATCCAGTTTTGGATCTCTGAGAAATGTAGAACTACCCCTTCGTTACTCTGAGGTTCACGCTAAGCCGGACTGGTAGTAATTACTAGCGTCTCATGTATGGGCTAAATAGATACGTTTGAAAGTTATTAGTATTAGATAGGAATACTTGAAACCATATAACTCTGTGCACATTATTTACACTAAGAATAGTCACTTGAAACTTCAAATGTTTACAAACGATTATGATTATTATCACTTACTTCAAACCATATAACTGTTAAAAACGTATTAACTTCAGCATAAGATAACCAAAGTTTGACATGTCATAAAGCCGTTTTTTTTCATGGCCTGCTTTAAGTTGGATGTTCACCAGAGTGTAGTAAAAAAGACTACATTTGTAAAAGATTGGAACTAGGAAATAATTCATTCAAAAGAGGCTCTCAAAAACTTTGTGTTTAAAACTATCTTGACATATAACACATACTCACGTATCATGCAACTTTCTGAGAGCTAAGTCTTGTCCTAATATCATTTGTGTGTAAATATTTGGCTAAGCCTAGGCCTAGGCCAACTGGTATGCTTACAATTTCCAGCTGCAACAGTCAACAAATAAAATACTCGAGTATATACAGAAGTAATATTTCTATCTCATTTAAAGTTTTTAAATCATTATCATATTTACCAACCCCTCCGCTCGGGCAGGATATGACACAAGGTCAATTTTTTAAGCGGAGTTTAACAGGTTTGAAGTCAGTTTTCCTTCTCCTAGACTAGTTGCCTCACCAAGGCTGAAGAACCTAGTCTGCCCTACTATTTACCCATAGTTGGAGGGAGAATAATTGGACTCATACCTTTCCCAAGGGTATTAGTGCTATGTGAAATGCAGTCAGTCCAGGATTTGAACTCGTGTCGCCGTGTCCAATTCCTGCGACGATAACCACGGGCACCTCCACAAGTTTTTAAATCATTATTTCTTTAGAATATTTTGTTTGATCGTTTTATCTCGAGTTTTGCTGATTGTGCTAGTATGTAACACAATTTTTTTTATAGAACAAGGATATATATATATATTAATCAGAAAAGAATTGTTTGTCCAGAAAGCTGTTTGCATCGTTTTTTGCCATTACTGGATAATTTTCCTGAAACAGCGTGGTATTGTGAGAATAACTCGAAGCAATTATCTTCCTAATAATCGACAAAGAATAGAAAAGGCTGACCACAGTATTAGCGATGTCAGTATAAATGCCTTTCTTTGTGCTAGAGTCAAGGTCAGTGCCTGTAGACTGGCCTTTCTTATATATATATATATATATATATATATATATATATATATAATTTTTACTGAGAATATTGAACAAATATCGACGTGTATGAAAAGGAAATGAGAAATAGCAACATCGAGGTCTTCTTAAGATTACAAAGAATGGAAGAATAAAGAGAAAGGAAAAAGTGAAAGCCACGCAAAACCAGCATAATATCCAGGCCAGGCGGATGGAGATGAGAGGAGACTAATGAGATGAGAAGCATTTAAAGACAGTAGTTTCAGCATTTTATTACTGATTAAAAAATCGTTAAAAATACCCACCATTCATCAAACCACCGCGTAATTGATCCAATTCTATGAAGATACGACATCTTTGCCGTGAATTACTTTCATAAAAATTTGTAAATCATAATAAGGAAAATGGCCAGCTAAAAATAGAGTCCTGGAATCGCTCTTGAAATCGAACAGCGTCCGGACGTTTTACTCCAACTGCTTTCTTTTTCTTTTACCGCAGGAAAGGAAATTGACAATTATATATATTATTGGCCATCCCTTATTATCAATTGATGGGAAATAAAGCAAAGAACAACAAAAGCTAAAACAATAAATAAATAAATACATACAAAAAAATAATAATCCAAAATCAACAAATGGCTGCAATATTCCTTAACACACCTCCATTCCCCCTTATCCAAACCCGAACAAAAACCCCTCCCTCGCAAAAAAAACCTCCATTTCGGCCATATCCTTCCCAATGCATATTTTGATTTTGTAATATTTCTTCCATATTTTTTCTCTGACATATTATCGTGCCGACCCTTTAAAAAGAAATGTTTGAAAATTACTCTATCATCGGGGTGACGTTCGTGAAAAAAAATCTGGAAGTGAGACAGGTCACTGGAAATAAGTGATGTCATGCCCTTCTCGAAAGGTTTTTTTTTTTTAAGCAAATTCGAACCTCGAAAATTCTGTCTTCAGTACCTTACCCAATTCACGTTGCTTAACCATTCTACTTAAGAGTGCGATTAAAAACGAATATCTGGCGCCGTGCCGTGTGCGACTATAGTCGAATTTCATATTACTTTTTCTTTGCTGGTGTTCTTTATGTTGAATTGGTGGTAAGTTCGTTTTGTTTTTTTTTTCACTGAAGGGGACAAAAAATCTTATATTGGCAGCAGAGCTTAGAATACACTGACTGTATCCCTTGAAAAGCGATAAGACCCCTCCACCAAAAGAAAATAAGTTGGATATGATACTAAACTGCGTCTGATAGTCAAGTTCCAGTTCAGAGGAATGTAGAGTAACCCTTCATTGCCATTACTCCCAGCTCCACTCTGAGCCGGAGTTGTAGTACTTGTTAGGTTCCCAAATGTCCGTCAAATAGATCTTAGAACTGCTAAAAAATTATTCAAATTCGATAAGACCATGTAAAAAAAATTCTTTTCGACAACTACGTAAAAAATGTGAATATGAACGTAGAATAAACGTGATTCCCTAACCTCTAGGCGTAGAATAACTCGTGACAGGTTGATAAGCCATAAAAATCTATCAAGGAAAAAGAAATCTCAGGAAAAAACTGAAATGATGGCTTGACTATTTTAGTTAGCGAAGCCAATCACGCATTGCTGACGTTTGCAATTTATACTTCTCTGCCGATGTTTGTAATTTTATGTCTCTTGGATAATCAAATGGAGGCAGTAGGAAAAAATCAGCAGTTTAATCACCTTCTGTCTTTTCACTTAAGAAGAATTATTTCTTATCTACCAACTTGAAAGAACTGAGAAGATACCAAGGAAAAACCAAAAAGAAAACACTTACCTACTTCCCAATCGATTTTAGCGCCGCCGTCATAGGGGGCTTAGAATACTTTTACCCTATCTCCTGAAAGTAGACTTCCCTTGAAAAAATAGGTGTCACAGATAAGACACTAAAGTGAATTCAGTGGTCAGGCTCCAATTTTGAAGCTCAGGTGAGTGTGCTCCTCAGCCCACTCTGAACTGGAGCGATGGTACTTGTTAGGGCCCTACCTAATTGATCTTTTAGGAACATATTAGTATGAGATCGAATACTTGAAATTATATAACTGTGCAAACAAATTCTTATAATATGAGGAGGAATCCCCGTAATGAATTGGTTAAAGTGTTGGATTACGGCCTCAGAGTGAGTAACTTTGAACTCCAGTCGCGCTATAACGTTCACTTTCTGATTTATATCCTTCGGAAAGGAATGCAACACCTTACCCTCCACGGCTATGGGTTAAATAGTATCATTACTGTTCTTTGACATTAAATAACCCACGACGGTTAAACAAAGCAACAAAAACAACTAATTATTTTGTTTCTTGCTAATTGTTCACTCCAGTGTTAAATATTGGTTTTTCACTGAAATTTGAGTGACCATAAATCTCCTCATGGCTCTAAGACTCTTCGAAGTTTTCTAGCTGTGGTCCGGATGGTCCCGATTCTTTCTCTGGTTTATATTCTCTCCCATCTTTTTTTCTCCGGGTCTTTGGGGAACGTTCCAAGAGCACAGCTACAATTAACATCACCGTTATTTTTATCAATTTAGAAAAGAAATTAAAAACAATTATTTATATCAAGAATAGTTACTGGCATCTATAAGTAAAGTTGTAAGGTTGGCGACCCGAAGGCTCCCTTTTCGATAGCTACTACACCAAGGTGTAGGAAAAGGCGCAACTCCTTTCCCTGGATTGCTCCACTTTACCCTTGATCCTTACCTTATAATGCTGAGTGTTAAGCAAGGAGGCATCAAGTACCATTTTTTGAGTCTTTGGTATGATTCGACCAGGGATTGAACCCCGGTCTCCCTGGCTATTGGCGAACACTCTAACCATCATGCCAATGTCCGGTACAACTGGCTTATATAATTGTTTACAAGTTATTATTAATAGTATTAGTTGTAACTTAAAACCCTATGATTTCTTTTAAAAAAAGATAGATAACTAAGAAAAGGTTGATATGCCGTATACTCAACACTGCCATCGACTTTTACGACGGACAAAACAACGTATAATAGCAATTTACACCATTTCTATTGATACAAATTCTTTAATATCAAATTGCTCAGGACTTTCTTAGGCAACCGAATAAAATCTGCTATGTGAGGAAACACTATGCATTCGAAGGACTAAACAAAGCATCGTGCTTTTTATATGCGCGAAGATTCTTTTAGTTTTGGGCTGCTATTGTAGTATGTTGTGTACTCTGTACTAGGATTAAAGCTAGTAAAGGACCTGGATTAAGGAGACCCCGAAAAGTTCAAAGAAAACCTCCTTCTCTTCTTTATTTACTCAATATAAGTTTGAAGAAAGGAGTTAAACAACGAAGAGCCTGTTCAGTTCTGAAACGGGTGACCGCTGAGTAAAATCAAGTACTGTAAGCAACTTGAGGCCTGTGTTTACCCAACCCCGCCGCCACGGTCAGGATATAACACAAGGTCATATTTTTAAGCAGAGTAGTATAGAATACATTTAAAGAATAAATTTCTAAGCAATGCTAATATTGATATCAATATGTTATATTAATATAAACATGTGAAATGATCATACTCATTAAAGAGACATGGATATCGTATGCTACAGGGAGTATGTGACATAAGGTTAATTTTTAAACGGAATACTGCTGGTTTGAATTTAGTTTTCTTTCCCCATGATTGGTTGTCTAAGCAAGTCTAAAGAACCCAATATGCCTTTCTATCTACCAATAGCTGAGGCGAAAGAGAATAGATTGATTCATGATTTTCCCAAGGGCATAATAAGTGCGAAATGATATGCAAATACTCATCGAGGATTTGAACTCGCGTTGTCGATTCCCCTTTCCCGTGACAATAACCGTTGCATAAACTGCGCCTCTTACTATAGACATAAAAGTAAAGTTGGCAACCTTAGTCGAAGGGGTATCCGAAGACTCCCTTTTCAATAGCTACTCCACCGAGAGGTAGAGGAAGGCGCTACTCCTTTCCCTGGATTGCTTCACTTTACTCTTGGTACGTACCTAATAATGCTAAGTATTAAGCAAAGAGTTATCAAGTACCATTTTTGTTTTGTTTTTGGAATGACTTAACCTGGGATTGAACCCCGGTCTCGTGGGCCATTGGCGAACTCGGGCAAGACACAATAGCTTTATAATATGAATGGATCAGTGCTCGTTTGAAAAAAAATAATTAAACTAGTCTCAATACTTTTTTTGGTCTTAACCTTTGCCCAGTCGGCTGGGGCTGTAGAATACGCAGACTGCATCTCTGCAGAGGGGTAAGAACCCCACACTAACTAGTGTCCTGGATACGACACTTAACAATCTGATGGTGGGGTTCCAGTAATGCTGGAGCCTTGGGGAATACGTACCCCTTCATTGCCCGGAGAGTTAGCACCTGATATAGTCCTATCTATGGGTCAAATAGAACTAAACTGTGTACTTATGGTCAACTGAATTGCTTGAAATACAACTGTTTTGACATTTAAGTTACATACTTATGCTAAACTGAATTGTTTGAAATAGAACTGTTTTTGACATTGAAACTGTACTTGCGCTAAACTGAATTATTTGAAATAGAACTGTTTTGACATTAAACTGTGTGTTAGCAAAAACTATACTTATACTAAACTGAATTATTTGAATTAGAACTGTTTGACTAAACTGAATAGCTTGAGATAATTTTTTTTTTTAATTAAACTGTGTACTTATGCTAAATTGAATTATTTGAAATAAAACTGTTTATATGCATAAAAATGAATTCGGCATTAAATAACCTACAAAGGTTGATATGACATAAACTAAAAAAATAGGTCTTTACCCAACCCCTCCGCACGAGCAGGATACGACACATGGTCTTTTTATTAAGAAAGTTTAACAGGTTTGAATTCAGACCTTTCCTTCTCCAAGACCGGTTGCTACATCAAGGATAAATGGCCAATCTACCCATCTATTTAGCTTGAGCGAGAATAGTTGTGCTCATACCTTTCCCAAGGGTATTAGTGCTTTGTGAAATGCAAACAGCTTCATCCAGGATTTGAACTCTGGTCGCCGTGTTCATTTCCTGGGACGATAACCATTTCACTACGTTTGTAGTAGATGTCTCCCTCGGATCGGGATATAAGACGAGTTAGATACACTGTATATCCATTCGTAGAAATCAATATAAGATCCATGAATCAAGTCAGTATATTCAAGACGGGTAAGGAATTATAATAGACTGTATGTAAGTAGGTCACTTGCATTGGATGTAGGTTAGAAAGGTCTGAACAAAAATTATCATGTATCGATTTGATTTATTTTGAGTATATTTATTTGTAACTACTGGACAGATATTTAGTGGTTGGCGGGGTCATATTGGCTAAGTCGTTACCGGTGGTTTAAATAACTGCTGGGTTAGACCCGAATTCAAGGAATGAGTTTTAGGTTCGGTGACGGTATTCAGCATCTGTATGCGTTTACCAATTTTGAAATAACCCCAGAAATAAGGAAATCCCCAAGGGAGACGAAAAGCAATTGATTTGGAAAAAAAAATATTGCTCATGCACTGATTGACAAAATAAACAGGAGTTCAAAATTAGGTCATACAAAAATGGGGTAACCAATATTCCCAAACAATAATCACTTGGGACAGGAAGATGTTTTTTTTTTTTTTAAACCTCTTTTGCAAGATATCTCGTCGGCCGGTTTACGTGGGGTTAACTGTTAAAAGAAGAGAAACAACCACTTCCAGGTCATATTCTTCCCCTTGCTCGTCCCTGGTCCTCTCAGTTTCTCTCCCATTTTGAACTGTAATTTTTTTCTTTACCATTTATAATGATTATTACCGAAAGTAATTTATAAAAGCAATTTGATTTATTAATTCCAATCAAATGAAAAAAAAATCATTTTTCAATGAATCCTATAAGTGCCGATACGTTTAATGTCCATGTTATTTTATGTATTTTTTCATATATCATTAGTTTTCTTCTTTTCTTTTTTTTTTTTTTTTTTGTCGCAAAATAAAATAATCGAAAAAATAGGATGACAAAAAATGATCAGAGATTTAATGATGATACTTTAGCTAAAAAAAAACCTCAAAACTTTTATGTCTACAACTAATACTACTACGACTAAGTGTAGACAAGTAATATGGCATGGAGAAATTGGAATCAGGAAAAATATAGCTCAGTGCTTAGATTTTGGTAAAATTGTCAGATCCCAAGATTTGTATCAATATTTCCAACTCGTAGAAATACAAGTTAACCATGAATGTAAATAAAACGTTTTTGTGAAATTTTATCAGATTAAAAAAAATTAGATTACCAGACATTACATTGTTATATAACAACTTGAAAATTGCATTTAGCTTAAAGATTGACCTTATGTCACACCCTGCTCGTGATTTAAGGGTTGATACAACTAGAAAACTCTTACTCTCTTCATTATTTCTGGTTGCTCAGTCGGCTGGGGCTGTAGAATACACCGATTGCTTCTCTGTAGAGGGATAAGAACCCCTCCCACCCAAAGTGTGTCCTCGATATGAGACTAAAAAAATCTGATGGTGAGGTTCCAGCGATGCTGGAGCTTTGGGGAATGCGGAGCCCTCCTTTATTGTCATTGCTCCCAGGTCCACTCTGGCCCGGAGTGGTACCACCTGATAGGGTCCTATCTATGGGTTAAATAGAATTAACTGCATATGCTAAACTGAATTGTTTGAAATAGAACTGTTTGGCTAAACTGAATAGCTTAAAATAGAAATATTTTCCTCAATTAAATTCTATTTACATTTAAAATGCGTGCTTATGTTAAATTGAATTGTTTGAAATGGAACTGTTTTTGACAATTAAACTCTGTACTCATGCTAAAACTGAATTTTTAAAAATAGAACTGACTATTTGCATAAAAATGGACTTGGCGTTAAATAACCTACAAAGGTTGATATGCCATAAAACCCAAACAACCAACCATTATTTCTGGTGAGTTCATCAAAGTGTAATGGTTAGTCTTGCAATCTTAATATTGAGTAGTGAGTGAGTTCAGTCCTCACTTAGTGTCACATGCTCGCAGCCTTGTACCAAACTTACGTTATGTTTGGGTTTAAGGGTGTTTCATGTAGTGTTATCATTGGCGAATTAGACTTACAAATCTTTTGTAGTGAGTTCGATTCTTACGGGCTGTTTCATACTTCTGACTCTACTGAACTAAATTGACCTAATGAAGGGATACAATAAATATTTGTCTCCCTTGCAGAGTGGTCGTGTCTGTTGGGCGCCTAATGAAGTGTCACATAATTGTCTCACAAATCCTTTCTCACTTTCTTTTGTCTATGTTCTAATATGTTCTGGGGAGATAATAGTTGGATTCATACCTTTCCCAAGGGTACAAGTGCTATGTGAAAAGCAAACAGCTTTGTCCAGGTTTTGAACTCGGGTCACCGTTTCCATATCTAGAAATGATAACCATTAAACCTTGTATATTATATGTAAATTATGTATCATTAAATATTTCAGTATATGTAAATGAGCTTATCTTTCCTTCCGTTTATTCAGTGTTAGTATATCATTAGATATACTAATGCTGATATTAATCCTTGGTGAGTGGGTACTACCTCCAAGAAACCAAATACTAAGCTTATTAAATGAGTCTCTCTCTCTCTCTCTCTCTCCTATTTTTCTCCAACGCCTTCTTTTCAAATCTGTAACCAGAGAGACTGTTTCGGAGTTGATTCGATATTGTTGTTCTTTGAGCCTGTTTTATATCGCCGTATTTGTTTTTTCTGGCCGCTATGTCAGTAAAGAGTTCATAATAAATATTTTTCCACTATAAAAGACGCATATATTTGTGTTAGATCGTAAACTTCTAAGCCAATTTTATCCCGTTCTTCTGCTTGTTTTTCAAAGATACACTTATGCCTCCGTGTAAACATTTCTCTTTCACAATGAAATTTTGTAGTTGGGTGGTTTTTGATACACTTGAATATATCTTGTCTCGTTCCTGTTTTAAGGAAAACTAATGGCAACTTCCGAATAAAAATAATAAAGAATTGAGTAAATTTCATCTATCCGAAATACGATCCACTTCCTATCCGAGATTATGTTAATTTTCGGTATATTAATCGGAGTGCTACTGGTTGATTTTACTATGGGAGAATTTTTCACACCAGCCTTAGCTAATGGTTTTCCACTGGAGTCTGAGTGACAGCAAGTCTCCTCGACTCTTCTTGGTATTCTAGCCGATCTTAACAGTGCTGTTGTTTGGATGGTAATATTTACCAACCCCTCCGCTCGGGCAGGATATGACACAAGGTCAATTTTTTAAGCGGAGTTTAACAGGTTTGAATTCAGAGTTTTCCTTCTCCTAGACTAGTTCCCTAACCAAGGCTGAAGAACCTAGTCTGTCCTACTATTTACCCATAGCTGGAGGGAGAATAATTGGATTCATACCTTTCCCAAGGATATTAGTGCTATATGAAATGCAATCAGTCTCGTCCAGGATTTGAACTCGTATCGCCGTGTTCATTTCCTACGGCGATAACGACTACACCACGGGCACCTCCTGTTGTTTGGATGGTCTCCGTTCGTCGTCTCATTTCCAAGTCCTCCAGTCCCCGTACCAGTCCTTTGGTGACAGTACCGAGCATGCTAATTACAATTGGTAAAACCGTCACTTTCATTTTTCTTCGTTTTTTTTTTTTCAGTTCTCTTGCAAGGTCTAGATATTTATCTCTCTTTTCGCTTTCCCTCAGTTTTACTCTGTGGTCAGCCAAAATGGTGAAGTCCACTATTCGGCAGGTTCTTACTTTTTTGGGGGGATGGGGGGTCATTATTACTAGGTCTGATTGTCTGTCCGAGATTAGATTATCAATTTGTATCTTAAAATCCCACAGAATTTTGTGCGCCTCATTCTTCAGGATGGATTCTCCAATATTGTCCCAAAACGTTGCGTGAATGTTTGATATTGATAATTTTATAGTTATCTACGTTATATCACGAATTCGTATGATTAAAGCAGACATTCAACGCGAATGCTGATTCTTCGAAAATTATCATCTAGTTTACAAATTTCAATGGGAATTTATACCATTTGTTTGCATGGTCAAATTTAAACCTCTAGCCCAAACCGGGGTTCAATCCCAGTTCGAGTCATACCAAAGACTTAAAAAATGGTACCTGATTCCGCCTTGCTTAACACTCAGCATTACAAAGTGAGGATCAAGGGTAAAGTTGAGCAATCCAAGGAATGGAGTTGCGCCCTCCCCTACACCGAGATGTAGTAGCTTCGGGTCACCCTCGACTAAGGTCACCAACTTTACTTTTTACTTACTTAGCTTTATTTTGTCTGATTTCCGGCGGCGCGCTTAATGTAAAAGTTATCGTCATAAAGCGGACCTTTTATTCTTTTTTTTTAATTTTTTAGTTAGAAGGGATAACGCTGTAGAAGCCCCTTTTACGTGCTCTGATGAAGCTATCTCTGTGAAGGATGGTCTGGAAACTCTTTGATATAACCGACCTGAATTCTTAACAAATTGATTAACATAGGAAACCAAACTGTAAATGCGTCTTTGTCCATTTCTTTCATTATCTGGGATCAAGTGACAACATTTGAAGATTTTTCTCACCCCCTTGATATTATTAAACTTCTTTTTATGCGTATATTGTATAATGGACGCAAATTATTTAGATTTGTATGATGTAAGCTGATGAATATTCCTTCCCAGGTGGCCCTTTCCTGATGAGGAAGAAATCCTTTTTACGCAAATATGTTCATTGAAAAAAGAAAAAAATATTGCATTTTATCATATCTCAAATTTGGCTACACGGTGACGATGGACAACTTATTTTCTATTGAAATCATTGCAGAATTAATGGCTTTCCTCGATTCTATGTCCTAAGATATGCATCCAATGAATAAACAAAAAATGGCTACCAGTTCGAAATTGAATGTGTTTTCTTTCCTGCGCCTCAACACCATGGAGCGAACCTAATAACCTAATAATATCTTATCCCAACCCTTCGTCAAACATGACCACTCTTGTTCCAGGGCGCTTTTAAGGGGTTGTATTCCGGGTCGGGTGAGAGAGGAAAAAAAAAAAAAAGACGAGGCTAGCTCTCAAAACCCGTGTCTAAACTTTTCACCCTCGCTTCTCTCTCTCTCTCACACACACACACACACACACACACACACAACGCCCACACCCTAAGAATCTGCTCCAGTGAAGATAGGCCGGGTTCGGACTGTCGTACATCAATTTCCATCTCTTTCTTTTATTTTTTTTTTTTTTTTTATCTGACGATTTTTCCTTTAAGTTCGCGATTCCCGACTCTCATTCCCAAGCCCCACCGACTTGCGCTCTACTTCTTCCCCCGCATCACCTCCCAACTATTTCAGGGGAAAAGTTTAAGTGAACGGAACCACAAGCCATTAGTATGTCAACCCTGACCAGACACAGGTGTTCAGTTAGGAAACTTAGAATTGTCCCTCTATGTGTTTGTGAGGTTGGGTTACAGTGTTGGTGGTGGCGGTGGCTACGGTAAATATATTCTTACGATCAGCCATATTCCATATGGATTGACGATGGTGTTATTATCATATATTCTGTGATGATACTCCAATATTGTCTCAAAACGTTGCGTGAATGTTTGCTATTGATAATTCTATAGTTATCTACGTTATATCACGGATTCGGATGATTAAAACAGACATTCAACGCGAAAATTATCATCTAGTTTACAAATTTCAATGGGAATTCCTTTATTTGCAAATATCGTGACTTTTAAGTGTATTACTCTTATAAATATCACTTTTAAGTGCAGTTTCCAAATATATATTTAAATTTACACACACACATAGATAGATAGATATTCAAATATATTAAACTTATAGTAATGTAGAAGACATGAGGGGGGAAATAATTTATTTTAGGTTTATCCTGCTATACTCGCCATCATGTGAACATTTTTTTTTAGAAAAACTTTCGTCAAACGATTTGTTCCTTTAGCGATATATGTGTGGGTGTACGTATGTACACATAGATTCCATCTCTGTATGCACATATATATATATATATATATATGGGTATGAGTGTAAATACACATATGTTCTATCTCTTTGTGTATATATATATATATATATATATATATATATATATATATATATATATATATGCATTCCAGATATATACATATATTTTTTTTTGTATGTGTATATATATATATATTCCATATATGTGAGATCGTCTGTATATATATATATATATATATATATATATATATATATATATATATATATACACACTCCACATATGTGTTTTTTTAAGTATATATATATATATATATATATATATATATAGTGTGTGTGTGTGTATGTAAGAAGAATTTACCCATAAATAGATGGTAACATGCTTGTAAAAAATTGTCTACACTGATAGAAATATTCAATTACATTTTTGTAAAATTTTAATCAATTCAGATAAAATGTAGATCTATAAAGATTAGGAGAAAAAAAATGATATAAAATTTGCATTTCTGAATTATGTAAGTTATTGGAATTTGGAATTTTTTTTTTTTTTTTTTTTTTTGCTTATTTTACTCTTATTGTTCCTTCTAATGATATAAATTTCAAGAAATATTGATTAAATTGATTCTTTTCTTGGTTTTTTTGGGGGGTGGGGGTTGTCAAGGGGTCTTGATTTCTACAACCAGTCTGTAGACATTGCTTTAAATTTACTATCCTCAGTTTAGGAAATTGAGCCACGGCGAATGTTATTGGTTATTTGCCCAATTTTTCCAACATTTTCTCCGGAATTTCATGACGTATTAGTCACCAAATAATCCGATTGCATTGCATTTGAACCATTTAATTACATTTTGTTTCGATGTGGCCGTTCGTTTTAAATAGGCTATGGATTTTTGTTTTGCTGTAGCCGGAAATGCGAATAGGAAATTCTGGCCAGCAACATTAGGAAAAAGAGTTCTGCGATTAATTTTTTTTAAACATTTTTTTTTTTTGTTTTTAATATCATTATTTATTTTTATAATACATTCATCGTATTGTTTATCTTATACATAAAATACAATAGGACAATGTAATAGTATAAAACAATTTATATGTGAGTGTAAAGCAACCAATTTCAGACAATTAAAGGTTTAAATTTTATATATATATATTTGGAGGTGCCCGTGGTGTAATGGTTATCGTCGTAGGATGATATGAACACGGCGACACGAGTTCAAATCCTGGACGAGGCTGATTGCATTTCACATAGTACTAATACCCTTGGGAAAGGTATGAATCCAATTATTCTCCATCCAGTAGGGCAGACTAGGTTCTTCAGCCTTGGCGAGGCAACTAGTCAAGGAGAAGGAAAACACTGACTTCAAACCTGTTAAACTCCGCTTAAAAAGTTGACCTTGTGTCTTATCCTGCCCGAGCGGAGGGGTTGGTAAATGTGTGTGTGTGTGTGTGTATTTACCAACCCTTCCGCATGGACATGATGTAAGACAAGGTCAATTTTTAAGCAGAATTTAACAGATTTAATTCAGAGTATTCCTTCTCCTTGACTGGTGGCCTAACCAAGGCGAAAGAACCCAGTTTGCCCCACTGTTTCCCTATAACTGGAGGGAAAATTAATGGATTCATATCTTTCTCAATGGTATTAGTACTATGTGAAATGCAATCAGCCTCGTCTAGGATTTGAACTCATGTCACCTTCTGCACTTCCTACGGCGATAACTATTACACCACGGGCACACACAATATATATATATATATATATATATATATATATATATATATATATATATGGAATAGTTCATTGCTTAACCAAGATACCCGCATGGAATATGAGTAAATGAGGTTTATTTATCAACATAGCCTGTCTTCCACACACTTCTTCCACTGGTGATGCATTGCTTTGGTTTCATTGGTCAAAAAAGTCACCATCAGTAAATATGACATCATCATGTGAGCTTTTCAGCCCAATCTCGAATATATGTATATATCCGTGAAGATTGTACTCGTTACACGTGTTCGCTCATCTCTGCACTACAGTAGGTGTTCTTATTAACTATGTTTGCCATTTTATGGTAAAATTAAAGACTAGTTGAGAGCTAATTGATACGCAAAATGAGTGTGTTAATCATTGCGCTACAGTAGGTGCTTTTGTTTGTTTATTCTTGGTCTCTTTTTTTTTCTCTTTTTTCAGTCACATTCTGTTTATTCGAACTTTGATCATCGCAAATTAAGCTTCCATGTTGTAAAGTGTTCTCCCCTTTTTCTACTTTCAGATATAACATGTTACAAAGATACAGGAATGACCTACAAAGGTCACTTCAATTTTACCAAATCCAAATACCCGTGTCAAAATTGGAATTCACAAACGCCACACCAGCATCAGTTTCATGTTGCAAATTATACCCAGCTAGGTGAGTTGATTAAATTCTTTTTAATCGAGTTTTTTTCTTTCTTTCTATCACTATTTTTTTTTTTTTTTAACTTGAAGACCCCTTAATCATTAAGCTCCTTGGTCGGTTGAACTTCATGTCCAACTCAATAGAGATTCAAACCATCATCATCACCATCATGTCGGGCTATCAGCACGGATATCCCTGACCTTCTCCCGCCACTCCTCCGTATCTTCCATTGCTTCCGGCAGGTCTTCAGGGCTACATCCCTGCTGTATGTAAGTTCTAGCTGGTCATTCTGCCTTTGCTCGTCCATGTGAAAGGGTCCACGAGAGTACATCACTTATGAGCTCGTCCCTACTTCTCCAGCAGTGTCCCGCATGTCTGGTTCGTCTAATTTTTATATTTTCGTGATGGGTGGTAGATGGCCGTCCAGCTGCTTTGTAGGTGCTGCCTCCAGGACTTGTTCAATATTGCTCGCAGCATTCTTGTGTAGTTGCCGTCAAGCTTTTTCTCCGTCCGTTTAGTTAGCGTCCATGTAGTCCATCCATACAGCAGTATCGACACGACCGCTGGTTGGAAGAAATTGAGTTTTATTTTAAACTACAATAGAAAACAAGGAACGAAAAAGATGACTCGGCAACCAAATCGGCTTTAAATATAAACCACAACTTTCGATAAACTGACTTGAAGCCTAAAATTAACAAAATCTTCTAATCAAAGTGGCAACAACGTTGGAATAACAATGTATGCAATAAACTCTTCCTGATAAAACCCAGTAGAAACCAGTTTCAGAAAATCTAGAAAAGGA
>OY757929.1:40119314-40189314 GCA_963585895.1 Sepioteuthis lessoniana | reverse complement strand
TTCAGAAATTTGTTTTGTTATACATATATAGTCTTATGGTCTCATAGGCGAGAAACTAAGAGTCACTCAGCACCGATGACTCTGTAGGTTTTTCTATCTTAGATGTTTAGGCTCTTTCGCCGATATTGTAAGGGTATTAGCACGAAGTGAAACGCTAACATCCTCGTGTTGGATTTGTGCATTACCCATTGCTTTTATGTACTTTTATCATTCCACACAAGATCCTTCTCCAAGACTGGTTGCTTTGCCAAAGCTAAGTAACCCAATCTGTCCAACCATTTTCTTGTAGCTAAAAGAAGAAATAGATGCTTATCTTTCTCAATGGCATTAGCGTGAAAGTCAAACGCAAACAGTCTCGTCCAGGATTTGAATTCGGTTCGTCGAGTCCATTTACTGTGGTAACCGTTACAACACACGCGCCACCTCACGTCACACTCGTGTATATATATATATATATATATATATATATATATATATATATATATATTGTGCATAGTAATTCCAAGAATTATTTTAAACAAGCTGTGCTTTCCTTAATTTTAAGCTTAGAAGAACAACTTGTTTTTAAATGATTACAAATATAGCTCCATGCCAAAGTGACGGAGGTAGTTTTAAAAATATATATTATTATTGGAAACCTATGCGAATCTCCCGTAACTCTGAGTTTTATGTTTTCACACGCATGAAACGGGCTGATGTTACAAGATGTCATATCTAAGACGGCGGTCAAAATGACTGCTTACGCAATGGTTAAACACTTTCAAAAATTGTTCAACTACAAATGATATGAGCCATATTACTAACCACCGAAATTATTGTAAACAAGCGATCTGGATTTCAAAATATCCACAAGTCATTTTTTCTATTCTCTACGACAGCTTCGGGATAAAGCTTTTATTACATAGTTGAAAGGTCTTCTTTTTTTTTTTTTGTTGCACGAATGATTGTTTCTACCGAATCTTATCTGTTTCTGTACTTTAAGGTGTATTAGCTGCATTAGCTTATTATGTGATTTTCTTGTTTAAGTTTAAGTTTCTCACTAAGTTAAAATCTGGCTTTCGATAAAGATTAAGTGACAGCAATACTACTTTTTCTGGGATACGTTATACTTTCACCCAGATGAATCAAGTATTTTCAGTCTTTTTTAGCAAGTCTATTTTGTTATTGTTCCGAATATATTTTTCGGAAGGGTAGGTTAAGGTTCATGAGAGGTAGTCTATGTTCCAGTGAATTGATACTCAGACAGACAGACTCGACCTCCTCTTTTACATTGTCTTATACGGTGAGATATACCGACCATAATTGAATATTTTATATAGCATAGATAACGAAAAATCCATTTCCAACACATTTTCTTTCTCTCTCACATGTAGGCGCATGAATGTTCATAAATTTGTGTGTATCAGCGTCTTAGACGACGTTTTTATGCTTACTCTTATATAGAAATATATATGTGTGTGACTTTGTGACGGGGTGGGGATCATCGGTGGTGACAGCGATAATGGTGGTTCGTGAACAACCGTCTTCCGACTGGGACTGTGAATTAGGTGGTTGCCGTCCTCTGGCCGCCACAGCATCATCCCAGGTGCCATGATTATAGAATTGATCCAATTACACGGCCCAGGTTTGGCGAGTTGTAGGAAGAAGGAGAGGGGCGTTGCCAGTCGTCAATCGGTCGTTGGTGTTGGGAAAAGAAAGTTGGAGGTGGGTGTAATGCGAGGGTTATAAGGTTGTCCTGGAGAACACTGGTTTGGGAGGACAAGGCAAGGCAGGTGGGTAAAGTAGTAGTTGGTCAAAGAAAAGAAGATGGGGGTCCCCTGCTAACCACTACTTTATTAGTCTCCACCGGGTAACCACTTACCCAGCTTCCCACTCTCTTCTCAGATCATTATTCAAGTAATTATTCTATCTTTCATTTCACTGTCAACCTGGCGAATGATTGATTTTGCAAAATTGCAACCCATATGCTAAATTGAATATAGAATAAACTTGCTTTAATACCTGAATAATTGGAACTCCACGGGTGTTTTTTTCTTTCTTTTTTTTTCTTCTCTCGAGATGTGGAGCAAAAAGAAAAAAGAAAGTTAAAGTAGATTGAATGGAAGGGTTTTGAGGAGAGATGTCTCTGACCTGGTCCCAGGCCCGGGTTTGAACCCGAACCCCGCGCCACTGCCACAATTATTGCTCCTCAAACATCCATTTCCCACGCTTTCTTTTGTGACTCTTCATATCTGTTTTACTATGGCTTACAAAGAGAGAGAGAGAGAGAAAGTGGGAATGAAGAGATAGCTGGTAGAGGAAGATAGTAACATTCCCTGTCCATCCATCTATCCATCCATCCATGTTTTTTTTCTTTCCTTTTTTCAAAAGGATATTCTGTCATAAAATGCCATCTGGAATATTTCAATGGTTGTCTGCAAGTGACAATGATAACCAGTCTGGCTAAGTGGGCGATCATTACTTTTTAGCTAGCGTAATGCTATTTGGTCTGCAGTAATATCTAATGAATGGCATGGCTGGTCGCAGTCAGACATTGGATCCAGGGAAAAATCTAAACCAAAGATGGCGAAGCTAAAGGGGCCAGAGAGGGTTAAGCGAACCCTCTTCCTTTTCTAAATGACACGGACCAAACTAGTTCTCTTTTTCTTTTCTTTTTATATAGACCCAACAAGGGGTTTATTAAATACTAGGCAACATTTTCTGCTTGCAGTGGATTTTCATTTTCCAGACTACCAAAAAAGGGGAATCTGGCACTTAAGAGGGTGTATGACACTAAACAATATCTGATGGTGAGGTTCCAGTTCTAGTGATCGAGAGAGTGTGGAGTACCTCTTCCGTCATTCCTTGGTCTACTGTTTAATTCTATAGCATCTTTCTTTTTTTCTTTAACTAACCATTTTAATAATTCTAGTTTCCGAAACGTAGTCTGTGCGTCACCCTGTCAGCGGTACCTAGAATAGACTGCGTGTATCCCCTGCATAGGAGTAAGACTCCTCTCCGATGGGGAGCCTCAAGTTCCAGGGAGAGTGGAATACCTCTTTATTGTCATTTCTCATAAGGATCAGGAGTGGTAGCACCTCTTGGGCTTCCATCTAAGGATCAAATAGATGTCTTTAAAACTTATTCGTATAAGATAGGAATACTTGATGTCTTAAAACTTTGCGCTCAAAACTTAAGAAGCAACAACACAAAAAATGTAAATATAAATGTAAAATGTACGCGATTCTCTAACCTTCCAACATAAAATAATATCAAACGGATAAACATGCCGTTAAATCAATGAATCATTTTCTTAGCTTTGCTTAGTCTACTTCAAGACCACATGTATGGGGCACTCCGTTAATTCACAAAATATTTCCTGAAATGTCTCTCTCTTTGTGCTTTGTTCACAAGTAACATTTGATTTGGAGGTGTGCACATCGTAACGGGGTAGGAGGTGTCTCCGTGGTGCAGTGAGTAATGTGCTTGACTGCAACATCATAGTAATTTTAACCCCCAGTCACGCAGAGTTCGCTTTCACACTATTACATTTCTATTTTGGGAAAGGTCTGAACTCCCTTATTCCTCCAATCTGTGTGTTAAATAGTAACACTACTCTTCATCAAGGGGGGTGTCCTCGTGGTGTAATGGTTAAAGCAATGGACAACGGAATCGGAGTAAGCGAGTTCGAACTCCAGTTGTGTTATTACATTCACTGTCGGACAAATACCCTTGGGAAATGTATGAACCCCCTTATTCTCCCAGCTATGGGTTAAATAGAACCACTACAGTTCTTCTAGGAGAATGGCTTTAGCATTAAATAGCCTACAAAGGTTGATATGCCATTAAACAAAGAACCCGAACCCTGTTCTTCAAGGATGGCTACTGCATTAAATAACCCACGAAGGTTGATATGCCAATAAGCAAAGAAACCAAAATATATATATCTTATCGTAACTGTTTTTGTCGTAAGAACTGAAATCGGCGAATACAATGCACACGAAGAAGAGAGAAACACTAGTTTGACATTTGGAGAAAGCACTACTCAGAAGTTAACAATACGATAGCAGTTTCAGATGAATATATTCAAAATCAATCTCCCTAGAGACTTTAGAGACTACAACAGTATCAACTAGTTTGCAAAAAAAAAAAAAAAAATGGCTAAAGGGCAGAAAATAAGTAAATTGCAACATTTGAAATTTCTCCTTTACTATTTCTCGTCGTTTGAATGCAGTTGAAAAGTTTTTTGTCTCTTAGTTTTAAGTCGTTACACAGTTGTTGACTCCGACTTCGGCGATTGCTTTTTATTTCATTGTGACGTGATCGTCTGTGTTAAAGAACAGTTAGAAAAGGGAACGCAACAATTCTCCCCTGGAGAAGACTCTGAGGCGTAGTGACTAAAGTGCTGGGTTTGGTTTGGTTTTATGGCATATCAACCATTAAAGGTTATTTAACGCCAAATCCTTTTTTTTTTTACATATATATTAAATATATGATTTCTAAACACATTTTTGATAGCATTTTTAAACTAGCCTGAGCTCATCTTTTTTTTTACTCAGTTAAATGGTTTCACTTATTTCTGTCCAGTACAAATAATTCCATTTACTATTAATCATTTGTTTGTACACAGTTAAATATTTTCAAGTACTGCTATTTAACACTAGCAATTCAATTAAACATCAGTCATTTGTTTACACAAACTTAAATGAACAAACAGTTCTGCTTAGTACAAGTCTATAAAGTTAAATGGTTCAAAGTATTCTATGTATCACTAATAAAGTAAGTAAAGTTGGCGATCGTAGTCGCGGGTGACCAGAAGAGTCCCTTTTCAATAGCTACTACACCGAGGTGTCGGGGAGGGCGCTACCTCTTTCCCTGGATTGCTCCACTTTACCCTCGATACCTACCTTATATTGCTGTGTGTTAAGCAAGGAGATATCAAGTACCATTTCAAAAGTCTTTGGTATGACGCGACCTGGGATTGAACCCAGGTCTCACGGGTGAGCACTCAACCCACCAGACCAATGAGCCTGTTACACACGGTTAAATGATTAAATAGTTCTATTTCAAAAAATTCACTTTAGCATAAGTCATTTGTTTGCACTCAGTTTAAATGTCAAAGTACACAATTTAAATGTCAAACAGTTCTATTTGACCCATAGATAGAACCCTAGCAAGTGCTACCACTCCTAGTCAGAGTGGGCCTGGGAGCAATGTCAATGAAAGGGTACTCCGCATTCCCCAAAGCTCCAGCATTACTGGAGCCTTGCAATCAGATTGTTTAATGTCATCTACAGGACACTCGTTGAGGGAGTCTTACCCCTCTGAAGAGATGCAGTTAGTGTATTCTACAGCCCCAGCCGACTGGGCAACTAAAGTGCTGGACTGTAGCCTCAAAGTAAGCGAGTTCGAATTCGAGTGGCACTGTTAGGTTCACTTTCGGATTAATACCCACGGGAAAGGTACGAACCACTTTATTCACCCAACCCAACCCTCACAGTTATGGTTTCAATAGTATCACTGCTATTCGTCTACAAAGATGGCTTTGGTATTAAATAACCCACGAAGGTTGATCTGCTATTAAACAAAGAAACCAAACCAAATCGAACCTCCCTCTCTCTCTCTCTCTCTCTCTCTCTCTCTCTCTCTCTTCTCGATTTCAATTTCCCTCTCTCTTTCCTCTTATTTCCTGACTTCTATCCCCACCCTCTCTTTCCGTCACATGTTCGAAAAGCGTTCATTACTTGTGCCTTCTTTTCCTTTCCGAGTAGGTAGGGCGTGATGTTATTTGAAATCAACTTACTACAACTGTGTTTGAAATTTTTGTTTAACCTCCACTTATTCTCATTAATGACCAACAGCGCAAGTCTGTTCCAAACGTTACTATTTTCTCTCCATTTCTGTTTCTTCATATATATATATATATATATATATATATATATGATGAATTTAATTATGCTCTGAAATGCTCATCTCTTCTTATAATCAGTGATCTGGCAGAAATCGTAACTCAAAGTGTGACTCAATCAGAATCTTTAAAAATAAGCAAAAAGAAACGTATCTTCGAGTTAGCGCAAGACTGTAAGTATAGGACACCTAGCGATAATCGAAATCCGTCGCAACTGATCCACGGGACAAACTCGTTAAGTACTATACCACATCAGAGTTCCAGTGAGGTTTTTTTTTTGGGGGGGGGGTGTAGTTGTTGTTCTTTTTGTTGGTTTTTTTTGTTTTTTGTTGATGTTCGAAATCTCGCTTTTTATAGTTTGGTTTGGTTTCTCTGTTTAATGGCATATCAACCTTTGCTGGTTATTTAATGCCAAAGCTATTCTCATAGAAGAACAGTAGTGGTAATATTTAACCCATAGCTGGGAGGATAAGGGGGCTCATAACTTTCCCAAGGGTATTTGCCCGAAAGTGAAGATAATAGCGCGACTGGAGTACGAACTCGCGTACTACGATTCCGCAGTGCATCGCTTTAACCATTACACCTCGAAGACACCGCCTTCGCTTCTATGAAGATCCTAATAAAATCTATTCAAATAATCATTGTTATTCAGTTCATGCACTCGCTTGAAGAAGTTACTGATACAAAGATGTTGAGTTCGTTTTTGCCTTCAGCGTTCCGAAAGTATTGCCTGAACTTATCAAAAAAAATTTCAAAACGAATTTTGTACAGGGAATGCTTATATAAATTGATTAGTAAGTATTCGCCCTTACGCAGAGGTCCTGCTCAAAGGCTTTTTCCTCTGTAGTCGGACAATCAGCAGAAGAAACAGCGTATTCTAAGCCCAGCTGACAGGTTTAGAAGTGTCCATCAATATCTATATGAGTCATATAGCATCAAGGATTTTCTTCTTGCTGTTGACAAAGTTGTCGTTTTATAAATGACTCGAATACTATGTCACCGTTCTCATCTCAAAGCCAAGACAGGAATATGTATTACTCTATTTTTTTCTGTGGCCAGCGAAGAAGAGTTATGACAGATAAAAACAATAGATCATTGGCTTTACACATGAATTTTGGGAGTACATGCGAGCGTGCGTGCGTATTACTAGAACAACGGCCGGTGGGATAGTGAAAACGAACGAATAGTGAACTGTACATTGTTATTCTTATATTTTCTCGTTTTTGGGGTTTTTTTTAATCATTTTTTTATTCACTCGCCCCCCAACCCCAACACACACATACCTTCTTTTTTTAAAGGAGTTTTCTTTCAATTCTGAAGTACACCTGATCATCATCATCATAAATTATATCGCTGCGTGACGCCCGGTCCAGCCTCGAAAAAAAAAAAAAAAAAAAAAAAAACACTCGCCACGCCGCCTACTGTCTCATTTATTTTACGATCAACCATCTTTAGTAGGATAGCCTCCCTTATACGATTCTAACATTTCAGCCGCTGACGTTGTTGTATGGAAGTGAGAGTGGGAGGGAGGGGGAATAGAGAGACAATCATGTCACATAGAAGATATCAGGTGAAATGAAAGATATCAGGTTATTGGAGAAGGAAAGGAATGAACAAAAAGAGGATGAATAAAGAAGAGAGAAATATTGATGGAAAAAGAGAAAGGGGGTGAGAATGAAGGACCAATAGAAGAAGAAGAAGAAGAAGAAGAAGAAGAAGAAACTTATAAGGGAAAACTGAATAGCTTAATGTTGTCCATTGAAGAGGGGACAGATAGTTTTTGTGTCTGGGTTAAGTTATTGTTGTTTTATTTGGGATTTGAGACACACAAAGACAACACATTCCAAAACGCGACGCTCAAATATGCGTTACCATAAATATTTTGAATGTACGCCACACACACGCGCTATATATATATATATATATATATATATATATATATATATATATAATTCAATCAGACGAAAACTCAAACCTGGTTAAATTGTCATTATAAATTTATTTCGGCCAAGAATATCATTATATTCTTCGTCTCAGATGACTTCACACGTTTAATTTGAAGTTGATTACAGTTGAAATATATGTATGAATGGGGAAAAAGAAGAAAGGAAAAAATTTATATACATTTAAATTCTCTGGCGAAAATAAAAGGGTTAAAACAATAAAGTATTAGAAAAATTAAGAAACCAGGAAAAAGGTGTTTCTATAACTTAACCCATCCTAATTTGAAGATATGCTAGATTTATCGTAGCAGGTGGAATTTTATGAAAAATCTAAGTTTGTAAACTAAACAATTATCTTCTCTTATTTTTCTGTTTACTCCTTTTACATATGTTAAATCCCCCAGCTAATGGGGCCATCATCCTCCTCCTAAAAAAAACTTTTCGGCAACCTCTAAGTGCCTTTAATTAAACCAGAAATGGTCAAAGGGAATTAACTACTCCAGAAAGAGCTGCGAAATCGTAGTACGCGAGTTCGTACTCCAGTCGCGCTATTACGTTCACTTTCGGGCAAATACCCTTGGGAAAGGTATGAACCCCCTTATTCTCCCTCCAGCTATGGGTAAATAGTAGGACGGACTAGGTTCTTCAGCCTTGGTGAGGCAACTAGTCTAGGAGAAGGAAAACTCTGAATTCAAAACCTGTTAAACTCCGCTTAAAAATTGACCTTGTGTCATACCCTGCCCGAGCGGAGGGGTTGGTAAATAGTACTCCAGAAATTTTTAAAAAAAACTAATTCTCAATTAATATCTAAAGTCCCAAGAATCCCCTTCTTTATATAAATCCACCCCCATCATATCATATTATACTAGTAATATCTGTGCCCGCCTTATCGGCGATGTTTAGAATGCGCAGACTGTATTCCTGCCGAAAGGTTAGACGCACCCCACCACCAAAAAGGGGGGTATTGTAGATATGACACTAAATTTATTGTAAGGCTCCAGTTCTGGCGCTCTGGTGGGTGTGGAGCACCCCCTCATTGCTATAACCCCAATTTCCACTCTGATCCGAAGTGATAGGACTGGATAGGTCATTTTTAGTGTTTCGTGCTGATTTGAGTATAACGCAAAGAAAAACCAGGATAGAAAGAGTTTGATGCGCCAGGGATTATTCTTAACCATGATAGGCTAAACTCATATTTCAAGTACTTGCCTTAAAACTACCGACTCGAAACCTGTTTCAGTTGAGCTCAAAAACTGACTGACTTTCCGTCAGTATACAACTATCTCAGCTACAAGACGGACCCAATAAAGTTTTGTTTAAAAAAAAGGTTTCCAAATTCAATACTATCTATGGGTCGAATAGATGTATTTAAAAATTTGTTCTATTCAAATTTATTGAATATCCGTACAATTTTTTCGAAACTATTTATAAAATATGTTGCGCCATCCTTCAGGCAGAATATTAACCTTTGTTGATGACGACAATGATGAAAGCCATTGAAATGAATGCTCGATTGGCGGGAAGAATCTTTTCATTTCATGCCCAGGAGCCCCTACTTTCATCTCTTACCCAGGAGACCCTACTTAGCTGCTGTGAGAATCTTCTAAACACCACCACCCCAACGAATGTCTAAAATCGTAGAAAGTAACGAAAGTAAAGTTTTTCTAACACATATTAATGATTGCATTTCATTTATATAATTAGGCTTAATAAGAGACTGACTTCCAAAATAAAATAGATTAATATAATCTAATGAGACAGTTCTTATTTCATGACAACCTTAGGATCTCGGCATAATCCAAGGTAGGAGATGTTGGAAACTATCAGTTGCCCATGCAGCAAGTCACACCTCTTCACAGCACCAATGCTGTCTAAGGGAAAAGTAAGGTGTTGTACGTCTTAGTGCCATCGGATGAGTTACCAAAGTTAAATGGAAAGTCGCACTGCATTTGGGACTCCAACCTTGGTTTTGAATTCAGGGTTTTTCCTCCTCCTATGTTAGTTGCCCTGCTATTTTATCACTGGCTAAGTAAGTGAAATGCAAACAGCCCCGCCCAGAATTAGAACTCTCCTCGCCGAGTCCATTTTCTTTCACAATAACCGTTACTCTACCCACACTTCTTCAACGAATGGTAGAGTCTTTCTTTACCTCAACCTCAGCATGCAATATTTTTCTTTGCAAGTCGAGAAAGTTCATTTTTTTTATCACTACTCTCACGCTTTAAGGTTCCATTTTTGAGTATGTTTTTAATGGGCAAGGTGCGACACAGGGTCAAGTTTTAAGTGGAGTACAGCTGGTTTGAATTCAGTTTTTTTTTCTTCTTTCAGCTCGGTTGCTATACAAAGGTTAAAGGGCTCAGCCAGCCCTACAATTTACCAATGATTCAGTCTCGTTCAGGAATTGAAGTCTTGTCGATGAGTCCATTTCCATTGATGATAACCGTTACGCTACGAACGCCATCATTAAATAATCTAGAAATTATCTGTTTCTTCGGTTAACAACCGATAATTGAATTTACGGATAGAGAACACTGTATACGTAATTTTTAATATATGAACAGAATCAATTCAATAGTTTTGTAGAAGAATAGACGCTATGATGACTGAGAAATAGAGGGGGTGTCCTCGTGGTGTAATGGTTAAAGCGATGGACTGCGGAATCGTAGTACGCGAGTTCGTACTCCAGTTGCGCTAATACGTTCACTTTCTGGCAAATACCCTTGGGAAAGGTATGAACCCCCTTATCCTCCCAGCTATGGGTTAAATAGTACCACTACTGTTCTTCTTGGAGAATGGCTTTGGCATTAAATAACCGACAAAGGTTGATATGCCATTAAAACAAAGAAACCAAACCTGAGAAATAGAAGAGTATGATGCGCCAGGGATTATTTTTAACTATGATAGGTTTAACTCATATTTCAATAACTGCCTTTAAAATAATTTCACGAAACCTGGTTTTTACCTGAGCTAAAAAAAAAAAAAGAAGAAACGGCCTTCCGTCATTGTAAGGAGTACACAACTATCTCAGCCACAAGACAGACCCAATGAAGTTTTGTTTTTTAAAAAAATGGCAAATTTACTTGTTTGGATTGGGTCAGGGTATGAAAGTGCGGGTTTAGAACGACCCGACGTGTATGATAGCTGTTGTCTACCCGTCCGGCAAAGATTGTGGTTGAACCGTTATCTTAATGCTCAACCTATGACAGCCGGCCCCGAAAGATGTAAAGAAAAGTATCACAGTAACTTGCAAATTAAAGCAATAGAGCTTTTTTTATCACCATCTCCTCTATCTATAGGTGAACATTTTTAAAAGGGGCACAATAAAAGTAAGATACAAAATTAATTCCAGTAACCGCTTTTCTACCGAAAATGGGAGTAGGGGTCTTATTGATAAGGTCAGTGTTTGACCCCAGCTGGTGTAAATCTCTTTCTCCGGCTCCGCCATACACATCCAGTTGTTTTTGATATCCTGAACGGCCTTAACACCTGGCGGCGAAAACTGATACCCTTACAGTCTCAGCCCCTGCCCTGCTGGTGATTCAATCTTTACCCGTCGCAATACAACTTCATTCTTCCATCTATCATTAATGTGTCTCGTGGGTGATAACACTTATACAATTAAATCCTTTCTTCTTTCCCTCTATTTTTATTCTCCAACTCTCCCAACGCTTTCTCGACGGTTTTAATCAGTTTTCTTAGTAGGTTTCAAAAAGCACACACGACCACGAGAATGTCCCAGTATAGCTCCAAGGTAGGGAAACGAAACTCACTTCCCCACTACTTACAAGGGAACCTTTGAAATTGAGGCCACTGTTCCGTTACTCTATAACTCTAGCCCAGTGATTCCCAAAAGGAGAGGTACGATTTTTTTTTTTTTGATTTTTTTTTAGGAAAGCAATTTGGAATTTTGGAGAAAAGAGCAAAAAGCATTTCATGGCTTAAAAGCGAGTTACGTTATGGTTTAACTCGCCTAAAAGACGTAAGGGCTGTGTTTATTGCACGGTGCTTGAAGCTCCCCTGAAAGGGAGTGCCGACGGAACGTTAACAATTTTTAAAACAGAACCTCGGGAGGTTTACTTCCTGCAGAGCATGCCACATTTAACTGATCTTGTGTCACATTTTGTATTCAACCCAGTCGGATGCGTCTGTAGAATACGCCGACTGCAGCTCTGCAGAGAGGTTAGCAACCTTCTCCTAACGAGTGTTCTAGTTATGATACTAAAGCATCTGATGGTGAGGCTTCAGTCCTGGAGGTTTGGAGAATATGAAGCATTACTTCATTCCCATTACTCCCAGCTTCTCTCTGATCCGAAATATCTGTTAGGGGCCCCTTCTATGAGTCAAATGAAATTATTTAATTATTTACTGTCCTTGAGACCATTTAACTGTGTGTAAACAAATGAGTTCTGGGTCGTTTAAAAATAATGTTACCTACAACTTATTCACTTAAAAATTAATATATAAGTTGGCGACCGTAGTCGAAGGTGACATGAAGGTTCCCTTTTCAATAGCTACTACACCGAGGTGTAGGGCAGGGCGCTACTCTTTTTCTTGGATTGCTCCACTTTACCTTTTAATGGCATATCAACCGTACAATGGCCCAGGACACCGGGATTCAATCCCAGGTCGAGTTATACCAAAGACTCAAATGATACTTGATACCTCCTTGCTTAATACTTAACACTATAAGGTACGTATCAAAGGAGTAGCGCCCTCCTCTACACCTCGGTATAGTAGCTATTGAAAAGGAAGCCTTCGGGTCGCCCTCAACTACGGTCGTCAACTTACACATATAGCTGTTTTCGCAGTTTAAATATTCTCCTATCATTATTTACGTTATAAACAAGTATCTTTCCTGTCTGTGCCTTTTGATTTTCAAACTAGAACTTCGTGTTTATAAGATTGGTGACTGCGGGTGCTCATTGCCACTTTTCTTGTAAGGAGGACCATAAATTATTTTAACCCCCAAGTTGGGGTATGGACCAAAAATGTCATATGCCACTGCTTTAGTCGATCCTTGACGTAGTGTACTGACCCTCACAGATCATAACAGTTGTAGTAATGAGTTCAGTGGTGTTTATGAGCCCTGTACTTAAAACCTTGTACCAAACTAAAAGAAGCTTAATAAGACTTTTAGCTACTTCAGCGTGGAGTGGTTATTAGCTGCCTAATAACACAGTCGAGTACAAAAGAGGAGCCTTCAGTCCCACACCTGTGTATTAGTGTATACAGGTGCTTGTTTGCAAATAAATATCGACAGTACCTTCCAAAAATAGATATACCTCTGTCAATATTTTTCTAAACCAAAGATAAACCAAATGTACAATCAAAATGGGAATTAAATATTATTTATTACCAACGTCTACCACACTCTGTAAACAGAAGTAAAGAGAGTGTCCTCGCAGTGCAATAGTTGAAGCACTGGACTTCGGAAACGTAGTAAGCGAGTTCGAATTCCAGTCGCACTATTGCGTTCACTTTCGGACAAATACCCTTGGGAAAAGTATGGACCCTCTTATCCTCCCTGCTATGTGTTAAATAGCATCACATATGTTCTTCTACTAGGATGGCTTTGGCATTAAATAACCCATGAAGGTTGATATGCCATTAAACAAAAAACCCAAACCAAAGTAAAATTGCACACCTTCACTCACACACACACACACACACACACACATATATAGATACATATATATGTATATGAGAAAGAATACTGATTATTGGACTGCTTCACATTGATATTTTTCCAAGATATATAAGTACAGCAGCCCCAAAATAAGTAGAATGTTTGGTTACAGAGTTTTCATGCTGCAGAGTTTGGTACTAAATAATACCTAATAATATCAATTTTGATTGTATAATGTTTCATTAGAAATGTTGAAATCGCGCTATCTTAGGTTTAAAAGAAAAATAGATGCTATTATAAAAAATGGTTTCGGGTGTACTTATTTATAGGTGATAATATAAATATGTACATGTATATGATATTTATCTCCCCCTGCACCCACGGGGGGGTCTCCGTTATGTAATGTCTAAACTGATGGACAGCGGTCTCGAAGTAAGCGAGTTCGAACTCCAGTTGCGTTATTACGTTAAACTTTCGGACTAATACCCTTGGGAAAGGCATGAACCCCCTTATTCCCAACGTCTATGGGATAAATAGTTTCACTACTGTTCTTCTACAAGGAGGTTCATTTAAACAAAGGAACCAAACCCAACCGACTTCCTACCAAATCTGATTTGTCATGAAGTTTTTTTATTGTTGGGGGCACGCACAAATCGCGACGGAAACGTCACATAAAATTATTGATCCTATCGGCATTCCCTATTTTAGAACACTTCAAGTTCAGAGCTATAAACCCAGCCTTTTAGACGAGAGACAGGTGTGACCTAGGGGAAAGGCCCCCTGATATCAAACTAATATTATTTTCTCACCCATCCAGCACGGTTGTGCTAAGCAAATATATATATATATATATGTAACACACGTGTCTGTGCGTATATATACATATATATACGTATTGGGTTAGCCCAAAAGATTGTTGTCGTTAAATGACTGAAGAGCTGTTTATTTAACGTTCATAGAAATCTTCAAAAATTGTTTGTCCTTTGACAGCTGTCATATGAATGTACATTTTTTAATGAGAAAATTGATGCATTTTTGTTTATTGAATTTCACATTGACGATAGTAGAAAATACATTTTTTTTTAAATTTTGCCTCACTGATTGTGTACAATAAGTATTGAGACCGAAGGGAAACACGAATAAAGCGTTCACTTTCTTCAAAATTGCCCAGTTGTCATTAGACGAAGCATCTTTGAGAATCCTCTTTTGACATGACGTGAAACTCCTCCGTCTTATTTTTCTTTTAATGTCCTCCATGCCCTCAAATGCTACTCTTGAAATAAATTTTCAGTTTAGGAAAAAAGAAAATATCGCATAGAGCTAGGTCTGAGGTGTATGGCAATACTGTACTATAGTATTGTTTATTTTATTTTTTTGACTTTTTCTTAGATTACTTTGTTGCGAGAAAGCCCTGGAATACAATGTTCTCAAGTTGAGGTGCTCAATTTTTAATGCTCTTTAGAGAAGGCAGCAGAAGTACGCACTTGATGATCAGAAGGCAGCAGAGTTCCCACCCCCATCGCCGTTCATACCCAATCATGTATTTTCACGCTCATTCTGGTCTAATTTTCTTCATTCTCCCCCCCCCCACCTCTCTCTCTGCTGAAGTTCCCATTTTGTTATGTGCTACCATTTATCAAATTTATTTTAGGTTATTATGAGCTCGGAAGTAGGGGGAATCCAGTGAGAATTGAACTCAGTAGTAATGGTTGGTAGCCAAGCTCGCTAACCATTACATACGCGAATCGTCCATATTAAGCTAAGTATAGCTTACAGTGAGTAAAGACGGAGAGACGTAATTTGTGAGGATGGGCCACCATTTTAAGGGATAATAAAATGATTGATTTTAACGGCATGACAACCTGTCTAGGGTTATTTTACACAAGAGATTAGGAAATCGTGTTCATTGTATGTTCATATTTACATTTTTTGCTTAGTTATTTCAAAAGATTTCGAATATGAATAATTTTTAAACAGTTCTATTGATCCATTGATGCAAACCTTACAGATACTGCCAAACTGGTTCAAAATTGACCTGGTGGTAATGCCAATGAGGGGTTACTCTACACCCATTCTGTCTCCTTAGTGTCATAGCAAAGATACCGCTTTTTAGTGGGGTTTTTGGGGGGATACAGTCCGCGAATGGATTTCTCCTAACTTTTCACTAAGTCAGATTTGACACAGTCATTTTCTCGTAGAGGGCAACGCACGAATCGAAACTCATGCGTGACCGCCATAGAAAATGCTTCGTCCCCTCAGCATTCCCCTTTTGAGACACCAAAGGCGCCAAGTGATAAACTTAATCGTACGCAACAGGTACCCGTTGACAAGGTATAGAATTAACAAAAGAATTTATTTTCTCTTATCAAACGTTTGTTGAATTTCAGTAACCCACGATAAGAGCAAAACTGAATATTTTAAATGATTAACATAATAAAAAGGAGATGATATTTTTTAAAAATATGTATATATAACGTTTTTCCATTTATTTTCGTTACCCGGAATGGAATTAGGATCGACGGATTTTGAGTGCTGTCTTGAAGAAAGAATCAGCAAGACCCGCTTGCGTTGTATTAATTAGCTAAGATTTGGCTTAGATATGGTACGAGGCCATAGGAATGAGGCACCCATTCCTACGGCCTTGTGCTTGCGGTTTAACAGTACTTTTTGAAAACATGTAATACTTGGATTTGAAACAAGGCTGCAAGTACAAGGGTGACTAAAAAGTTTTGCAATATTTTGATACCGTGAATATATGTCATGACCGATACGGTTTAAGCCGTGGTGGTAGGTATCTTCTGTGATTGGTAGTATCATGGTAGTTGGTGTGCTGCCACGTTGTATATTTCTTCACTCAGGGTGTAATTTGAAAGCCACACAAATGAACGTGCAACATAGTCTAATTCGGAAACTTCGGCTTTACGAATTCGAACGGGGCCATAACGTCGAGGAAGCTCCCAAAACCATTTTTTGTGCAAAAGGTGGAAGGCGCAGTTATCACGGTACAGTAACCAGATGGTTCAAGATATTTAGCTCAAGCTGCAGGACCCTCGATGATCAGACAAAGTCAGACAGGCTAAAAACCATCGATTCCAAGACCGTGCCCCAAGCCATAGAGGCAAACCTAGCGAGTAGCCCTCGGAGAGTATCAGGCAAGCAGGGCATCTCATAGTCGAATGTAGTTCGTCACCCTCGCAACCTCAGCCGAAGCTGCCGAATTGTGCCTTACGTTATCAAAATATTGCAAAACTTTTAACTCGCCCAAGCAGAAACGATTTGTGGGTCCAGCTCTTTGACCATTACATCGGGTCGCAACGCTTATATTTTGTCGTGTATTGTTGTTCTTATTATTCGTTGTTAACTACGAGGTCGAGATATAATTTCTATCTATCCTTAAAGAGTTTACAGACAAAAGGTCTAAATTGCAAGCACACGGGCCCCATCTTCCGCCATCATCGAACCGGCCACGTGGTTTCGGTACGCCCACATGAACACAGATGAATGCAACGTGTGACTTGGAGAAGAAGTATAACAACTGTGACAACAAAACGACACACCACGACAATTTACTGCGACTTTGATTACAAATTACTTCCTGGAAAATGTGAAAATTTATGGATACTCATTAAGCGAGCACACGACAAACGATGACAGTCTGGTAACCAGATATGATGAATGCATGCATCTATATTTGCGCTTGTCAAGTGTCAGTTTGTAATTTTGCGCAGCCGTTTGCGCACCACTGCAATAGTGGATTTACGTGGATAAGAGTCGGCCTCTTGCTTGTGGACAGGAACGGGCTGGTTGTCAAAATGATGGACTCTCTAAACAAAAGGGTTCAGGTTCCGTCTGCTGTGATAGTGCTTATTTCACTTTAGCGAGTGATAGGAGGGGGAACATATTTTAGCGTCGAAGTTTTGCAAGTCATTGGTTATAGGTTCTTTCTTCAAGGGTATGGCCACATTCGAAAATATTTTTTAAAAATGCTACGTTCGTGTATTAAATATATATGCAAATGTAACAATTATAATGGAAGATGGTTGACCACGTGACGTTGTGGCTAAAGAACTGGACTGCGATATGGTAGTAAGAGCGTTGGAAGTACACTCGTATTATTACGTTCACTTGGCTTTAACAGTAAATAACACTCAAAGGATGGTATGCCATAAAACAAAGAGACTAAATCGAACAACTAGAAAGGGACAGATATATATATATATATATATATATATATATATATGCCTAAACCTTCGGCTACGATCAAGATGTGATGCAAGGTCAGTTTTGAATTTAGTTTTCCTTCTCCTAGGCTGGTTGCCTAAACAAGGTTAAAGAACCTAATTTGTCCTCCCACTATGGGAGAATGGAGACCAGCTTTCAGGAAATCTAGAAGAGAGCAAGTCATTATATCCCAACTGCATATTGATCATATAAGACTTGCACAATCATTTATGCTAAAACAGGGGGAGGTGTCCTAGTGGTGTAATGGTTAAAGCGATGGACTGCGGAATCATAGTACGCGAGTTCGTACTCCAGTCGCGCTATTACGTTTACTTTCGGGCAAATACCCTTGGGAAAGGTATGAACCCCCTTATCCTCCCAGCTATGGGTTAAATAGTACCACTACTGTTCTTCTAGGAGAATAGATTCGGCATTAAATAACTTACAAAGGTTGATTTGCCATTAAACAAAGAAACCAAACCAAACCCGGAACAACAACCATAGTGTTTGACATGTCAAACGCCTTGCACCATAAAGCACGTTCTCATAGAATATATAGATTTCGCTTTCATCAGAAAGCGATTTTTTTTTTTTTTCAAAGTTTGAATGACTTGTTCGAGAACGTCAACCTGGATGACGTTCTGTCCTTCCTGAGAAAGACAGGGTTATTCCAAAGAATATAATGAATGGAAATCATTTAATCGTACGCAAGCAAATGAGATCTTACTTGTCTTATATGTTTTCTATAAAGCATTCGTTTAAAAATCTTAGATTTAGTAAACCTAAGATTTCTAAACGAAAGCTTTCTAGAAAACATATAAGATAAGTAAGATCTCATTTGCTTGATTTCAATTCATTATATTCTTTAGAATATTAAAACAGAATTTGGCATCAAATAACTAACCAAGATTGATATGCCATAAAAGCCAAACAACCAACCAAGTAGTTTGCCCTACTATTTACCCATAGCTGAAGAGGAGGAGAACAGATCGACTCACGCTATTCCCAAAGCGATTAGCGCGAAGTGATTTGAACTCGGTGAAGTGAAACGTAAACAGTCTCGTCCAGGTTTTGAACTCAGGTCGTCGATTTCAATTTGCTACGACAAAAACCGTTATGCTAAACAATGAATGAACGACCCTTAACATTTGGCCCTGAATATGTATTTATTCAACATCCAATAACATAAAGTGATAACATTCAAGCACTTACTTATACTTTCAGAACTACAGTAATACAATCAAAATCAATGCAATACCCTAAGTAAACAATGTTGTCTACACCTTGATGTTGCTTACTGTGTTTATTTCGATATTAAAAAATACTAAAACCCCAGCACTGATACACAATAGTATTGATGATATAATAATTACGTATTATTGTCGATTTGAGTACATTTGGCAGATGAGTATTGCGGGGGGGGGGATTACATGACGTCTTCTCGAAAGTTCTAAAAAAAAAAAAAAACTCAGTTTGGATCAGTTACAATAAGTTTAGGCTTAGAAACAAGGTAATCTTCGAAGTTTCCAAAATACATCTCATGTGATGAACGACTCCTGGCTTTTTAGGTTCATTATTTAGTAGTCTCTCCATTTGTACGTGTTTCTTGAACCTCTCTGTCTCTCATATATATATATATATATATATATATATATATATATATATATATATATATGACAATTTTAGCAGTGCATTCGATTTATGCAATACAGCCTAATGGACGAGATGCAATTAGACATACCGCCTGCATCTGTCATGTCGAGAGACAGCTGCATTTTAAGCAACAGTCGAACTGTAAATAAGTTAAACTAAATAAATAAATTTTCTGCCTGTCTTATTTCGAACTCCTTCGTCTCACATATAAATATATCCCAACATTCCCAATAGACAGCAATAAATTGAAAAGTTCAATAAAAACGTTGAGAATGCGTTGACGCGTATAGCCGTCATAATTACAATGAGGAAATAAAAATGAACGAAAGGAAGTCTAAACAGTCAGTCTTGAGACCGACACTTGCGATAAAGTCGCGGTGTTGGGGGGAGCTCTTCAACGGACAGCCTTCATCTTCTATATTCTTGTGTTTCATCTAGTGAAATGGAGAAAAGAAATTTAAACAATGCAAACACTTCGTGACTTGCGAATATAATTGCTATTGAATCATTGTTAGTAAATTAATCTCTATCCGATAATAATATTTCCTCTTCTCTTTCTCTAAACTTGCAATAAATCTAGTTTTTATTCCTTGTTTGTATTTAATTGTTAGAGGTTCGCCAACAGTCATCGACGCGGAGAATGGGATCGACGAAGCGAGTTCAAATTCCACTTAAAACATTTTGCTTTCACATGCAGTTAATTCCCTTGGGAAAGGCATGAACCTGCTTCTCCCTCATGGACCCTTCCAACCCACTTTCAGCTCTGTCGGCAGGGCTTAGAATACACCAACTGTATCACTTGCAGTAGGCTGAGTATCTCCCCCAAAAAAAATCGGGGTCCAGGGGGTTGACACTAAACTGTATCTATCTAATGGCAATTTTCTAGTTCTGGAGAGCATAGATTACCCCTTCGTTGCTCTTACTCCCAAGTTTACTTTAACCGTGGAGATTAGTAACTGTTAGGGTTCCATTTAGGGCTCAAATTGTGGTGTCTAAAGACTAGTTGTATTCGATAGACATACTTGATGCCATGAAACTAAATTATTTCTATTAAAAATTGTTACTTGAAGATTGTGAGGCTGTTTTTTCTGGGGGGGGGTTGTAAAATCATATGACATCGTCATGAAAGTTCTTAATAAAGCTCAGTTTGGATCAAAGTTACAGTAAGGTTAGGCTTAGAAACAAGGAAATCTTCGAAGGTGTGATGAACGACACCATGCTTTTTAGGTTCATTACTCAGAAGTCTCTACACCTGTATTGTTTGACCGACCGGCTAGGCCTGTAGAATACACCGACTGCTTCTCTGCAGAGGGATAAGAACCCCACCACCACCAACGAGTGTCCTGGATATGACACTAAACAATCTGATGGTAAGGTTCCAGTATTGCTGGAGGTTTGGGAAATGCAGAGTACCCCTTTATTACTATCAGCCCCAGGTCCACTCTGGCGCGGAGTGGTAGCACCTGATAAGGTCCGATCTATGGGTCAAATAGAACTAAACTATGTTGCCTGAAATTGGAGTGTTTTTACATATAAACTGCATATTTATGCTAAACTGAATTACTTGAAATAGAATAGTTTTGACATGTAAACTGCGTACTTATGCTAAACTGAATTGTTTGAAATGGAACTGTTTTTGTATGTAAACTGAATGGCTTGATTTAGAACTGTTTGAATAAACTGAATAGCTTGAAATAGAAGTGTTTTGACTATTAAATTGTGTACTTATGCTAAATTGAATTGTTTGAAATAGAACTGTTTTTGTATAAAATGGATTTGTCATTAAATAACCAACAAAGGTTGATATGCCATAAAACCCAAACAAACAAACCTTTATTTATTTCTTGAATCTCTCTTATTTACTAAGGATAATCCTTATTTGCGTGAAACCATACAACTATATGCAAATTAGTGACTATTATTATATAGCAAAATTACTTGAAACTATACAATCATTAGTTTATGGCTGTACATAGACTATTAGAATTTGATTGGAATACTTGAGGTCATTCAACTGTGTGAATTATTTCTATTAGATAGGAGTTTCTGATATCAAAAAACATTTAAGAAATAACTACACAAATAGAAAAGGAAAAGGAACACGATTCCCTAACCTCTAGACATGAAATAATCCTTGATGGGTTTACATGCCGTTAAAATCAATTACATCATCAGTGAGGTGATGACAGTTCTTTTAACCTAACAATTGGTTACCGAATGAGAAATAACCAAAACGGAGGTTGGAAATGAAATGGAAATCTTTATAACATTAACAAAATATAACTCTTGCCAGCGGCGTGAAGAAAGTAACCGCTGCTGGACTTGACTAATTTGTATATTATCACCTCTTCACAATAGTGTCCAATGTATTTTTAGGAAATGGGACATACCCATTAATTTTTATGGGTAGGGTATATAACAACAGCCTAAAGTGTGAGCCACCCGGTAAGAATCGAATTAATTTATATTCCGTGAGCCTTGCTCAGTGAACATTACACCACCTGCGGCAACTATGAGTTTTTTTTTAAAGTAAATGTTCAAATAAAAGTAGCACTAGCTTTGTTAGCGTAACGGTTATCATCGTAAGAAATGGAATTGGCGATTCGAGTTCAAATCCTGGTCGAGGCAGTTTGCGTTTCATTTGAAAAAGGCATGAATCCATCTGTTCTCCCTTCCCTGCAATAGGAAAATACTTGGACAGACTGGGTTCTTTTGTCTAGTATAGGCAACAAGTTCAGAAGGAAAACTGTATTAAAACTAGCTTTACCCCGCTTGTCAAAGTCTGTCAGTGACGTAAGGATTGGATACATTTGTACTCATTGAGTTTTCACATTAGAACCCAGTGCTCCAACAATGATTGGCACAACTGTCATCTTCATGTTGAATAGATCTCTTAATTCTTGCGTAAGGTCCAGTTTTCATTTTACTCCCTGTTCCAGCAGAACAGAGAAATCCGCCATCTGGCATGTTTTTTTGTTTGTTTTTTTGCGGGGGCGGGTTTGGTGGGGGTGATTTTGTTTAGGCTAACTATATCCGGTCTTCTGGTCTGGGTTGGGAACTAACTCGCTTTTCATTTGCATCTTAAGATTCCAGAGGATTTTGTGTTCTTAATTGAGTGTGTGTGCGTGTGTGTCATTGCTTTTTTTTATGACCAAATTGTTGTCCCTATCATCAAATGAATAAATCACCCTTCTCATCCAGCTCTATTATCATCATCAGATATCTCGTGGTCATCGCTCAAGATTGGTTGACAGCATGTAGGTCTCAAGTCCCTAGCACCTTCCTCAGTATCTTTGCAGACCCCAACATCGTTGCGGTCGAGACAGTCTCAATCATCCCACGAATTCATCCAATCTAAAATCTATTGTTTTTGGCACAGTTCCAAATATGCCAATCATTACCGTCACCACCTCTTCTTCTTCTTTTGTCTCTATAATGATAGTAGCAGTCTTTTATTAATGCTAACATGTTCCTTTCTTTATTACGCGCCGTCTCTCTCTCTCTCTCTCTCTCTCTCTATATATATATATATATATATATATATATATATATATATATATATATATATATATATATCTTAATTTTCTTGAGTAGTTATCCAATGACAAATCGTTCTTTTTTTCTACTTTCTTTATATATCATTAAGAAAACAACTAAGAGTTTTTTTAATCATTTTCTCAGATTCTTTTTTTTCTTTTTTTTTTCCATTTTTCGATATATTCTTATTTACGTATTTGTTTATTCATTTTATGCAAAACTTCTTAGTTGTTTTAAATCCAACCTATCAGTGTCCCTTGTTTTCAAATTTCTTCTTAATCCAACGTCTCATTTCGTGTTCGTCATTTCATTTGATTATAGCATTAATTTTTAAAAGTTATTTATTCGTTTAATATTCATTGGGTTGTCAAATCAGTTGAGTCTTGTGGCTTTCGTGCGAGGTCAGTGGACAACAAGTCTCCTCAGTACACCAGCACTTTGATAACTGTCCCAATGTTTGCTTTTATCTATCTTAACAGAATATTAAACTGTCAAGAGTTATTTTATGCCTAGAGGTTAGGGAATTGCGTTCATTGTACGTTTGTATTTACATTTTTGTGTTGTTTCTTTTTGGTTTGGTTTGATGGCATGTCAACTATTGTAGGTTATTTAAAGCCAAATCCTCTTTATACATATATATTAAATATGTGAGATTTGCTTTAGTTTGGTTTTATGGCATATCGACAATTGTAGGTCATTTAATACCAAATCCTTTTAATACATATATATTAGATATATGATTCCTAAACACATTTTGTTGATAACATTTTTAAACGAGCCTGAGATTTTTTCATATAGTTAAATAAGAATAATTCTATTGACAATCAATTATTTGTTAGCACACAGTTAAATGTTTTCAAGCATTGCTATTTAACACAAACAATTCAACTAAACATCAGTCGTTTATTTACACACAGATAAATGAACAAAGTTCTATTTCTAACAATTCAATTTAGCATTAGTCATTCGTTTGCATATAGTTTAAATCTCAAACAGTTCTATTTAACCCATAGATAGGACCCTTTCAGGTGCTATCACTCCGGGTCAGAGTGAACCTGGGAGCGATAGTAATGAAGAGGTACTTTGCATTCCCCAAAGCTCCAGCATTAATGGAGCCTAATCATAAGATTGTTTAGTGTCATAATCCAGGACATTCGTTGGGGGAGTTTGACCCCTCTGTAGAGATGCCGTCGGTGTATTCTACAGTCCCAGCCGATTGGGCACTTTCTTTGGGGGATTTTTTAACATAGTTGTATGGTTTCAAGCATTCCTATCTGATATTAATTTATACATGATTATATGGTTTTAAAGTAATTATTTCTCTTTAATACTAATAATCTTTTGCTGTCACACATTTATATGAACGAATGTTTGGTTGGTTGGGTTTTATGACATATCAACCTATATAGGTTATTTAACGCCAAATCAATTTTTATGTAAAAACAATTCCTTTTAGAATAAGTACACAGTTTAATTGTCAAGAATATTTCTATTTTAAGCTATTGTTTAATCAAAGAGTTCTAATTCTAACAATTCAGTTTAGCACAAATACACTGTTTAGTTCTATCTAACCCATAGATAAGGCCTATCAGTTGCTACCATTGCGGGCCAGAGTGGACCTGGGAACAATCGCAGTGAAGGGGTACTCCAAGTTCCCCAAAGCTCCAACATTACTGAAACCTTACCATCAGATTGTTTAGTGTCATATCCAGAACACTCGTTGATGGGAGGTTACCCCGCTGCAGAGGTGCAGTCGGTGTATTCTACAGCCCTAGCCGACTGGGCAAATGATCGAATGGGTTTTTGAGATTGTCATATGATACCCAACAGACAATCCCATTCTCAAAGGGACATAATCATCTATAGTCCCCCTACACCGGTATCTATGCTAATGTGTATAAGTGTGTCTGTATGTGTGTTCTGCATTTTAACTCTTGGATTGTGAGGTACGCACGTTATCTCGAATCTGCTAGAGATTAAACTATCTTTGTCACCTCACTATTTTTTTTTTCTCTTATTGCCTCTCTTTTCCTTTCTCATATAATTATTTTGTAAAAAGTAAACGAATTAACTGAAAATGACATGTCTCTAAATGAGACAGTTTTCAACTACCACTCCACGATTCCCTGTCTATCTCAATGTTGTCGTGGAATAATTATAAATAAATTAGTTTTGAAGATAATTGTCTTTATAGGGAGCTTGATCCTTTTTGAGTGGCTCCTGTGGTGGCCTTAGTCCCAAACCAACTTGAAGTTAATAAATATCTTCTTGGGTTACTTGGGATACATGGTATTTCAAGCACGATTCCCGGTGCCGGATCCATATTTATAAAGCTTCTGAATTGTATTTCAATGGAGAATGCTAATAGAGATTATCAGTAAGAAAGGTAGACTATTTAAACCGAGTTCAAATCTCGGCTGATGCTGCTCGTGCGTATTATGAAAATCTTTTTTTCTTATAGATTATGATGATATGTAAACAATGGTTTTTCCGGTGGATGTTTTAAAAATTAAACCCATGAATTATAATTATAAAAGTCATGGAGTATGGATTTCTCTTTTCGGGAGACTGCAAAACGCACATCTTATCTGGTGGGTTGACCAGGCCCAAAGAGGCACATTTTCTTTTACATCGAAAATTAAACTTTCGATCTTAGAGGAATTGTGGGATATTTTATTTAATTTTTGCATTTTATTATTGTTTTATTTGTTATTTTAAACTTTATTCATTTATCAATCCCCCATAAACAATACAATTAAAATGCTCTAATTTTGTGAATAAAGTATTTCCTGTCCAGTTTGTAACAGAATGATAATTCTAAGAAGGCCTGTATTCGTTTTTGTACTTTTTTTTTGTCGAAGAATGATGGAAAGTACAAATGAAATAAATGCAAGATTGAAGACAGGAAATAAAGCAAAATAAAGAAAGTATTAAAGAAGGAAATATTGAAGTTTAGTAGGAATAAGCAAAGAGCGAAATAAAAGAAGGGGAAAAGAGAATAAAACAAAGAAGGAGAAAAAAAACGCAGGTAGAAAATAATAATAAAAAGAGAGAGAGAGAAAATAGGAGGTCAAGAAAAAGAACGCTGACGCGTCAGTATTATGACCAGACTTTTCAAAAAGATTGACGTAACCCCTCCTCACTGTCTTTAAAAATACGCGCACCTCACGCACAAATAGAGACATATATGTTGTCTTTGTCAGGCCTTACGTGTTAGGAGGCTTGTTTCATCACCTCCAAATAATAATTACCTTGCGCTAAACAAGAAGCAAAATGATAGACAATGCAGACAGAAATGTGAAGAAACAAACACTAGAAAAGATACGTTTTTTATTGCAGGGCCGCGGGAGGCGAATACGTTTGGTGGTGGTGGTGGTGAGATTTGTATAATAAACGAAATTTTCCAGTTCCATTCAAAACCCCTCTTACACCCCGCTACCTGTCTTATTTGTAGCCATGGCCAATTTTTATTTTTCGGTTTCATTTATCATCATTGTTTTTTGGGGTTTTTTTTTTTGTTTGTTTTTTTTTTTTTATCAATATCACATTACAGAAAAACAACTTTCAGAAAACTTTTTTTCCGCATCGTTCAAATAAATTTCGTGCTTGATGCTTAATTTTTTCTTCTCTATCTCGTTTCTTCTTCTTCTTTGGCTCTTTATTTCTTTATCGTTTTTTTTCCTCTATTTTCTTTAATTTTTTTTTTCTTCTCTTCATTTCATTTCCTTCTTTTTCTTTTCCCTTTCGTTCTCTTCAGTTTCTTCTCCATCTTTCTTTACATCTTTTTTTTTCTCTTTTAGCTTCCTCACTTTTTCACCTTCTCTTTCTTTCTTTCCTCCTTTGCTTTCTATTTTCTTCTTACTTTCTTTGCTTTCTCTGACGGAGTTCCAGTGACGTAGTGGCTAACGTGCTGGTCTTGCGAAATCGTAGTAAGCGAGTTCGAACTCCAGTCGTGCTATTACGTTCACTTTCGAACTAATACTCTTGGGAATGGTATGAACTAATTTTCTTCTCTTAGGTTGGTTTTGGTATTAAATAAGCCATCAAGGTTGATATGCCATTAAAAAACAAAGAAAGCAAACCAATTCAAACATTCTTTCTCTTTTTTTTTCTTTTCTTTCTCTTAGTTGTCTTTTCTTTTCGTTTCACTTTCCTTTCTTGCTTCTATATTTAATTCTTTTTTTTTTTTTTTTTTCTTTTGGCTTTCTTTGTTCGTTCTCTCATTCCCTTAATTTTTTATTTGTTTCCTTTTCCTTCTTAAGCTCTCGTTTTATTTTTCATTTTTCTTATTCTTATTCGGATTTTGATTTTTCTTTTTCGATTTTCAATTCATTATACTTAAACCGTCGCTTTCATTCATATTTTTTCTTTTCATAAAATAATTTTTAGCTTTTTTAAAATATATTTTCATTACTTACTTTTTTTTTTAATAGTTGTTTTTTCTTTTTTTTCTTTCACCTTGTTTCTTTTCTTTCTCTCATCTCTTCTTTCTTCATCCTCATTTCTCTCATTTCCCTTCAGTTTTTTTGTTACTTTACTCTCTTTTTTCCTTTTTCTATTTTCTTCGTTGTCTATAAAATTAATACACAATTGAAGATTTCAATGAAGGCGATTTTATTAATACTTTCATTTCCTATTATTATTATTATTATTATTATTATTATTTCACAGGTTCAGAATAAGGCGCCTAAAAAACGGCTTAATTATTTTGTATTTATTTATTTTATATGTTGCTACCTTTCGTCTTTTTCATTTTCCCATTAATTTTCCTCAGAGATAATAAATATACTCTCCATATGTTACTCAGAAATGATGAATAGGAGTTCTTCATAGATGGGAGTTTAAAAAAACTTATTTCTATTTCTTTATTTTATATTTTATCATAATTAAACCATTCTCGATGATAGACAAGGCGAACTTTGAACTAATATGGGATTTCTTTTTCTAAAGGAATAGATTTTACAAGTTTACTACCAAAAAGGTTAACACTTTCACGGGCGCGTTTCTTGCTTTTTAACATGGAATCCATTATAAATGATAAAACAAGATGTTTTTATTTGTTTGTTTTTCCACACCCACACACCCTTTTCTTATCTACTTTCTCCTGTTTTTCACCTTCTGTTTCTCTTTTTCTTTATAATGAAACATTTTTCTATATCTAAATTTTATCTTCTCTTCCTTTCCAGGCGTCTTTGTTTTAAACTCTGTGCACTTTGCTACGTATAAATGCGTATTTTTCTCATTCCTATTTCAATAACGAGAAATTTTCCATCTATCTTTTCCCTTCCTTTTATTACACATTTCTTATATATATATATATATATATATATATATATATATATATATAGCTAAAGTTGGCGACCAGAAGGCACTTTTCTCGATTGCTACTACTCCTTTCCATTGATTGCTCCACTTTACCCTTGATACGTAACTTATAATGCTATGTGTTAAGCAAGGCGGTACCAGGTGCCATATTTTTGTCTTTGGTATGATTCGACCTGGGATTGAACCCCGGTCTCCCGAGCCATTGGCGAATACTCTACCCACAAGGCCAATGGGATATATATGAGGCGTTCGTTGTGCAATGGTAGCCTTCGTAAGTGGTAGGTCGTTTGGGTTTTATGACATATCAACCTTTGTCGGTTATTTAATGTCAAATCCATTTTTATACAAATAATCAGTTCTATTTTAAACAGTTCTGATTAACATGAGTACACAGTTTAATTGTCAAAAACATTTCTATTTCAACCTATTCAGTTTAGTCAAACAGTTCTAATTCAAACAATTCAATTTAGTATAGGTATGGTTTTATCTCTACACACACACAGTGAAATGCCAAAAGAGTTCTATTTCAATTCAGTTTCGCATAAATACGCATTTTAGTTCTATTTAACCCATAGATACGACCCTATCAGGTGCTACCACTCCGGCCCAGAGTGGACCTGGGAGCGATGGCAGTGAAGGGATACTCCGCATTCACAAAAGCGCCAGCAATACAGGAACCTTACTATCCGATTGTTTAGCGTCATATCAAGACACTCTTTGCAGTCGGTGTATTCTACAACCCCAGCCATCATAAGAAATGGACACAGTGATAAAAGTACAAATCCCAGACGAGACAGTTTGCATTTCACACAGCGCTTATACCCTTGGGTAAAAAGTAGGGCAGACTGGCTATTCAACCTTAGTAGGCAACCGATCTAGGAAAAGGAAAAAACTGAATTCAAACCAGTTAAACTCCGCATAAAAGTGACTTTGTATCACATCCTTCTTGTTCTTAGGTAGATGTATGTATGTATGTGTGCGCATGTGTGTGTGTGTGAGAGAGAGAGATTTAGTATAAAATCTGACGGTATCAGAAAAGAAAAGACGGTACATAAACACAGCGTGGCATATAGGAAAAGCTTCATTAGAAATAATCTATTTTGTTTTTGTGAAATAATTCATTCTTTTTCTTATATATATATATATATATATATATATATATATATATGGTGTTTGGTGGGTGTCCTCATCGTGTAATGGTTAAAGCGATGGACTGCGGAATCGTAAGTAAGCGAGTTCGTACTCCAGTCGCGATATTACGTTCACTTTGGGGCAAATGCCCTTGGGAAAAGTATGAACCCCCTTATCCTCCCATCTATGGGTTAAATAGAACCACTAGTGTTCTTCAAGGAGAATAGCTTTGGCATTAAATAACCTACAAAGGATGATATGCCATTAAACAAAGAAACCAACCAACAGGGTGTTTGAAAAGATATAATTTCGTAATTGAATAACTTGACCAATTTTCTTTCAAATGATCTAAAATTTTTACAGCGGGTGTATTTATATGCTCAATATTTAAACGCCTTTTCTGTTGCAGTGAATAGATTTTCTATGTATAAAACATCAAATATAGAACTTTAACTTGTTTCTACTCATTCTGTTAAAATTTAAGATAATTTTGAACAAGAAATGATCAAGTTATTAGATTACGAAATGACATCATTTTTCGTAAACACCTTTGTTTATATATATATATATATATATATATATATATATGATAAAAATAAGAGGATAAACCAAACACTGACAACGGATTCAATATTTCATTCTTTATTGGAAACAGAACTTCCTCCGAATCACCGAAATGTTGAATCCGTTGTCAGTGTTTGGTTTATCCACTTACTTCTATCATCTTGTCAGATTTACTGAGGTTCAATACCGGGTCGAGTCATACCAAAGATTTAAAAAATGGTACTTGATGTCTCCTTGCTTAACACTCAGCATTACTAGGTAAGGATCAAGAATAAAGTGGAGCAATCTAGAGAAAGGAGTAGCGCCTCGGTGTAGTAGCTATTAAAAAGAGAGCCTTTGGGTCACCCTCGACTATGGTCACTTACCATTCTTCGATATATAGATATATATACACGAGGAGGCGCTCGTAATGTAGTAGATATCATCGAAGAAAACAGATTCGGTGACCCCGAGATCATATCCCTATCGAGGCCATTTGCATCTCACATGGCTCAAATACCCTTGGAAAGGTATACATTCAGCTATTCTCTCTCCAGCTATGAGCAAATAGTAGAGCACACTGGTCTCTTTAATCTTGGTATAGCAACTAGTCTCGAAAGAAAACTCTGCTTAAAAATTGACCTTGTGTCACATCCTGCTCGTCTGGAGGTGTTGGTAAATATATATATATTTATATACATTCACGAAGTTCTTACCCAAATGTTAGAAGAATTCAAACAGATTGATTTAAAGTTAGTTTTCCGTTTCACACTGCACATACTTCATATCTCTCGAAATCATAACACCAACAAGTGAAGAACCTTATTTCCTATTATTTTTCCTTTTCTACAATGAAGACATTTGACGCCTTCAGTTTTCGATTTTTTGCGTAACACTTTGTATATATGGCATATCAATGCGATATATATATATATATATATATATATATATATATAGCCTGAGAGTGAGATAGTCATAGAAGTGTGAGAAATGATACGCCAACCATGTCAAATTGCATTTTGTGCTAAACTAATTGAAACTCAGTATAAATTGATATTTTAATTATGTTATATAAAATACATACGGAAGTATTATATATATATATATATATATATATATATATATATAGTTGTTGTTATTATTATACTCCTTTAGAGTTTTTCACATCAGTGTCAGCTGATGGTCTTTCACTGGAGTTTCAATGACAGCAAGTCCCCAGGACTCGTCTCAGGATTCTGGCCGTTCTTAGCAATGCTGTCGTTTGGATAGTCTCTACTCGTCTGCCAAATTCTAAGTCTTCCGGGCCTTTTAATAATCCTTTAGTTATTGTACCTAATGCACCAATCACAATTGGCACAATCGTTACTTTCATGTTCCACAGCTTTTTCAATTCTCAAGCAAGGTCGTGGTACTATTTACCAACCCCTCCGCTCGGGCAGGATATGACACAAGGTCGATTTTTAAGCGGAGTTTAACAGGTTTTGAATTCAGAGTTTTCCTTCTCCTAGACTAGTTGCCTCACCAAGGCTGAAGAACCTAGTCCGTCCTACTATTTACCCATAGCTGGAGGGAGAATAAGGGGGTTCATACCTTTCCCAAGGGTATTTGCCCGAAAGTGAACGTAATAGCGCGACTGGAGTACGAACTCGCGTACTACGATTCCGCAGTTCATCGCTTTAACCATTACACCACGAGCAAGGTCGTGGTACTTATCCTTCTATTCTGTGGTCCGCCGGGACAGCAAAGTCTACAATTTTGCAGATTCTCTTTTTTTTTTGTTGATTATTATTATTATATTATTATTATTATAAATATTTTACGCGGTACAAGACCTCCATTTTGGTGAGCATCAAACTCGCACACTATAACTTAAAAGATGAATCAACTAATAATTGCTCTACGGAAAAAAAATCTCTCTCTCTCTCCCCCTATATATATATATATATATATGCTTGTGTATGTATATATATATATATATATATATATATATATACATACACACACACACTTTTAATGTGTTCTATTTCTCGCGACAGCTGCGCACCATATTATTTCTTAATTCAAAAACGATACAATTCCTGCACTCTATGACCCATGTAGTTTTCCATGTACCAAACGTCCTATTAATTTCCTTTCCTGAGTGTTCACTATTTTTCATTCCAATCTTATGAATCTCATTATTTAGTTTCCTATTTTCCCGACTCTTCTTTCTGCGTGTGTGTGTATGTCTCTCTCTCTCTCTCATTCTTACATATATTTCAGCCCACCCACCATTTTTTTTTCATCTCTTTCTCCGCCACACCTCTGCCAATTCCTCTTCTCTATTTCTAGATCAGTTTACCAATATCCACCCCCACCTGCTGTAATGTATTCTTCCCGGCTAAATTTATATCCAACTCAACTCTTTCCCCACGGCTCCCCCTCCAATCGGGGTTTTTGTGCCCCCCCCTCAACGCTCTCACACCAATGAGAGATTCATCTAAATTCAAATTTACAAAGCTGTCAGATGAAGGAACAGTCCAAACAATTCAATAAATGAACAACTGCCTTCTTTTGTCTTTCATCAAAGTCCACAGAAATGTCCAGTGACTTTTTTCTTCCTCGTCGTAGTCTTCCTCTTTTCTTTTTATTTTCCGATCTTTCTTCTATTTACCATAATGACAAATGAACCAGTCCAAGCTACACACCCCTCCAAACTAATCCCGATCACCTCGATTCAACATATTTTCAATGTATCATGTCAAATGAACCCAAAACGAAAGAAAGAAAAGAAATTCCTCGCCAAAACATGACTCCCACCCACCAAGTCGGCTGTTGTGCATTGACTGTGGTCGGGTAGAGAGTTCGATTTGAAAAGAAACCTTTGGCGGCGTTTGAAATTCGTTCTGATTTGCCGGGGCAATGAAAAGAATTTGTTTATTTGCTCTGTTACACATATCATCCCAGGACGCCTATCGTAAAATCCCGCTCTTAAAATAAGCTGAGTGTATCCCCTGCAGAGGGGTATGATCCTCCTTTCCCCCCCCCCGACACAAAAAAAAAACTTGATATCATATAACTAAATTATTTGTATTAAGAATAGTTACTTGAAGCTGTATATATACTGAGGATTATTATCACATACTAGAAACCATATAACTGTGTGTAAACAAATAATTATTATTAAATAGAAATGATTACTCGAAATCATATACTTATTAGTGTTAGATAGAAATCTAAACGTGCTATTATGTTAGAAAAGGTAAGTAAAAAAAGTAAAGTGGACAACCCGAAGGCTTCTTTTTCAATAGCTACTACACCGAGGTGTTAGGAAGGGCACTACTCCATTTTACCCTTGATCCATACCTTATAATGCTAAGTGTTAAGCAAGGCTGCATCAAGTACCATTTTTGAGTCTTTGGTATGACTCGACCTGGAGATTGAATCCTGGTCTCTCGGACCACTGGCGAACACTCTACCTATTAGTCCAATGGCCCGGTAAGAATACTCATCTCTTCAGCTATGGAGTAGTATCATTGCTATTCTTCTACAAGGATGGCTTCGACATTAAATAACCCATGAAGATTGATATGGCATTAAACAAAAACTGAACCAACACATTAACTGATTGGTTTTAGCTTCTCTGCTACAAGCCAGACATCGGCTGGAAATAATTTTAGTCTGACAAAGAAAGGTGTCATGTATAAACCTATAAAACGGCCTGAGTAGTGCTTTGAATTTTATACACTTGATAAACAACTTCTAGTGATAAATGACTTACCAGATTTGCTGATGACTCTCCGATTCGGTGTTTTCATTTGATGTATCTTGGCGAGAGAATTGTAGAAATTACTTGGCTGGAATTTCCAGAAGTTGACTACTGGAACATTGACGCCATAATGAAGATGAACTTCTGAAAGAAGAAGAAGAGTGATCGGTATAGACTTGCTTAGACTGGATCAAGGCCAAAAAAAAAAAATGTAAGGCACCCAAATACAATATAGCATATATGTGTGTGACACAAGGTCAATTTTTAACATACCTCCTGACAAAACCTCCAAACTACTATACACAGACTTGAAACATAAAATCAAACAAATAATCACAAAAAGATGGCAACAATTGTGGGATGAAAATGCCCAAAACAAGCTCCGCCAAATAGAGCCTCTTCTGAAAGAAAGAAAACGTGAAGCTAGTAATACTAGAAGAGAAGAAACCATTCTTTCTCGACTACGTATAGGCCACACTAGATTAACGCACGACTTTATTCTAAAAGAAGAACCTCCTCCTAAATGTCCATGCGGAAATCATTATACAATTAGGCATATTTTAATAGAATGTACAAACCTATCTCGCATCCGAAAATTTTTTTATAAAGTTAACAGTATGAAGGAATTATTTGAGAAAATAAACCCTAAAAACATAATAGAATTCCTGAAAAGAATTGGCCTTCTATCAAGGCTGTAGGCTCATAGACCTTCAAAATAATTATATAAAAAAATCAAATGCCGACTTCAGCAGACAATTCAAGACTGAACGCTATAAACAAATACCAACGACATCAAAATAAAACGATATGCAAATAATTATACGCATAAAGATTATACGTAATAAAAATAATAAATAAAAACATTTTCGGCATAAAATAACCCAATGGGTTGGCATGCCGTAAAACCCAACCAACTAAGGTCAATTTTTGGAGCGGAGTTTAACAGGTTTTCATTCTGCTGTCGTTCTTGAACAATCCAGCAGAATTAACGTGTGAAACAAAAAAGTTAGGCAGAGTTGCCGGATGCGCCAGGGTGGAGAGGGGGGGGATGATACTTCGAACCAACGCAGAACGCACAGAGACTATTATCTCTTTGCTCAACTACCGAACTATACGTAACTAATACCGCTATTTTTACGCGCACTGTACTAATAAATGTATAATTAAATGGCTTCAGCTTGTCCACTAATCTCGTATTACTTGTCTCCAAGTCACCTAATACTTTGTTTCTTTTGACATTAGATATTTAATTGGAAATCAAGAACTGTTACAAGGTCACAACTAGCACAATCAATACTGTTTGAGCCTGTACATCTCAGCTGTTGCAGGATTGAGATTTTCTTTGTTTTTAAATGACCAATATCTACCTACAAGGGAGTTAAAGTCTTGCAATTTTGCGATGGTTCGGGAGACCTGGGTTCAATCACAGGTTGCGTCATACCAAAGACTTTTAAAATGGCACTTGATACCTCCTTGCTTAACACTCAGTAATATAAGGTACGTAAGTGCAGCAATCCAGGGAAAGGAGTAGCGCCCTTCCCAACTCCTCGGTGTAGTAGCTAATGAAAAGGGAGCCTTCTGGTCGCTCTCGACTACAGTCGCCAACTTTACTTACTTACTTTACTTACAGTAAGGCAGTAAAAACGTAACCGCTGTAGTTGGTGTGCTGACACGTTGTGCATTGCTTTACTCTGTCTGTGATTACTCGAAATCATATACTTATTAGATGATCTTGCAATGTAGTCTAATTCGGAAATTTATGCTTTACGAGTTTGATCAGGACCGTAACGCAGAGGAAGCAACAAGAAACATTTGTTGTTGTGCGAATGATGAAGGGGCAGTTGATCACAGTACAATAACCAGATGATGGCTTGGATTTCAAAAAAGACGATCGACAGTCAGACATGTTCAGGTAGGTCAAAAGCTGTGGCTTCAGAGGGCGTGCTCAAAGAAGTCAGGGAAGCAAATGTATTGAGTTGTACCCGGAGAGTTTCAAGTGTGGGTCGAGACTTTCCCAGCCTCGGTGAAAGTACCCGAAGGTGCCGAATTATGCCTCATGTTACCAATGGCCCAGTCGGCTGGGGCTGTTGAATACACCGACTGCATCTCTGTAGAGGACTAAGACACTCCTCCAACGAGTGTCCAAGATATGACGCCAAACAATCTGATGGTGAGGTTCCAGTAATGCTGGAGCTTTGTGGAATGCGAAGTCCCTCTTCATTGCTATCGGTCCCAGGTCCACTCTGGTCTGCAATGGTTGCACCTGATAGGGTCCTATCTATGGGTCAAATAGAACTAAACAGTGTACTTAGGCTAAACTGAATTATTTGAAATAGAACTATTTATATGTATAAACATGGATTTTCTATTAATAACCTACAATGGTTGTGCCCTAAAACCAAACCAGAGACAGACAGACAGTCAAAGGAATCAATGCTGATGATGCATTAGTTTAATTTAAGTGTTGGGGAGTCGACTATATTAACTTAATCTTGTGAATGGTGCTTATTAATATTTTCCCACTATCCGGTTAGGATAAGAGTGTGTTATCTGTTTTATTCCCATTTGTACAAATGGAAGGCACGAGGCCTTGAGGTTTTTTTTGGGGGGGGGGGAGAAAGCGGTCTTGCTTTAGCTGTGTATTCTAAGGGAACCTAGCTAGCCACATTTGCCGACCCATTCAACAGTGCAATATATAAAGAGTGTATTATCTGTTCATCTCCTCAGCAGTTCTCTTGTCTACAAGCAGAATTTTTTTTTAAAAGTCTGGTTTAGGAGATTTCCTATGGTTGTACCTTCGCATAGCATCAAACAGAAGGGTCGTTTGAAGTCTTACACCTACGTGACACTGTTCGCCTGGGCTAGATAATTTTTTTCACTTGCGATATCTTCAAACCTAATTTTTTTTTCCCGATAGTTAAACTTTCGGTGGAAGTGGAATTCTAGGATATTTTTGAATTTTTTTTTTTTCGTATTTTATTGTTCGTATATTTTTTTTTCATTTGTTTAGTTTTTTCTATTCAAACTTTATTGAATTATTATTTTACCCCCACTTATTGTTAAACCCATAAACATAAATCAGCTGAAGTTATAAGTCTTGAAAAATGTAAGTTTAAAATTAGTTATTTAGTTGAGAGAGGGGGGGCGCCTCGGGTAGTGTAATGGTTAGCAAGCTTGACTAGCCAACCTGCAAGAGTGAGTTCGAGTCTCATTGGGTGACCCATTCAATCGGCCTTGTGCCACATCGAAGCAAAGAGCTTCGTAAATTACTGTTAAGAGAGAGAGAGAGAGAGGCTAGATGTCGCGACGAAAATTCATATTGACTTCAATCTAACATCTGTTCAAACAAAACCGTTGAATTACAAATGACAGAGTGTAGATCGCAAGCAAAGCAAAGATTGTCTAGCAAGATATGTCTACTGCTGCAAAACACTCCATAAATACGGTTTGGGAGTTCGTGTGTCTTTTGTCTTTCCAATAATGGCGCATTTTCCCAGACTTCTGCAACTGGATTCTTATTTCCTTTTTTTCTGGCGCCCTAACCAGCCTTGTGCTTCATAAACGTGTGCAGCTTGGAAATGCAATGTTCAGAAAGGCGTGGAATTACTATGTCTGTCAAATTTCTCGAGTACGTGGAGGGGGGTGTAAAATAGAAAAAGGAATTAGACTATTATTTATTTATTTATTTCTCGTCTTCGCTAAGATAGAATTTCTAAATGAAAAGTTATTGCCCAACACAAACGTCTGTTCCCTCGAATACGCGCAAACCAGATACTAAACCTTACAAACGATATTTCCTTTCTCTTTTACTCAAAATGAATGAATTTAAATTATGTTGAAAAGTGCCAAATGCAGCACATACTCGTGTGTAGATGGAGCGTTAAAAGACCCAATTATTAGGCAAATTTTGGCACTCCGACCTAAATATGGCTAACAGTTTAGATAGATTTAAAAGGTTGGGCGAGTCTCTCATCTGCAAATACAAAATATTTCCCGTTATTAAAAAATCATTACAATATTTTATCGTAATTGACTTATTTATGTGCTTGGTGCTAAGAAAGATATTTATCGAGTCCCACTCACATCGATACCGGCCCATTAATATAATGATTAGAGTGTTTGCCGATGGGTCGGGAGACCATAGTTCAATTACAAGTCGAGTCATACCAAAGACTCAAAAATGTTAGTTGATGCCTTTTTGCTTAACACTCAGCGTTATAAAGTACGGATCAAGGGTAAGTGGAGAAATTCTGAGAAAGTAGTAGTGCCCTCCCAACACCGAAATGTAGGAGAGGGCGCTGCGTAAGTAAGTAGACTCAAAGAGAAATGGAAGGACATGACCATCTGAGTCGATCTGTGAATTTTACTTGCTGCAAAGCGTCGTCTGAGTCAAACGAGCACTTTAGAATACGAGATATCAGTCCAGGCTACATATTTTCGACTCATTCTGCTAAACGGTCGAAGAATGTAAAAACGACCTGAATACTATGATAAGAAAAAAAAAATCAATAAAAACCATGTAACTGACACCTTCTTACTCACCTTTTGCGGACTATAACAACCGTGATATATTTATGGATTAAATTTCCGTCTCGTGAACATAATATCGTTTCACTTTTCTCAGTGCAGGCAAACTTCTTTGAAACATTGCCATTTTGACGAAATATTGTAATAATTCCATTTCTCCTACATTACTTACATTTCGAACGGAAATTATACTATCAAATATTTCTATTGCGTATTCGAGACTAGATTCATGTTTTTTTTTCCTATATTTTAAAATTTGTATGACAAAAAAGAACGGAAAAGTTGTCCGAAAGATTTCTTGAATTTTAGAAGATTTAGAATATCTTTCATCATTTGTTTTTCTTTTCTTCCAGGTGACCATAATTTTTGCCGTAATCCTGACAATGAGGAGGATCGTCCTTGGTGCTTCACAACCAACCCCAATGTCAGGAAAGAAATTTGTGACATTCGCAATTGTGGTAAGTAGTAAAGAAAGGAAACCTTTCCCCCCCCCATTTAAACACTAAACATCCAGCAGAGATAAGCACCTTTCTCTACCCAAAGAATCTCAAATAGGCAGCTTGAACTCATATTGACATGGGCTATATGTACATAATGAGTGTCCTAATATGACATTAAACTGTATCCGATGGTTAAGCTCCAGTAATGGAACTCTGGGAAGTATGGACCATTCTTTTATTGCTCTAACTTCCAGTTCTACACTGTCTCAGAGGATTAGGACCATATACGAAAAAAAAAAAAAAAAAAAACTCTGAAGAAACATGTACTCAAAAAAACAAATATAAACATACAATGTATGCGATACCCTTATCTTTAAGCATAAAATAACCCTAACCAGGTTGACATGCTGTTAAAATCAAACAATCTTACTTTCTGAATCCTCCAAGGAGAAAGCGTGTAATTAATTTTCTGTTCACGTTTCTGTATTTTGTGATTGATGTTATATAAGGTATTAGAGTGGGTTAGTATCAAGTGGTTGAAAGATTTGTTTTTTTCGTTTGTTTGTTTGTTTTTTTTGGGGGAGGATGAAAAAAAATGCCATCCCTTAAAAAAAAAAAAAAACCTTGTCAGAAAGACATCAGAATAAATGTGTAAGACTGACAGTCTGGACATTTTCATTCTGTGACAAAATTTGTTTCTTAAGAAGTGCGAGCAGCTTAACGCTTGCAACGATCCGAGAAACAGAAAGAATGAAAATATTACAAAAACGATAGTTTTTTTTTTTTTTATTTCTATTTTATTTTATTAATCATTACTCTGGGACGTATCATCGATTGGACTGGCGAAAATTTAATTCGAATTTTCCTCTCGCAGAAAAAAAACCCCGTTTAAACCCTTTAACTGACAGAGCGACATTTTTGTCGCAGTTCAATGAAAGGCATTTTCCTATTTGTTACTCGTTGATGAATTCATTGTTCATGTATTGAAAATAATTCACCCAATCTACAAGGATTGAATTTTTAAAAATCTGCCGGCGAAAGGATTTAAACATGACTCTAGCATATACTGAAGTGCGTAGTTAATATATCACACATAAACAATTGACCATGTACCAGATCAAACATTGTAAATATAGTATCCCCCATAAATAAATACACACACGATAATTTTTTTTTTAATCGAAAAGTTTTGTTTTTTTTCTTAATCAAAGATACCGGTATTTTATTATTTCTAATGGTCTATTATACGAACCAAACGAATGTCATTAGATATTGTTTATTACCAAACTCTACGGTATTGAAACTCCAGAACCGATAATGCCTACATGCTTTCTTCATACTGAAGACTATTGTACAATCATACGAAAGAGCACTCTTACTCGTCTGTATTCTAATTTTACGCTTTATATATATATATATATATACATACATACATACACACGTCTGCATTCTGATTCTAGGCTTCTCTACGTGTCTCCTGTTATGTTTTCGTATCCACTAAGATTCATTTTTTTCTTTTTAACATTCAAATCCATCTTTGCAGGGCTGGGTTGATGTGTCTCTGTATCAGAGACTGAAATGAAGAAAATAAAATCTTGAAATACACACTTCCCCGCAAAACCAAGTGCAGTCTTTCATTCATCGACCTTCCTTGTTTGGTATTTCAACGCGTTGCGTTTATTTTCTTTTTGATAATCCCAAACAGTTTTCAATTCCCGCCATAGAATTCAACCCACACCTCCTCACCTCTTCGAAACACACACACACACACACACACACACACTTTGCATTTCTATCCCTCAAATTTTTCCTCTTCTTCCTATTCTGAATTTGGTGACCCACGTTTACACCGAGATGCAGTTAAATACAGTGGCAATGTTAGAACTAATTTTTTTTTTTAATTTTTTTTATATAAATTAGCTCTGTCTGCAATTTGAAGAAAAACATTTTTCTTTTTAATTGTGAATGAAAATATTTTTTAATCAATTGGGTAAGAAGAGTCAACTTGAAGATCCCTGGTAGAAGTGTGAAACAACAACTTAAATCGATAAAACTTATTAAAAACAACTTAGACAAATATTTTTTTCTTTCTTCCTTGAGTCAGTCTGTTTACGCTGTACGGATTTTTTGTTGTTGTTTTTTAATTATCCAAAGCATAATAAATTTTGTATTGTTTTTTTTTATAGCTATAAAAGAACTTTTCAGTACAAATATACACAGATCTTTCATCTAAAAAAAAAGAAAAAAAATGGTTGCTTAAGGGGGACTGATTTTTTTAAATTCAGTCTGTGACAAACGGGTAAACGTTGAAAAAGAATTCCATTTGTATTGAAATAAAAAGATTAACCCTTCCTAAACGGTTCATCCTGATTTAGACGGTCATACACGTGCTTGTTTACTGCAAAATCGAATAATATTAATACACATGTCGTGGTCATGTAAGAGTTAGGAAGATGCTCTTGCAGACCCATTGCAATTGAATAGTGAGTTCGATCCTCACTGGATAATCCATACTTGTGATCTTGTGTCAAATCTAAGCTATGTTTATCTTTTTTTTTTTTTTTTTTGAGGAAGCACTTCGTCATGGCGTAATGAATAGCAAGCAAATCTCGCAGCTCGGTTACCACTGGGTTGCGAGGTCGACCCTCACTGAATGACCCATACTTATGGCCTTGTGTGCCAAATCTAAGCTAGACTTAGTTTTTTCTTTTTCTTCTTCATCGTGGTGTAATGGTTAACGGGCTAGTCTCGCAGCCAAGTAACAACTAATATAAACTTTAACTGTTATTAAAGTGATTACTATTTTTCCATATTAACACGATTAAAAAAAGTAACTATGGTCATATCTTTTTTTTTTAATTTAACATACCTTTCTTTTATTTGTAGATGGCTTTGTTGAAGTAAATGAGGTGATGGAAGATACCTTTGCTTACAAAGGAGACACAGTTCGTATGGAATGTGAAATTACCGGTAAACCTGTCCCTAAATATAACTGGACTAAAGATGACCAACCACTGCCGCTGGACAAGCGTTACAAAGTTCGTGAAACTAACTATGGATCAAGGTTTGTGACTTGAAAATTTATTTAAGCCTAAGTTGGTTTTTTGTCTACCTTACGCTTTTGTGTTCAGGGCATTATGCTAAACTACACCATTTGGTGAGGCTCCAGTCCTAAAAAAAAAAAGCAGACCTTCACTTTCTTTCTCGATCGCTGGTATTTTATTTTATTTTCGAATGAATATATCGGATACAGTGAGTTCATCTGCTACAGAGGTTTAAGACTCCCACCCACCTCCTCATAAAGGGCACTCTGATTTTGATTCTAAACTGCTTGTGGTGGTGAGGTTCAAGTTCTGGAAAAACAAAGCAGACCTATCCATCAAGTATCCTTTGATCTCTCTCATCATTCGGCGGCGGGGCTTCATTTTTAGAGATCTCAGGAATATGAACTCGCCCCTTTGATGGCATTACTCCCAGGTTCACTCTGATCTGGAGTGATAGTACTTCTTAGGGTCCCATATTTGGGTCTAATAGATGACCGAAAATCATTAGTATTACATAGGAATACTTGAAACAATATTACCGTATGCAAATACATGATTCTTATTAAAACTATAATTACTTGCAAAAAAATGGGTATCAGATAGGAATAATCGAAACCATATAACGGTGCAAATTATGATTATTAATGACAGTTAAAATTATAATTGTGTACACCAGTAAGGTTTGATTTGCCATAAAAGCAACTAACATAGTGTCAGTGTATATAATATGTATATATAATCAACATGTACTGACTGCACAGATTTCATTCTTTCTCTCTCTCTCTGAACGGGCATTGCACTTAGTAAGTTTTTGCTAGCCAGCCAACCCTGGTGTGACCGTGTGTAGAAGTCCATAGTTCATGGGTTCGTCTTTACTTCTCCAGTGTATATATATATATATATATATATATATATACTAGGGGAATTGCTTTAAAAATGAAAGATTAAAGTAGAAGCTAAAAATAATGTTCTTAACTGAATCAAGTAATACAGAAAATATGAAAATAAAAAACATGTGTCCAGGGAATAACAAAACACATGAACGAAAGATTTCAGAAAATAAATTGGCAAACAAGAAAATATAAATAGATTTCTGTGGAAAATGTCTGTTTTGTTCTCTAGTCTTTTACAATGAAATTTTCCATTTTAAGAGAATGCTTCTACTACTACTACAACTATTATCGCTGTTGGTGGTCATTGAAGTTACATATCCAATTTGTATTATTTCATTTACAAGCTGATTTGGTTTTGTTTCTTTGTTTACCGGCATATCAACCTCTGTAGGTTATTTAATGCCAGAGCAATCCTTTTAGAAGGACAGTAGTTGCAATATTTAACCCATTGTTGGTAAGGAGTGCATACCTTTCCCAAGGGTTTGAGCCCGAAAGTGAACGTAATAACGTGACTTTCGTTCGAAATCACTTACTTTTTATTTCATATACAAATACACAAAATTGTAAGTATGGACGAACAATGAACCCAATTTCGTAACCTTTAGATATGAAATAATCCTAGATGATTCGGTTTTGCTTGCTTCAGTTTAATGATATATCAAGCTTCGTGGGTTACTTAACGCTAAAACTAGCCCTGTAGAAGCATAATAGTGATACGATTTAACCCACAGCTCGGAGGATAAATGGGTTCTTGCCTTTTGCAAAAGTGTTTGTCCGAAAGTGAACATAATTGTACGACCGGAGTTCGAACTCGCCAACTATGTTACAATCCAGTTGGTTATCCACGATGCCACAGGGACCCCCTCCCCATGCCTCAATTCGAAAAGGTTTGTAACGATGTTAAGATCAATCAGTCATAACTGTTACACAACAAGCACCTCTTAGTCAGCATGTAAGATATTTACATAAGACAGGTCAGCAAATACAATACACGCATGCACTGTTAATATATGTTATGAAGATAGGCTCACTACCCTGAAGTAAGTCTCCTTGCTTTAGAAATGTCATGAAGGACCTACTAAAATACCTCTCTGTGATCTCTAAGATCATGGAATCCACCAATAAATACCGATATACAAACTTCTCTGTCTCTCATATCCACACAGAACGTTCCAAAGGTGAGAGAGAAATATGCATTGAAAGAAGAATGTAAATTCTCTATTTGATTTATTAACCATTTATCAGTGACCAGCAAAGCTATTTATCAAAGTTGAGCTATTTTTGAACTGGGCTTGTAAGCAGCCAAGAAGTAAGCAGCTGATATAAAGTGAAAGTTTTATTTTGACTTTCTATTAAGAAACACTGATAACAAGGGTTATAGAAACGGCATAGTTGACAACCAAAAAAAAAAAAAACAAAAAAAACAAGAATTCTTATTCTGCTGTTTTCAGTTAAAACAAAAAAACAACACCAAACAATGAAAACAATGTTCTTTGGAGGAGCGGGGTAAAAGACAGTGGATAATTTTGATTTGTCAAAAAATAAATCCAATTCCGAGAAAAGATGGAAGAAAGGGAAGGAACTCCAGCAAAGCAAAAGATGATAGGTGAAAAAAAAAAGAAATATGATTTTCTTACTAAAAGAAAGAGATTCCATTGTCTATTCAAGATAGGAAGAAAAATTATTCAAAGTTTGTTTTGTTTTTTTAATACAAGGGGGAATTTTTAGGACAACCAACATCTGTCTTGTTTCTTAAATGCTGATATGAAAATAGATATTCACAGTTTTCTAAGAGATTATTTCTGCTTCATTCTAGCCATTTTTTTTTTCCAGTTTTTTTTTTCTCTCAGTTTTAGTGTGAGAATTTTCTAGAATAAATCAAAGCAAGTGAAGCATTCTAAAGCAACACACAATGTAATATTTTTGACATATTTGAAAAAAGAACTTTTTTTTTCTTTAATATTTACAGGTGTTTGTAGAAAAGACTTGTTACTGGGGTTGTAAATTCTTATCAAAAATTTGTAAAAATTTAGTTGCAAAAGATTTTACGAGTTTGAATTTCTAGGAGGATTTATCATTTTAACATATTAGTTTAGTCACACTGATATCCTCATCTTGGCTTTTATGATCGCAATGTTTCAATCAATGCATTCTCTTGGCCCAGCGGTTAGAGTGTTCGCCAATGGCCCGGGAGACCTAGGTTCAATCCTGGGTCGATTCATACCAAAGACTTTAAAAATGGAACTTGATACCACCTTGCTTAACACTCAGCATTATAAGGTACGGTTCAAGGGTAAAGTGGAGCAATCCAGGGAATGGAGTAGCGCCCTCCCCTACACCTTGGTGTAGTAGCTATCGAAAAGGGAGCCTTCGGGTCACCCTCGACTATGGTCGCTAACTTTACTTACTTACTTATATAATACATTGCTATTATTCAAACAATTATTTCTACCTGGTTTTTGTTTTTAATCTGTGCATTCCAATCTGTTCCTCCTTTAATCTTTCTAATGTTTGGCCCAGCGGTTAGAGTGTTCGCCAATGGCCTGGGAGACCTGGGTTCAATCCCAGGTCGAGTCATACCAAAGACTTTAAAAATGGTACTTGATACCACCTTGCTTAACACTCAGCATTATAAGGTACGGTTCAAGGGTAAAGTGGAGCAATCCTGGGAATGGAGTAGCGCCCTCCCCTACACCTTGGTGTAGTAGCTATCGAAAAGGGAGCCTTCGGGTCACCCTCGACTATGGTCGCTAACTTTACTCTTATACAGACACGATGTCAAAATATCTGAATTATCATTGGTAATGCAAGACACAATTTGGCTGCTCTAGATACTTTTACTGAAGTCATGAGGATGGTGAACAATTATGAATTGTAATATGCCAAGCTTATCTGATAATCTTCGACTGCTAATCACTAAATTTGCCTTTAAGGTTTGGAGTACAGTCTCAGAAGCTATTGTCAAGGTTCTTGCAACCCAAGTAAAATTTCTGAATTATCATTATAATTGTTTCCTTATTTTGGTTATCAGAATATATTGGATTCATCAGGTATTTCAGTCTTTTTAGGCTGGGAGAGCCGACTATGAGTTCATGAATTTCTGACAGCCTCAAATATGTATATTCCATATTTACCAATCAGTCCGCTTGGGCAGGATATGACACAAGGTCCATTTTTTAAGCAGAGTTTAACAGGTTTCAATTCAGAGTTTTCCTTCTCCTAGACTAGTTGCCTCACCAAGGCTGAAGAACCCAGTCCGCCCTACTATTTGCCCATAGCTGGAGGGAGAATAATTGGATTCATACTTTTCCCAAGGGTATTAGTGCTATGTGAAATGCAATCAGTCTCGTCCAGGATTTGAACTCATGTCGCCGTGTCCATTTCCTACAACGATAACCATTACACCACGGGCACCTCCATAAAATAAGTATATTGCTATATAGTCATTCATGGAAGTAGATAATGAAAAGAACCCGACAATATCGAGAAAAATTAAACATCATTTATTCAAAATGTATATATAATTATTTCAAAGTTTCTTTATACAGTAAACTCTCACTGTAATATGTGATTAGATAACAAATGTATTTGTATTTATATTCTCACAAGACCATTGTACGAGATTTGTTCATGGCAACAAGACACAAAAATTTCAGCAAATTATTTTAAAAACTCAAATTAGCCAACACTTAGAATAATGCTACAAGTAAAATGTGAGAAGAAACTCAAAAGCGTCTTATCCAATTAACGACAAAATTGAAATAATAATTCTCTTTATATAAAATCCACTAGTTGTAACAAAGTTCCATAATAACTTTATTTACAAAAAGAAATGTATTTTGAACCAAATGTGGGAGTCGTTTTTTTTTCTTTTAAATTATATCAGAAATTTAAAAAAGCCCTTCAATCAGAATCTTGCATCTTCATTATTTTTTTTTTCACTTAGTGCACTCTAATAACATCAACTACAGTGTAAGACACCTCACCTTAAAATAATTTTAGTTTCATTAACACCAGATGTTCATTTCGCATTAATTTATCATGTAGCTGCACCATAACTTTCTAAAGGTGTTGAGGTTGGGGGTCAGAGACAAGGAATATGCACCAGTTTTGTTTTGTGTTTTGCTTTTCAAAATAAAAGAAAAATAAGATATTTGCGCCTACATTCCAATTATTGTGAAATCAAACAAAATAGATATTTAAAATTAACTCTCCAAAAATGTTTGACAAACTTGCATTTGGCTGCCAAAAATCATTCAGTACTTTAATCTTTTTTCTTTTCTAAAAATGAACTGAAGCTTTGAAGAAAGAACTAAACAAAAATTTGGTTTTTTTACTTAGTGTTTTGTTTATTTCTAAATTTATTTCAAGTCTTTAGACTTTTACGAAATGTTACTCCCATCTCCTTGGGACAGATTTCTTTGCTTTGGAATATTATACATCATCAATATCTATCATAATTAGCGGCACAGAAATCTCATAAATTTTTCCACACACCAAAAAAATATTCCATGAGTCTTATAGTATCATACATAAATAAACATACCCCAAACGTTGTACAATCAAAGTGGATATTATTAGGCATTATTTATTACTAAACTCTGCAGTTAAGAAGCTCTCTAATTAAAAATAGAATTGCATAGATATATATATAAGGGGGGTATATTTATTTTTTGGACTGCTACATATTCATAATCTTATTCCATCAGAGTGTTCGGCAGTGGTCCCGGAGACCAGGGTTCAATCCCAAGTCAAGTCATACCAAAAACTAAAAAAAAAAAAATGGTACTTGATGCCGCCTTGTTTAACACTCGGCATTATAAGGTTAGGATCAAGGTAACAGCGAAAGGAGTAGTGCCCTCCCCTACACCTCGGTGTCGTAGCTACTGAAAAGGGGAGCCTTCAGGTCACCCTCGACTACAGTCGCCAACTTTACTTTTACTAGAAATAACAAAGTCCTAGTATTTTCGGTTCACATGGCAAAGCTTTTTTTTTTTTTTTTTGCTTTTACTTTAAGTGATGTTGGTATACTTATTTACGAGTTTTATTGCATATGTAAAGTTGAAGTATGACCCTTATTCTAATAATAATGGAAAAAAAAACAGGGTTTATTCTTTCTTCAGTTTACTGCTTGGTGAAATAGGTAGGAACAAAGACGAAGGTTTTCATGTTTTATTCAGTTAATATTCCAGACCCTCTACATATTGTTAATGTTATCACTTATGGTATTTCAAAAGATTATGCTTGGGGATAAATAATTTATTTCTATTTGACAGACTCAAGATCCTGAATGCTGATCCAATGGATTCTGGTATGTACACCTGTATTGCATACAATAATTTTGGACAAAAGAATACAACTGGAAAACTGAAAGTCAAGGATGGTAAGTAAAACAATCTTTTTAAAAAATCCTTAGTTTATTCCTCCCAATCCACTTACATATCATTTTTATTAAGTATATAGCGATGGGGATAACATTATTATTATTGGGTTTTTAGGTTTAAGTTGTGTTTTTGCGTTGGTTATTATCCCCTCGCTAAATGTTGATGGAAAATAAAGGTGGTGGAGAAGAACGAAGACGTCGTTAGGTTTTAAATGAAGGTTTTAATGGCAGCATGAAGTAAAGGGGTTTACACTGGTATGCTGCGAGGTCTCGTAGTAAGGTAAGAAGGTAGGAAGTTGTTTAGAGTGTATCGTCTAATTTGTTTTTTTTGACTAGAATCCCTTGGTCTAGAAGAATAGACCCAAGGGATCCATAAACTAGATGGCTCTCCTCATAATGGTTGATGCTGCTATTCAGGAACAGACGTTAAGATGTCCGTTCCCGTTGAAGATTTCTGAGAAAGATTCGTGGGAAAACGTTTGGCAACTTTAACAGTCAAATTAAATTACGCGCCAAACAAAAAATTCAAGTTTCTTTCTGCTACAAGTAAAATGGTAAAAAATACAGTGACTCAAATTCTATTCCTAAGAAAACCTAACTAAAAACATTAATCTTAAATACTAGTGTGAGTCTTAACAATATTTTGGTAATGCAAGACACAATTTGGCTGCTCTAGACACTTTTACTGAAGTCATGAAGATGGTGAACAATTATGGATTGTAATATGCCAAGCTTACCTGATAATCTTCGACTGCTATTCACCAAATTTGCCTTTAAGGTTTGGAGTAGTCTCAGAAGCTATTGTCAAGGTTCTTGCAACCCAAGCAAAGGCTGCTGCTTCTTCTCATTTTTAAAATTAAAATTCTTTTTAATTTATTGATTTGAAAAAAAGATTTTAGATATTTTTCCAATTATTTTTTAGATTAATTTTTAAAAATCATTTTTATTTTATTTATTTATTTTTACTCTTAAAAAAAATAATAAAATAAAATAAATTTTTTGATTTTTGCTCTTCAAAAATTAATTAAGATTTATTGAGAAAATTTTTTAAGCTTTGTCCTTACTTTTGTTAATATTTTACCTGTTTCTTGTCATTATCCCAGGACAGGTTATTGCTGATATAATTTACCCAACAAAATTAATGAATAAAATAACAATTTTTGGCTGTATTTTTTTATGGCCAATCAATCCATGTTGGTCATTTAATGCCAAATCCTGTTTATTATATATATATATATATATATATATAAAATTTAGTTTGTAGGTAACATGTTAAACAAGCCTGAGTTCATTTGTTTGCAAACAGTTAATTGACTTCAAGCACTGCTACTTATTGGTTGCACACAGTAAAAATGATTTCAACTATTGCTATCTAAAACTAATTGTTCTTTTAGCTCACATTTGAATGTTTTCAAACATTGCTATCTCATAGTAATAATTTAGTATTAATCATTTGGTTGCGTTTAAATGATTTTCAGTATAGTAATGATTAAACCGTTCTACCGGCTCATTAGCCTAGTGAGTAGAGTGTTTGCCAATGGTCTGGGAGACCTGGGTTCAATTCCAGGTTGCGTCATACCAAAGACTTTAAATATGGTACTTGATAACTCCTTGCTTAACACTCAGCAATATAAGGTACGTATCAAGGGTAAAGGGAAGCAATTCAGGGAAAGGAGTAGCGCCCTCCCCTACACCTTGGTGTAGTAGCTATTGAAAAGGGAGCCTTTTGGTTGCCAACTTACAGGACCCTAACAGGTACTAACACTCAGTCATTACTCCCAGGTTCACTCTGAACCAATGAAGAAATGCCTTAAATTCCCCCAAAACTCCAAGACTGGAGTTTCCACAAGGAAAGTGAAAAAAATTAAGGATTTTTTATAATGTTTCTTCAGCATTCAAAAATTTACTTATAATTTCAAAATTACTGTTATACAAAGAGAATCAATGCAATGCCACAAATAAACAATGTAGCCTACATTACTCTTGTATATTACAAACATACAAAAAACCCTAGCTAATGCCTAACTAAAGGTTTTTTTGTTAAGGTGATGAAGTTTTTACATAACTTTGTTCCCTGTTTATAATATTTGTACCTATCATATGCATCAGTGTTATAAATAGTAAACAATGTTAAGTGAAAACATTATTATCTTACAGCCCAATTGGTTGGGACTGTAGAATACGCTGACTGCATCTCGGCAGAGTGTTCTGGATATCACACTGAACTATTTGATGGTGAGGCTCCATTAATCCCTGGTCTACTCTGATCTGGAGTGGTAGTACCGTTAGGGTCTCATCTATCAGTTGAATAGTACTATTTATATGTGAAATCATTTAAGTGTCTGGGGAAAAAAAAATTACCAGTTCTTGAAGCCATTTAATTTTGTACAAACAAATGAGTTCTTGGTTGTTTAAAAATATTACTAAAAATCATTTTTTTATTATATATATATATATATATAGGTGCTCATGGTGTAATGGATATGGTGACATGAGTTCAAATCCTGGACAAGGCTAATTGCATTTAACATAGCACTAATACACCCAGGAAAGTTATGAATACAATTATAAGTTGTAACTAGCAGGGTAGACTGGATCCTCAGGCTTGGTAAGGCAACCAGTCTAGGAGAAGGAAAACTTTAACCCATTAAACTTTGCTTTAAAAAAGTGACCTTGTGTCACATCCTGCCCATGGGGAGGGGTTGGTCTATATATATATATATATATATATATATATATGATTTGGTATTAAATAATCTACAAGGGTGGACACGCCATAAAATTCAACCAACCATTTATTATCTTAGCTATGTGGGACATTTTTTTTGTAAGTTATGGCTTTTTTAGGCCTAGAAATAGGGTAGATGTTTTAAAAACATGTCTTTTAATAAATAACCCTTTGTTTTTTAATGTGTAAAATAAGTCTTGCAATTATGATTGGCAATAGTTACTTTTTAGAAATTTTTTGATGAAGCATTTTCCCTGTTATCATTTAATCAGTTGTTTTACGCCATCTTATGGTCGCTTGATAAAGAATTTTTACTAATATTATTTTATTCTATATTATTCAGATTAAGCATTTTTTCTACAGTCATTTGACCATCTTAAACACTTGATAAAAGGAAAATATGCAAGAAATCTATTTGTCATTTTATTTTGTTATATTTAAACTTCCTCATTGTTAATAAAGAAACTCAACTGATTATATTATTGGTACTAGGATGATATATAGTGGACTCTGTTAATTTTAGTACATAGTTACACATAAAAAAAACCATAAGGACAAACTTACTTGCAATGGATAGAAAGATAAATCTATATATAATTGTTTGTTTCAGTTGTACCAATTTTCTCGTCTTTTTTAAAAAAAAAAAAATCACAAACTTGTCCCCATTGAACTCTCCAGGTTTCTCAAGGGTCTGAACTGTTTTGATATCATGAACTAGTTTGGAAGGGTGAGGGTCATAAATTTGCCCTCTAATGATTCTCGATATATTATTTACCCAATTGCTGCTATTAAGATGAAGGATTTTTGCTGAGATTATTTTATACTAGATTATGTAGAATCTACTTAGATGTGTGTAAACAAATGACTAATGTTAAATTGTAACTATTATATAGCAATACTTTAACTGTGTACAAAAAAAAATGAGCCCAGGCTCGTTTAAAAATATTATCAAGAAAATGTGTTTACAAATCACATATTTAATATATATATATATATATGTATAAAAGAGGATTTGGTATTAGATAACCATCAATTGTTGATATGCCATAAAATCTAACCAAACTATTATGTAATTTAAGCCTTTTCACTGTTGTTACTTTACTAACTTAAAAGGCCATCTTGAGACACATCTCTTCTATAGAATTTATAATTGAAAATTAGGGTAAAACTTTTTACTTTTCCAAGAAGACTTCAATAAAATTCGGGTGAAAAAACATTGTCAGACTTGAGAAATTTTCTTTCAAAAATTTTCATCATTTAATCGTTCAAAATATTTTTTTTTTTATAAATAATCTAAAACTTTGTTGTTGTCCTTTCAAAAGTTTAATGCATTTTCATCTTTTTTCTTTTTATAGAATATTCCTCAAAAAAGACGATGACTGATCTTATTCCTGGTGAGTAAAACTTTTGAATTTGTTCTTTCACTTCTCTGGTTGGATTGGGACAATAGAGGAAAAAAAAAATCCCCATTGGTTGATCTCATCCGCTGCTTTTTCAATAAATTGATTGTTTAATCGGTTTCTCAAGCTTAAATTTCTATTATATGCTACTGAGCAACCTACTACACTCTACATTCATTATCAGTGTCAGGACTTATCTACTAAATAATCAAAATAATGATGTCCTGGCCCCCAGATTCTATCGTTAAGATGTTCAACCCGTTAATCAATCATTTTTACTTTCCATGGAGATGGCCCAGTTGGCTGGGGCTGCAGAATACACTAACTACATAGCTGCAGATGGGTAAGACTCCCCCAATGAATGTCCTGGATATGACACTAAAAAATCTGATGTTGAGGTTCTGGGAATGTAGAGTACCTCCTTATTGCCATCACTCCCAGGTCCACTCTGGCCTGGAGTGGTGGCACCTGATAGGGTCTCATCTATGGGTTGAATAGAACTAAACAGTGTACTTGTGCTGAACTGAATTGTTTGAAATAGAACAGTTCATTTCTAAATAGACAAATTATATATTATAAATTGAATTACCATGACCAGAAAATCCACCAGCAAACTGTTAATATTCATGAAAATGGATTTGGCATTAAATAACCTACAATGGTTGATATGCCATAAAACCAAACCAAAATTCCATGAGGAAATTATTTTGGGGGAGAGGTTGTCATTTAATTAGTCCAACTGTAAAAATGATGCAGTGTTTTATACAGGAACAACATTTGTCACTATTTTTTTTTCCAGATATTCTTTCTCTAAAAAGTAAAACACTTACCAAATAATTGGGACACTAGAACATCAAATTTCAGGTTCTTGATTTGATATGAAATAATTGCTAGTGTTGCTTTTATATGTAGGAATGCATATTATATTTATAAGAATATTAATCATACAATTACGAATAGATATAGTGGTTAAAATGTCTGGCAGAATCGAAGAAATATGACAAACTAAACCAAAATTTGAGAAAGTATTTGTAATATAACACATTTACAAGCTTCCTCAGTATAATAATTATGAACATAAGCACAATTACAAACGGTTTTATTTTCCCATTTTCAACGCTCCATCATGATTGGTATTACTAGGTACTTTGCCATAACTACAACTCAAACAGCCCCTCCTGTAGCTCTTCAAAAATTACAAACTTTTTTTCCCTCCGTCAGAATCTGATGAAACTTCTAAATGAGTGAAATGTATTAAATAAATAAATATTCCATTAACGGTTGGTTTTCCAGTCACATTTCTTATAACATACAGTATATATCTTATATTTTCTTTTTTTGTTTTTAAAATCATATTTCTTAGGTTTTTCAGGTCACATTTCTTCCAATATATACCTTATATATTTCCCCTTTTCATAAAGGATTAATATCCACCCCCTACTCTTTATGAGTTTGCTATAATCATAGACCACATTAATGAGCTGATTTTTAGATGTTTGCCCTCTCCATCCACCCCTACTGTTTTCTCATTAATTTAATTAGAAATTGATCAGTTAAGTTACAAACAATATTTGCAGAAAAAAAAATGCAACTGTTTTTTTAGGCTTGGTTTTCAAGGAAGATAGAAATAAAATATTTTCAGTAATAGATGACATCTAAGACCCCCTGTTTTTTTCCCCTGAGATAAATGCGTCAAAAATATTTCCCCGGTCTTATATACAAAGTTGAGATAACTAGTAATCAAATGTCTGACCAGACACCATAGACTACCAGTACGTGCACCAAGCCAAACTTATACTGGGAAATATATACTACTGAAATGTAAAGATCCAAACTTAATTTGAAAAAATTACTACCAAGCAAACAATTCAAAAGAACTCTTCAACAAAATCAAACCCTACAAAATAATCCACTGCCTAAAAGAAGCCATACTTTACTAGAAATATAACCCTAACATCTCAAATACCATAACTATTATGCACTCCTATACTATCTGTCAAATATCCTGTCAAAATTTGTCTTATCAAAATAACTATATTTTTTAAAGCATATTTTGATCCTTGGTTTCCAATATTAGATAACTCGGCAAGATGTTGATATTCTCTTAAACCAAACCAAACTCTATCTTAAACGAAAGATCAGTGTTTCTGGTTACTACATACTATCAAATCTAGCATAACTGTTCTAATTCGCATTAAACAACCAAGAAATATTTAACACTATTAAATATTTGATTCATATGAACTTCTTGTCTTTGACAGTAAAAAATCTTCATTTTGTTTATATCAATTTCCTTTTTTTAGCTCTAAGAACCATACACCACAAAAAAGAAAATTAAAAGCATGTATTTATTCTAACTTGTCTTTGCTCTCAATTTTTCATTTTGAAAAAAAAAAATGTCCCTAAATCTGAAATAGCCTTCCCAGCCAACAGCAGATCTTTCCAAATAAAAAAAAAATTTAACCTTGTCATTTTTAATTGGAAGTTTTCATTTTTCTTTCTATAGAACTTTCTGGAAAACAAACTCCATCAATGCCAACTGGGTCTAGCTCAGAAGAGAGGTAAGTTTTTGTTTTTCTTCTTTTTTTCAATATCATTATGAATATAATTTTTGAAACTTTATTATACAACAGTATTGTACACATAATCATACTAGTATCACTATTAAATATGCAATTATGTGTTCCAAAATATGATTAGTATTTTTATCAATGTAGTAAAGACTATATTGTAATACATGAACTGTAATTACATTTCTTAGATCAACCAAGAAAGACAGCTATTCTACATATTCAACAATTTAAAACACAGAGCTCATCTTTTCTTGAGTTCCTTTAACACAAGAAATTCGATAAACACTTTTAAAAAATAATGTCATTTATTTTTTGGTTGGGCTGATAACTTTTCTGTTCTTTTCCTAATTTAATAACTGGATAAATGTTACAGCAAGGGAGAAAGAAAAAATAAATATTGATTTTAAAAATAGAGAAAGGAATATCCAGATATTGTGAAAAAGAAAGTAAGGAAAGAAGTGTGTATGAGAGAGAGAGAGGATAGAAACGTAGCCAAGAGAAAGGAAGGAAAGAAAACTGAAAGAGATAGAAAATTACAAAATGGTGAAAAGAAAGAAAAGTATGTGATAGAAAGAAAGGAAAAGAGTAAAATAGTGATGGGGAGAAAGCAAAATTGAAAAGAAAGGAAAAGAAAACAAGGAAATATATATTTCTATTTTTCTCTCATATGAGAGAAAAATAGAAATAGATCTTATTGTATATTGATATGAAAAAACAATACATTCAAAGAATCTATTTAATTATTCATGAATAATAAGCCAACATTTAATGTTTCATCTATTTTGTAAACCATCTTATGTGATGTTTCAACATTGGAAAATCATTTTTTAGATAAGACATCACATAATAACATCACCTTGAAGATGGTTTTACAAACCAAAAAATGAAATGTTAGCTTCTTATTCAAATATAAATAAATACAATTTTTTAATATATTGTTTTTCGAGATATATATATATATATATGTGAACCAATTTTCTCTTATTTTTTCATCATAACCTTTTGTTCACTGCATAATCCAGGTTTCTCAAGAGTCTGAACTATTTTGATATATTGAACTTGTTTGGAAAGGTGGTGGGGATACACTTTCCCCTCTAATCAAGATTTTCTAAATATTATATTCAAGAAATCTTAAATAGAACTTTATTTTGTCCAAAGAACATTTGTCTTTCTTTTGATATTTCTGTCAAGATTCTTTGAGATTTGTTTTCACAACTTTCAATCTTCTCCAATGAGCTTGCATACTCCTGTACCAATCCTTAAAATTCTTTTTTCCATTCTAGCCGTGGTAAAGGATCCTGCCTGCTGTTTCAAGGAATCCCCTGTGCCAAATTCTTGGCCAATAAAAGTGTCTATGTATCTGATAAAAATGATCTGGTAGAAATTGAAAAAGCTTACACTGGTAAGACTTGAATTTTATTTTCCTTCTGTAATTGCAAATAAAAAAATCAGAGACATTTTCAATGTACAAGTGTAATAATCTCAAAAATGTACACAAACTAGAGACTTCAATGCTTCATACTGAGTGAAGGATTTGTTGACTATCTTTAACAAACTTGAGACTGATACTCAGTCAATGGTTTGTAGGCTATCGTTAACTTCTTTGTCTGAGGCTTTGAGATATATTCTTTTGAAAATAGATTTCCCAAAGTCTGAAGCTTTGGAACAAATTTCTTATATCTACAGTGAATGATTTTTAGACTATCCTCATCTCCTTTTTCTGAGACTTTAAAAGGTGATTTGCTTGTATACAGTCAATAATTTTTTTATTCAGTTGATATATAGTAAGTGCTAGTTTGACCATTCCTACATGAATATTTTCACTCCAAGAAAGCCGCTGCTTTAAATATGAAGACATTCCTTTAACAAATTAATCACACTCTCAGCTATACACTTTCAACACTTATCACAATAGCATCAGCAGCTGTTGTTGAAAACACCAATTAGCATATGTGAAATTGAGATGACAAAACTGCTTCAATTTCACTAATGCCCTTGAAAAAGGTATGAATCAAGCTATCCTCCCTCCAGCTATGGGTAAATATTTGAGCAGACTTGGTTCTTTAACCTTGCTATAGAAACTGGAGTAGGAGGAAAATTCTGAATTCAAATCTGTTAAAATCTACTGAAAAATTGACCTTGTATCACATCCTGCTCATGGTGGAAGGGGTGGGTAAATACATATGTGAAAGAGATAATGCGTCTGCAGTCTAGCAGAGATTGCAGATGCATTATCTCTTTCATATATGTAAGTAAAAAGTAAAGTTGGTGACTTTTGTCGAGGGCGACCAGAAGGCTTCCTTTTCAATAGCTACTACACCAAAGGTGTAGGGGACGGTGCAACTCCTTTCCCTGGATTGCTCCACTTTACCCTTATCTTATAATGCTGAGTGCTAAGCAAGGCTGCATCAAGTACCATTTTTTGAGTCTTTGGTATGACACGACCTGGGAACGAACCTCGATCTCCTGGACCATTGGTGAATGCTCTAACCACTATCCAACAGTAAATATCGAGCTAAACAAAATTTATCGATCAGTCTTCATGTTCTCAAAGATGTTGTCAATTTTTGATGCTTTTAATTTTCATTTATCTAATTTCTTTTATGTTTATTTATTCATTTATTTTTCAGTTGCTGTGACCATGATTGGCCAATCAAATGATCTTTCCCCCAACTGTCACAAATTTGCTATTTTGTCCCTCTGTTATCATGCTTTCCCTCTATGTGACACAACGAGCAGTGTACCTAAGCCCCGCCTGCTATGCAAAGATGAATGCAGGATCCTACGAGAGGACATTTGCAGGATGGAATATAAGCTTGCCAAAGTGCATCCACTTATAGGTAAGAATTCTGTGCTATTTTTCATACGAAATTCCTGCATCAAATGAGAGAAATTAGGGGAAGTAACCATAGCATAATGGCTAATGGTCTGAAGTGCAACCTCAAAGTAAGCAAATTCAAACTCCAGGGATGAAGAACTTTATCACCCCCAGCTATGTGTTAAATAGTATTACTGTCATTTTTCTACAAGGATATGTCTTAAACAAAGAAAAAGAAACCGAGAAAGATGTGAACGTATGATAGATAGATATGACCCAACAATGGATTAAATAGTATCACTACTGCTAATAGACATGAACGAATTTAGCCGAGTAGAAGAACACGGTGAGGATCATATTTAATAAAACATCAAAGTCTGTTCGCAGGCCAACCTAGATGATAGGACCGACTGGTTGCGTTCTTCAACAGTAAAGAAAACCGCATCGATATCTGAATTCATTATAAACTTCATAACACAGATTTTTTTTTTTTATTCTATTTAGACCAGAGTTTATATTTTTGGGGCTTTGGCATTAAATAACCCACAAAATTTGAAATGTCTTAAACATGGAAACTGAAACTGAGAGTAATTAAAGTTTACAATATAATAAAAAAATTTCTTGGTAGTTTGGTGATTAAACACTGGCATTACTATGTAGTAAATACAATTACTGTATGTACTCAAGTCATGAACGACCCATAACTCTTGGCTTGCATAGTCAAGAAAAATATTTCCTTAACATCCAATGCCATAAAAAAGAAAACAAACACTTTTTCATACTTTCAAAATCAATGCAATACTGTAAATAATCAATGTAGTCTAAACCTTGACGTAGCCTACTGTGTTTACTTGGAAATTCTGAATGTATTAAAATCCCACACCTGATACACAATAGTATTGATAATATATTTATGTATGCAATTGATTAAGTACTCTTGGAAGGCATTATTTAGATTTTTTATCAAACAACATCATCTTGAAAGTTTTAAAGATTTTTCCGCATAGCCTAGCAAATGCCTAAACAAAGGCTATTAGTTAAGATTTCCATGCAACTTTATTGATTGTTTATAATATTTGTTCATATTATGAACGTAGTTGTTATAAATAGCAAACAATGTTAATTAAACTTTATTATCTCAACAAATAGATTTTGTTTAGGTTTAGGCTATGTGGGGATACTTTACAGCAAGATTGAGCCTAGAAAGCAAACAAACTTTAACATTTCAAAAAAATCTCATGCAATGTACAACTAGTTCTTTTCAAAATGAAAAATCGGTCTTAAAAAGTCATTCATTAAATAAATATATGATATCTAGCAGATTCAAGTTTAACGTTAAAACCAAGATTTAAAAAAATATGTATTTGCCCAACCCCTCTGTCATAGGCAGGATGTGACACAAACTCGATTTTAAAGCAGAGTAAAGCAGATCTAAATTCAGAGTTTTCCTTCTCCAAGATTAACCAAGGCTGAAGAACCCAGTCTGTTCCACTATTTGCCTATAGCTAGACAAAGAAAAGATGGATTCATGCTTTTCCAATGAGCGTGAAATGAAGCTCAAACTGCCTCGTCCAGGTTTAGAACTGATCCCCAATTCTGTTTCTTATGATCATGCGCACACCTCCTGAAGTATGTATTACTGAAATTTTTGCTGGTTGTAAATTCTAAAACATTAGGAGACAGCTATCTCAATTCTTGTCCGTATGGTATTATTTTTGCTGGTTGTAAATTCTAAAACATTAGGAGACAGCTATCTCAATTCTTGTCCGTATGGTATTATTTGTTAAAGTGTTTATTGTTAATCATTGCTATTATTCAAGAAGGCTGTTACTATAATTAATACATTAATTACTTTGATTATGACATGGTTTTCATTACTTAAACTTGAAAATACTAAAGTGACACTAATAATTACTAATTAGTCATTTCTTCATTATACCTTCACGCATACACAAACTCACTCTCTCTCTCTCTCTCAGAAAAGTATGGTAGGAATAAAGATTTTACTATTGACAAAAATAGAATTTGTATCCCTTTTCTCAATAACAACTCTAGTTTCATGGCATGTGCTTTCCATATATCAATTTCTCAATTTTAACAACCAGACATCATTAAATCCAGGAAATTGTGTGTGTGTATATATATATGTGTGTGTGTGATTTCCTTTATTTAATAATAGTATTCAAATCTTAAAGTCCTAAGAGAGAGGTACTGTGAATACTTTTCAATATCTTATTTTGTCTGAAGACAACAGCACCAATGTCTCATTCTTGTTTTCAATTATGGTTTAGAGAATGGTTAAAATCTCTTGGACCCAAAGGAAAAAGACTATGGGGAGTTCTTACACTTCTGTAATTATCCTATATTCTATTTTAAATAATGAAATAGAAATATGATAATTATTAAGATATTCCCTCATCCATTGCATTAACTAAAACCCATTTGCACACACACACACACACCAATTATCTATATAATTCACTTTGCTGTATTTATAAATAAAGAGTGCTCAGTATCAGCAATTGAGTATATGTTGATATAAGTTAGTATGTAGTTGATGTAATGAAAACCATGGATATTCTAAAGTGATACTAATCCTATTAACCAACCCCTCTGCTCGGGCAGGATATGACACAAGGTCAATTTTTAAGCGGAGTTTAACAGGTTTGAATTCAGTTTTCCTTCTCCAAGACTAGTTGCCTCACCAAGGCTGAAGAACCTAGTCTGCCCTACAATTTACCCATAGCTGGAGGGAGAATAATTGGATTCATACCTTTCCGAAGGGTATTAGTGCTATGTGAAATGCTATCAGTCCCGTCCAGGATTTGAACTGGTATCGCCGTGTCCATTTTTCTACGACGATAACCATTACACCAGTGATACTAATAATCATTTCTTCATTATACCTTTATGCACGCATACGCACACACACACACACACTCTCAAAGAGTTTTATTGTAAATCATTGCTAATCTTAGAATGATTACTAACTTAAATAGTCAACGGAGCTTCTGACTGTCAGTTTCTCATCTCTGTAATCATCTGCCTAATATTGATCTAATCGGAGGTGCCTGTGGTATAATGGTTATCGTCATAGGAAATGGACACGGCGACACGAGTTCAAATCCTGGACGAGACTGATTGCATTTTCACATTGCACTAATACCCTTCGGAAAGGTATGAATCCAATTATTCTCCCTCCAGCTATGGGTAAATAGTAGGGCAGACAAGGTTCTTCAGCCTTGGTGAGGCAACTAGTATAGGAGAAGGAAAACTGAATTCAAACCTGTTAAACTCTGCTTAAAAATTGACCTTGTGTCATATCCTGCCCAAGCAGAGGAGTTGGTAAGATCGAATAGACTATAAAATAACTGCAAGCTCTGTTTACTGTCACCACTATCCTAATTTAGCTCTCTCTCTCTCTCTCTATATATATATATATATATACATACATACACACACACACACACACACACAGAGAAAATAGCATATGTGTGAACTTAAGAAATGTGTGGGTGTGTGTGTGTGTGTGTATATATATATATATATATATACACACACACACATCCATAGATAGTCATATCTGTTTATCAGTATGCAAATACCTGACTAGAATAAAATGTACTCAGCCTGTAAGGTTCATTGAAAGTGCATCTGTTCAACACAGTTCTTTTTTTTTTTTTTTTTTTTTTCAACTGACAAAGTTCTCACTGGTGAGTCTGGATGTTTAACTCACTCACCCAGAAAATCCTTTAGAGTCTTATCCTTGTAGTTTGGGTCGTCTACAACAGCTGTTTTCAGGACTATGATGAAGCTAAAATAGTTACGTAGACATTGTCAAAAATGACAGTTGCACCACACACGCACACACATATGTAATTTGAAATGTAACCACCTTCTGTGCTTTATGTCAACAATCACCAATGAGTGAGCACATTATGACAAGATAGTGGCAGCCCCTAATACACAATGGACATTGCCAATCATTAATTTAAGAATGCTTGTGTACGAGACATTTAGTTCCAACAAGTGACAATGTTTGATTGGGTTTTATGTCAAATCCATTTTTATACAAATAATCAGTTCTATTTCAAACAATTCAGTTTAGCATGAGTACACAATTTAATCTTCAAAAACATTTCTATTTCAAACTATGTAGTTTAGTCAAACAATTCAGTTTAGAGTAAGTACAGTTTCAATGTCAAAAATACTTCTGTATCAAACAATTATTTATTTAACCCATAGGACCCTATCAGGTTCTACCACTCTGGCCCAGAGTAGACCTGGGAGCGATGGCAATGAAGGGGTGCTCCACTCCACATTCCCCAAAGCTCCAGCATCACTGGAACCTCACCATCAGATTGTTTAATGTCCTATCCAGGACACCCATTGGGTGGGTGGGTGTCTTACCCCTCTGCAGAGATGTCCAGCCAACTGGGCAAGACAATGTTTGGGGCTTTTATTACAGATCTATTTAAACACAACAGCTCAAAAGCTAGAGTTTTTTTATTATTACATTGCTCATAACAATAGTTTCATGCGACACTGACGTTGGGCAATGTTTTCATGCAGAACGTTGTATTCCAACTATTCTTCCTCCAGCTATTGCTACATTGTAGGGCAGAACTGAGCTTTTTAAATTTTGTGTGGTAACTATTCTAGGAGAAGTAAATAAAAGTTGTTAAACTCAGCTTAAAAATTGGCCTTGTGTCACGTCCTGCTTGTTCGGAGGGGTTGATAAATACATACAAGAATTTATAAACTGAACCTATATATTGCGATTTTTAAAGGAATCAAATTAAGCACTTGCTGATTGAGAACACCTCATAAAATTGGCAGAAATGCGAAACAAAAGTGTATGTAAAAATTTTAACGTGTGTTCGAGAAAAAAAATGAAACCAAGGAGGCACAGTAAACACATTAATTTTCATAATTTTTTTTATTACTTGCATATTTATTGTCGATAGCTTGTATCCCATTGCAGAGGGTAGTATTTTCAAAAAAAAAAAGTTGAGGTGTCTTGGATGTGACTCTGAACTGTATCTGATGATGAGCCTGTGGCTCTAGAAATCTAGGGAGTGCTGAGTGCCCATTAATTGACATTACTCCCGGTGCAACTCTGATCGAAAGTGGTAGTACCTGTTTGGGTCTCATCTATCGATCCAATAGATCATTTAACAATTATTCGTGAGTAAAAAAGACCTTTTAAACAACTATACTAGAATGTATAAACAAACATAAAATGAACGCGATTCTCTAACATTTAAGCATAGAATAAACCGTTAAAGTCAATGAACTATTTCTTGAAGGCTGCCTATTTATTCATTTTAATTTTTTTTTTCTTTCAGGAGAAAAGATATTACCTATCTGTGAAGATTTGGCAGAACCAGGTACAAAAGAAGCGGCGAACTGTATTGACATTGGTGTCCGTAATGAAACTCGAGGTAAGTCATTTATATATTCATCAGTCGACTCACTCATAAAAAAATATCAAATTATTTTGTAACATTAAATGCAAACTTTGAAATGTTTAGAATGTTAGAATATATTAACTGAGTGTTTCTGGTGGAGAAACAGTTAGCAAACTATTACTAGTCTGTACAAGTCTCACTAGTTACCCCATACTTCCGGCCTTGTACCACAACTAAGCAAAGCTACAATGTTATTGGTTGTTTTGTTTTCTGTCTTATTTAAATTCTTTAATTCAATAAAAGTCTGCTCCTAATAAACTTCTTAACAAAACAAAACAAAGAAATAACGTCAAATTAATATCTTCATATTGCACTACCGGCACAAATGAACACTAGACAGTATTAGTACTGTTACTAGTTCTAATCAGCCACAGTATATTCACCAAAGATGGTAGAAGTCCTCATACTGTAGTGGCTAATTTGTTGGATTATTGCCTCGAAGTAAAAAAAAATTCAAACTCCAGTCGAGCTATCACGTTCACTTTCGGATTGATAGCCTTGGGAAAGGCATGAACACCCTTGTCCTCTCCTCCTAGCTATGGTTTAGATAATATCATTACTGTTCTTTGTCAAATAATCTTTGAAGGTTGACATGTCATCAAACAAAGAAACCAAACCAAAAGTTGGTAAAAAAAACATTTTTGGACTCCTCACAACTTTTTTTTCCATATAACAGAAAATTCTGTTCTTTTCTAATATCATGATAAATAGTTTTGAATAACTGTTCAACTTCTAAATTAATAACAAAAATAAACGTCATTCCTTTTAGCTAGTATGTCATTTATTTTATGACTGGAATGCAAGAATGAACATATAAAAATACGGGAGATGACGTATTAAGCAACAAAATTAAATGAAATAGATATTTATCAAAAAATGAATAATAATGACAATGCCTCATTTTAAAGATTCTGACAGTTTTAGAATATTAGATATTATTTTTAAAAACTTTTCTCCAACTGGACCATTGACCTAATGAGTAGAGTGTTCGTCAGTGGTCCGAGAGACTGGGGTTCAATACCAGGCCGAGTCACACCAAAGGATCAAAAAAAAAAAAAAAAATGGTACGTAGGCAGCCTTTCTTAACATTCAGCATTATAAGGTAAGGATCAAGGGTAAAGTTGAGCAATCCAGGGAATGGCACCCTCGACTAAGTCCAGTATTATTTACTGGTAACAATATTTTACTTAAGACATCAGTCATATTTTCAAATCCTTTCATCAACGATTTTAACAAGTGTGATATATATATATATATAAAATTATTATCTGATGAAGTCCACTGAGGTTAAAATTTTTACTCTAGTAATTAAGCAAATCCTTTACTTAATCGCTTAAATAGATAAGCACAATTTTGTTTTTTATTTTCACTTTTTTAAAGTTTCATAATAGTTGGTGTTCCAAATTACCTTGCTATGACAACTTCATAGTTTTAATGTTCCCTGTCTTCATTTTCCTAAAATTAGATTTTTTTAAGAATCGTTATCTGATAAAGCTCATACAGGGTGAAATTTCATAAGTACTCAAATAAGTTTTTGGAGTCGTCGTGGCATATTTGCTAACCTGTTAGACTGCAATAACGTAGTAAGTTCGAAGTCTAGTCACGCTATTGCATTCACTTTCAGACTAAGGCTCTAGGGAAAGGCATGAACGCCCTTATCCCTGTACACCAAGCAATGGATTAAGTAGCACCACTGCTACTTCAAGGGTATGTGTAGTATTAAATAACCCATGAAAAATGATTTGCTATTATTTCACATCATATATATCTTCCTTTTTTCTTTTAAGGTAAAATCTCATTTCTAGAAATGATTTATATTCTTGGTATTTATTTTTTCTTGCTTCTTAACTCACCAGAATATCCAGTAACAAATCAAGACTAACACTTGCTCCATTATATTAAGATAGAAAGACTTTTAGTTGTCATTTCTTACTAACTTTATATATATGTATTGTTTTTCAGCTGCTGAACATAACTGTTATAATGGAAGTGGTAACAGCTATCGTGGAACAATCAGTATGACTCAGTCAGGCTATGAATGTCAGAAATGGACCTCGGACACGCCACATGCTCACCACTTTAAGCCAACTCAGTACCCAGAACTCGGTAAGTCAACCTAACCCCAACCAGAGGCCCCAGAAGTCAATGAATCTCATTAAAAGCCCTTAAATTTTGTAACGGAAAAGTATTCTGATAAAAAATCTGAACACTGAACTCACTCACCCATAATGCTATAAAGAAGTTAAAAGTTTTAATAAAAGTTGGAAAAAAACATGGTTGTATACTTTATCTATAATTGTAAATGTTGTCATTTAAAAATGTGATAGTAGCATGTAAGTCCTATTTTTTTCATTTCTTGATTAAAAATTTGAAAAAAATAAATAAATAAAAAGTAAATACTGTGTGATTTTAAAATTTGGATAACTGAGTGATCTCAATTTTACCAGAAAGTACTGTTCCTCTTTTCATCACAGGACACGAAGTCAGGGTTCAGTTTACATCAAATTTGCTCAATAAATTGAACATCAATTGAAAAATTACATAAAGTCAGTGACCAGTTATACATAAGAAATTGAATCTATTTTTCATGGCGACTCTTTTTCTAAAATGAAAAATTGTAAAGTAATCTTTAAGTTACTTAGCCATGTGTATGTAATATATGTATATCTTATAGTAGCTTTAAATAGAGCATACATCGTAAGTTCTAAAATAAAAAGGACCTTTTTATTCGATCATGTCTCGTCAGAGAATGCTGCGACAAAAACTAGACAAAAAGAAAGAAAAAAAATAAATAAATGAATTGCCAAGAAGGTTTTGTTATGTTTTGTTTTCCTCACTTTCACCTGGTTTGGTTGAAGTATTGCTCACTTTTGAAACAGTGTTCACTCAACACAGAAATATATATGTGAGCGAGTATATATGTGTGACATTTTGTGTGTGTGTGTGTGTGTGTGTCTTATCAACAGAGGAGTGTGTGTGTGTGTATAATATATATATATATATATATATATATAGGAAATAGATGTCATATCTATAATAACCAAGGAAATTTTTGAGTATCTTCATATATATGTAGAACTTTTTCTGATTGTGATTCTTTCTCTCATCTTATTCAGGTGATCACAATTACTGCCGCAACCCCGGTAACACTGATCATGCTCCATGGTGCTTTACAATTAACGAACAAGTGAAGAAAGAACGGTGCAACATCCCTCGTTGTGGTGAGTAGGGCCAGAATTCAATTCTTTATCATAGCTCTTGAGTTTTTTTTTCTTCTCCCTCTTCATTCAGTGACCAAAATTTGACTCCCTTAGCCTAGGCAAGACAGTCTCAGCAAAACTCCTTTTTTTTTATCAGTTTCTCAGTTATTTGAAATATTGAATTTTATTTGAATGGAGTGTGCCATAAACACATAGTTTATTCATACCTCTATGTATGATCATTTAACGCAACTTTAAATTATCAATTTTAATCAATACTTTGGAGCAGATTTTTCACACTCTTACCAATACATTTTTAGAAGATATTTTGATTGGGTAAATTACTACAAGGAGAAAGAAAAAAACCCTGGTATGTTTGAATTAGAAAAAAAAAAAAATTATCTTAAAAACTCATTTTTGTTGTCCTGGATCAATTAAGAACATTTTTGAGCACTCAATGCCATTGTAAGCAGAGCTGATTTAAAAACTTTAAAGAGTGTCTGCAATTTTATAAATTGCCCGGGACTCTTTGTTTCATGTGTGGCGTGCCCATGTAACGTGTAAGAGAGCATAATACTCATAAGAAAATGATGGTATTATTTATGTATAAATCAGTATCTGTGCATTTTACCTAGGCTCAAAATGTTACTCCTTTGCCTACCACCTATTGTGCTCGATTTAAGTTACAATTTAAGATTTGATATTTTTTCTGCACTAGGTGAAAAATATATGTGCACTTATATCAGCAGCTTGAACAGATGCTGAATACTATTTTCCTCAATATGTCTCTAACCTGTTTACTTCCAATGCAACCATTTGAGGGAGGTGTGCCCGTGGTGTAGTTGGTAACGAGCTGACTGTAACATCATAAGTGAGTTCAAACTTCAGTCAAGCTACTATGTTCACTTTTGGACTAATACCTTTGTAATAGCTTCTACACAGATCACTTTAGCATTAAACCACCCACAAAGGTTGATATGCCATTAAACAAAGAAACCAAACCCAATCTGACAAATGAATCAAAGGAGGATTCACTTATTCATAGCCTTTTCTGCTCCAATGTGACAGAACTTAAAGACAGAGAAATAAAGAAACATAGCAAAAAATTTCACACTCTTTGTCATATATGAATCTATTTCTTCTTCCCAATATCTGATTCAGTTATGTTTTTATTTCCAAACAGACACGAGATACAGACATATTAACTACTGGCAAGGTATTCCCACTTCTAAGTATTCTCTGCTCAATGTCTTTGCTAGTCTTTTTCTCTGTATATCTATCTATCTATCTATTTATTTGTGTCGACACAATCGCCTTTGTTATTCAATCTTCTGACCTAGCCAACCAAACCAAAATCTTTTTCTTTACTGTTGTCTAACATTCTGAGATTAAGTTTTTATCCCTATTTTTATACACATTAGTCAAACAAGTATCTTCATCTTTGTTGTTTTTATCAATGATTCTAGCAACAGACTCTTCAGCCTTACTCAGAGGTATTTGCATCAGATGGTCTTTAGAAATAACTCAGAAATTTTTTTCATAATGAAGAGACCCAAAAGAAAAAGTATTATTCTAAATATCTTTACTCTGAGGGCGAGTCAAAAGTTTTGCAATATTTTAATAACATGAGGCAGGTCTGAATGCTTTTGCTGTGGTAATGAAGATGACTAACCACACTGAACTCTAGTTTACCTCTCTCGCTTGGAATACGATCTCAGAATCCACGGTTTTAGCACTACCTGATCTTGCCTGGTTATCGAGGTTCTTGCAGCCGGAGTGAAATTTCGGAGAGGTAGTACATGTTTGAGTCCCATCTATGAGTCAAATCGGTCCGTAAAAAATTATTCATATTTGATAGGAACCATGTGCCAAAAACCTCTTGAGAAATAACTAGAGAAAAAAATGTTAATATGAACATACACTAAATGCAATTCCCCAACCTCTCGACTTAAAATGGCTCTTGGCAAGTTTTCATACTGTTAAAATCGGTCAAAGACTAAAGAAAAATTGTTAAAATCGATCAAAATCTAAAAGAAAAATTTGATCTAACATAGTCTGATATAGAAACTTCTAATTATAACTAGCAAAAAGTCTTTGGGATATCTTAGAATTATTCCGAAAATCGAATGAGCAGTATACAAGACACTTACAGATAGTTACACACTTAAGTACCTGTAGGAAGTCCCAATGGCTTAATGATTAAAGTGGTAAATGAGCGAGTTCTTACTGCAGTCACACAATCCCCCTAGCTATGGTCTAATTAGTATCACTTCTGTTATTCTGAAAGGATGGATTTGGCATTAAATAGCCCATGAAGGGTTGATATGCTATTAAGCTAAGAAACCAAACCATTTAAGTACAGACGAAGCTTATCAACATTTAATTTTAATGATCTTGCAAGAACCGGTGCTTGACAGTGATGCCATGTCTTCAGAATCTTGACCATAAAGTGGAGTTCATCAGAACATTGGTAATCAACCTTTTGAAAAGTGCCTTCCCATTTAAATCAATATATAAATGAAAATAATATAAATGAGGATACTAGCTGGAATAATGTGTAATAACATTTTTTTTTTTTTTTTTTTTTTTTGACAACTTCCTGCTTCTCTTGTGTTTTCCTTTATTTTTCTTAGTCTGCTTTTTCTTCAATTCTGTCTCGTTCTTTAAACTTGTAGAACTTTTTTGCTGCTTTCTGGCTTTGTCTTCTATTCTGCCCATTTTATATCTGTGAAGGTTTCTATATTTTCCGTTATATATATGGATAACTGTTTAGATACCAACTCCCTCAAGTATCAAGTTTTATTGTAAAACTGTTGTGTTGCTACTATTTGACTGTTTTCTCTTCTTTTTTGCAGCAATTGTGTTTGAGAAGGAGATTCTCTATAAGGTTCCACACATCAAAAACTATAAATTCTAAGAAACTTTTATGTGAATATCCTTCAAAGAATAATAACAAAACAACACAAAGTTACTATGCAACTAGATATCTAATATTTCAAAGCAGAATTATTGAGTTGTGGAGGGAGGGGTAATGGTTAATGTGCTGAACCGTGACATCGTAGTAAGTGACTTCAAACTCTTGTTGCACTATTACGTTCACTTTCAGACTAATACCCTTAGGAAAGGTATGAATTCCCTTATCTTTTGCTTAAGTCGGTTAAATAAGACCTCTAGGTTTTCTACAAAGAGGTTGATATGCCATTGAATCAAAGAAACTAAACCAATTGTAATTGTTGGTTGGGGTCATTTTCCCACATTCTCTGTCGCAATGGAATTGACAGATTGTTCCTGGTGCATACTCTATTCACCCCACCAATGGATTAATCACACTTAATAAAAAAAATTAAAAAAAAGGAAACTTTCACTATTATTAAGTAGTTAATAAACTGATTGCAAATTTCTGGGTTCCCAAAATGTTCCTTTAATGAATTAGGTTTAATTTTTCCAATCCAAGTCATGTTGGGTAAAAATATGATGGAACAAACACCAAAATATGGAAATCTGAATTTATTTAATACTAAATAAAAAAAACCCATAATAAACATTTTTTTAAGTGTGCTAATTATATTAATTGTTGCCTGGGGTCATATATTCATTTAAATATAAAATTCTAACTCTTTTTCTATGGATTTTGATTGGTTTCTTTGTTTAATAACATATCAAACTTTACAAATTATATCCTATAGAAGAACAATAATGATTCAATTTATTCCATAGTAAATAAGATAAGGAGGTCCTAAACTTTCCCAAAAGGTATTTGTCTAAAAGTAAATACAATAGCTTGACCGGAGTTTGAACTAGTTTACTTCCCGGCCACATTTAAGCCATTACACTATAGACACGTTAAAGAGATTTTTTTAAAGCAGTGTCAAGATGCACATGAGTGATTTCTTGAAAAAAAAAAAAAAA
>OY757929.1:40046814-40116814 GCA_963585895.1 Sepioteuthis lessoniana | reverse complement strand
TTATAATATTAATAATATTATAATTAATATTATAATAATAATAATATTATAATAATAATATTATAATAATATTATAATAATATTATAATAATAATATTATAATAATAATAATATAATAATAATATAATAATAATATTATAATAATATAATAATAATATTATAATAATAATAATATTATTATAATAATAATAATATTTTTTTATTATCATCATCTATTTTAGACTGTAAAAAATTCCGCAGTGTTGCTACATAACAATGTGCAGAAAGAAAAAATTATGTCATGGCTATTTAAAAACTTTAGAAGCTAAATGTCTTTACAAATCATATGTACTTGGTATTAAAAGTAACCTCTAATGTTTGTTTTTTTTCATAAACTAAGGATTCACGTGGGGGGTATCTTTTTTTTTTTTTCCATTATTTCTCAACCATTTTTGTAGAATAATAGTAGTGGTGCTACTTCTACTATCCCCCGTTCCGATAAGAACATTTGTACCTTTCACAAGCCTATTACTTCGAAATTAAACATAATGGCTCTGATGGAGGTTAAACTTACTCATTATTATTTCACTGTCCAAACTTTTTACCACTATGCTATGCTGTCTACCCTGATTTTTCTTCATTTCTAGCCAAACATTAATCCAAACAGATAATCCTAATTATTTATTTTTTCAATCAATGGATTTCAACTGTCTAATCTAAGTTTATGCCCAATGCATTTTTTTTTTTTTTTATTATTATGTTCCTCTCGAAGTAATGAATTCCTAATATCTGTGATTAAAAATAACATTACCATTTTATGCAAACTATTGTTTAGTGTTTACTTATTTATGGATAATTTACAAGTCCGCCACCCTTCCCTGTATTTGTGCCTTACCATTTCTCTCCTGGGGAGAAATAGGGGAGTGGCCACCCAGTGTTTGTAATCAAATTCCTACTTGGTTGCTAATCACCTACTTTTTATGTTTATGCCAAAAAAAATAATAAATTATCTTTTTTTTTTTTTCTACCAACAGATATCGATATTAATTGCTACACTGACAAAGGCAGTTCTTACCAAGGCAAAGTATCCAGAACTAAATCTGGATGGACTTGTCAGTCCTGGAGTACCCAGTATCCCCACAAACATGCATACAGTTCAGCTGATTACCCCGAACTTCGTAAGTAATATTTCTCAAGTTTTTTCCTTTTCCTTAATAATAACTTAGTAAATAAGTTGGCGACCGTACTCAAGGACCACTCCAAGGCTTCCTTTTCCATAGCTACTACTACACCGAGGTGGTAGGGGAGGGCACTACTCCATTCCCTTGATCTGTACTTTATAGTCTTGAGTGTTAAGCATAGTGGCATCAATACCATTTTTTGCATCTTTGATATGACTCAACCTGGGATTGAACCCCGGTCTCCCAGACCATTGGCGAAAGCTCTTCTCATTACTTTAACCAAACCAATTTAACTGTTGGGATACCATAAATCGTTCTCTTCCTTAGAGAATTTGCATGCCTTTTATTGGTATTGTAGAGGCTTATATCAACAGTCTTGATCCATAGAGATGTTGTCTCAAAAGGAATGATAAAAGGCACATGACTAAATTACTTAATCTTGTCAAGTAAGCTTTTTTCCATTTTGTACACTTTTTAACATATGTGTATAAATCTATGGGACACATTTATGTATTCTTTCTTTGTAAGGCCACTGGCATGTATATAAAATGTGTACTATCTTGTATATGTAATTGAGTTAATTTTGTCTTTCCTTATGTTTTGTTTCGTATTAATCTGTCATGCTATTACAGGTTTTCTCTACTACCATCCTTTCCAATACATGTTTCTCTCAGAAATCTTCTAAACTAACTAAAATAAACACGGATGAATATAGATTTTTTTTTTTTCTGGTAAGGAAGGGAGATAACTGTATTTTAGCTAAAAGGTTTTTAGTTAAGATGTCTATTTTACATATAAAGCCAAAGATTTAATAAATGAACAAATAAAAAAAATTTGTCCTGATTGAAGAGGCAAATAAATTGACATCAAGTTTAAGACTCTTAAAGATAGAACAATGGCTTTGAGTACAAAAACCTCTCATATAATGAGGTAATGCTGATATATTCCACAAACTTCACCATCTGATGTTGTACTCAGGACATTCCTTTTTGGAGGGGTATCTCAACCTTTTGTAGAGGTGTCATGTTCACAGAAACAGTTATATTAATACACATGAAATAATATGCACCACAAAAATGAGATTTAGCCTCCACAAGGATTGGTATACTATTAAACAAAATTATCAGTCAAAAAATTTACTCTCATTCATTTAATGATTATAGAATACTACATCGGCAAGGAGTGGGGTGGAAATTAAGGTAACCTTTTAATATTTTTCATTGAGATTGCTGAGACTTCACTATTGAAAATTGTTGAATATACCTTTTTTCCTTTTCGTTCCCTTTATCAGGTAGTGGTCACAACTATTGTCGCAACCCAGGAGGTGTACAGGATAGACCCTGGTGCTTTACTACTGAACGGTCAGTGGTCAAGGAGGAATGTAACATCAGCAAATGTAAGCACTTGTTTTTGTTTTGTTTTTTTGTAAGAAAAAAAAAATTGCTTATTTTTCAAGGAGAAACAAATACAGCAAGAAACACTAAGAATGTAACTGCAAAAAATAGAATTACCAATAGAATTGATTTATAAGAAGCTAAACTAGTTTTATGATTATCACTCTCTTAATTTCTAACATTATGTCCTTCGGAAAAGGTAGAAATTCCCTTATTCCTTGAGCTATAGGTTAAATAGTATCATTGCTGTTCTTCTACTGGGATAACTATGGCATTAAATAACACTAGAAGGTTGGTTGATATGCTATTGAACAAAGAAACCAGACTAACACTATGATTGTATATATAATTTTTATCAAGCCAACTGAAAACTAACAACTACAAATGACAAAATGAAATATAAATGAAAACAGAAGAAACTAATAAATAAATATTATTGAATAAATAAATTATCCAATCTCGAAATTTATAAATCCAGTCAGCTGGGACTGTAGAATACACCAACTGCATCTCTGCAGAGGGGTAATATCAACCCCTGCAACAAGTGTCCTGGATATGACACTAAACAATCTGATTGTGAGGCTCCAGTACTGCTGGAGTTTTGGAGAATTTTTCCATTGCTCCCAGGTCCACTCTGACCAGAATAGTAGCAACTGATAGGGTCCTATCAATGGGTTAAATAGAAATGTTTGACATTTTGACTGAATGCAAAGAAATGATAGCTGTTTAATTGAATCGTGGCCAATACATAGCAATACTTGCAACCATTTAACTTTGTTGACTTATGTTAAATTGAATAGTTAGAAATAGAACTGATCATTTAACTGTGTGCAAGCAAATAACTGATGTTTAATTGAATTGTTAGTGATACATAGAAACACTTGTAATCTGTTCACTGTATGCAAACTGATTAATATCCAATATAATTATTAATGTTAGATAGTTAAACGGTTTCAATTATTGCAATCTAGAAAAAGAGCAACACTTGTATGCCAACAAATTACTTATTTAAAAATTGAATTACCAACAAACTTATATCTTACATATCATGTACATCTATTTAAATGTGTGCAAACAAATGACTGTTACATTGTGACCATTCTATCGCAATACTTGAAACCATTTAACTGTGCAAAAGAAAAAAAAGAGACCAAGTTTGTTTAAAAATGTCAAAGAAAATATGTTTACAAATCATATGTATAAATGGTATTCAGCAATAAATAACTCATAATGGTTGATATGCCATAAAACCAAACTAATCAAAATTAATATAATGTAGCCCAGTAAATCATCATGCAGTATAAACTAGACTCTTTAGAATGTTCTGGAGGTGAGTAGTCCCCATGCCAGAGTGGCTAACACACTGTGCTGCGACATCAAACTCCAGTCCCACTATTACATTCTCTTAAGGACTAATACCCTTGGAATGAATGGAATACTATTATGAATACTATTACCATGTGGGAACCTCTTGCTCTCATGATTGCAAAGGTCACAAAGTGCTGTGGACCATGCATCCACATTGACTCATATCGACATATGCTCAATCATTGATGTTAAGCACACTACATTTATTATGTATGTATTATTTATACACACACAAGCAAAAAATATGTACCCTTCAGGCCCAAGTATCTAAGTTTTAATGTAATAAAATATATTAATTTAGGAAGATTAAAAGCAGCAATGATGCTAGCTCTTCCCATCGCTCCTGGCTTTCGTTGCTAAATTTGCCCAATTTAACTAAACAATAAAATTAGTTATTTCTTTCAGCTAATGGATTTCCTATATTTATCAAAATAAAGCCAATTTAAATCAACAATAGCAAGTAACTATTTACTCGAATCAAATTTTCAAGACCAATATGTAAATTAGCCTTTTCTTCACACCATCAACTGCTATTTGGTCTCATATATATGAACTAGTGGACGTTATTAGTATGTAGATAAGGCTAAAAGTATTAATGATATAAAATAATTTTCCTTATAACTAACATTTAAAGAAAAATAAAATCATGGAGAATATAACTTAAATAACTAAGGGGGAACTGTGATGTTGGGGGGGATATATTTTTAGTTTCAGAGTGAGACAATCTCTATTATGATTAGATATATAATGTATACCCTATCTCCCATAAATAAGTAAATTGAATGGAAAAATTAAAGATCCAATTTGGCGAAGTAGTCCACTTTTATATTGATCTCATTTTTCTAAGAAAGGCTATTGAAGTTGAGAATAGTTATAAAAGCTATCAATAAAACAATCACTTACTGAAAAAAAAAAAAAAAAAAAAAAAAAAAGATTATTAAGAAATATATCCCTGGAAATTGACTGGGACTTTAGAGCTGACATAAAAAAAACTAAATTTACAAGCAACTTCTTTTTATTGGATAGTTTTCTTTAATTTCAGTCTGAATTTCTGTGAGGAAAAATTATCAATATCATCCACTGATTTATTCAAATTAGCATCCTAATTTTATTCATAAGAAAGTCATCTAAATACAATGGCCTAAACATTGGAACTATAGTAACCAAGATCAGAACACCAGTTTGAAGAAATCAGTCTTCTTTTAGTGAGATGTAAAAAGAGATATTATGGTAGGGAAAAAGAGACACTGATTATTTAAAAAAAAAAAAAAAAAAAAATTATATATTCAATCACTAAATAAAAACTACTTTCTCACATTATGTATAGAAACAAAATTATTGGATTTAGAAACGTGTCTTTCCATTCAAACCCAAAATAATTTAAACATTTTCAATGCCACATACACTAAAATTTCCCAAAATTTCAGATAATTACAATAAGTCAAGTTGCAGACATATTGATGCACTCTTGTATGTATGTTTGTGCATACAAGTATGTATATATATATATATAGATAGATAGTGTGTGATCTGGGGAGGAAATCCAAAGGGTAGGAGTATCCAATTTGAGTGTTCAATGTCAACAGCTATTGATGTCTAAATAATTTAGGATTAAGAATACATCAACACTCAATGTGCAAAGTTAAAAAAGATCTTTTTATATAAAAACAAAAAACTCACTTTCTCGCCAGAATCAATATGAAAGCATCAAAATAAAACATTTTGATTGTTCATCTAATGAAGGTCTTAACAACCTGAAATAAATTTATAATGACACCAAGAATGTGAATTTTTTTTTTTCTTTTAGTTTTTATATAAAAGGATTTTATATATCGCACTCACACACACTTATGCACATGTACGTAGAGACATTTTTCTTCAATAAGATTTTTGGGAATTGATAAACCTGTTCTTTGTGAATAAATTGGTTTTCTACTAGAATCGCATTGTTCTACAAGACAAAGTGACTAAACATTTTTTTCTTTTTTGATTTTCAGGTCCACATGGTATAAGTGAAGATGTGAACAAGTTGATGTTCATCCTGGTACCAGGAATTACTGTCCCTTTAGCACTTGTGCTCCTGCTTGCTTTGGTCTGTTTTTGCCAGCGTTCACATAACCGCTATCAAGGAAGTAATGACAAGACATCCCAGCGTCAAGGCCAACCAATGGAACTCAGTCCCCTAGCTGCAAAATCGACTATGAGAGCTCGAGAATTTCCTCTGCAGAATATCCGTTTCATCCAAGAACTAGGAGAAGGTGCCTTTGGGAAGGTTTACAAAGGAGAATTAATTGGCCTATTCAGCGAGAATTCTGTTACAAAGGTTGCCATCAAAACTCTTAAGGAAAACGCTTCCCCAAAAGTACAGAACGACTTTCGGAGAGAGGTGGACTTGATGTCAGAGATGCGGCACTCTAATATAGTATGCCTGTTAGGCGTGTGTATGAAACAAGAACCGATGTCGATGCTCTTCGAATACATGAGTCAAGGGGATCTACATGAATATTTGATAACGCATTCGCCGCATTCTGACATCACAGGAGGAGATGAAGAAGGGACTAGAGTGTTAGACTACTTAGACATGCTTCACATTGCAATACAGATAGCGGCGGGAATGGAGTACCTGGCAAGTCACCATTTTGTGCACAGAGACCTTGCCGCTCGGAACATCCTAGTTGGAGATGCGATGACCGTTAAGATATCAGATTTTGGCCTTTCCAGAGATATTTACTCGTCAGATTATTACAGGGTTCAGAGTAAGTCTCTTCTTCCTGTCCGCTGGATGCCTCCAGAATCTATTCTCTATGGGAAATTCACTACTGAGAGTGATGTGTGGTCGTTTGGCGTGGTTTTATGGGAGATTTTCAGTTATGGCCTGCAACCGTACTATGGATACTCAAATCAAGAGGTCATCAACATGATTCGTTCCCGACAGATCCTTCGCTGTCCCGAGGATTGCAATGCTCGTATTTATGCCCTGAAAGTAGAGTGCTGGCATGAGGTCCCATCTCGCCGTCCCTCCTTCAGAGAGATCCATGCCCGCCTGCGAGGCCTGAAGATGGAGGCGATGAACCAAAACCCTCACTGGAGCATCTCCCAAAGCCAGTCAGCCCATTCGAGCAGCACACACCAAAGTTCTCACAGCCAACCGAGTCATCAGAGCAGTGCCGGACCCAGCAATACCACAGCAACCACAGGTCTAACAAGTTCTAGCAATAACTCTGAACCCCATCAGGGCCACCAACAAAACCCATCAGTGCCTATGGCCAATCAGATGTTGCCACCTCATGGCTATGTACCTAATCAGATGCCACTGACTCCTACTCCAACACAACAGATCATGATGATGCAACAACAGCGGGCCCCACCCCCATATGCTGGGCCTCAAATGAAAGTCTCGCCTGCCGGTTCTGTGGCAAGTCACCCTTCTTCGGCTAACAGCTCTTCTTCCCAGGGTTCTAGCACCAGTCGTGGTGGAGTGCAGATGATGCAACCACCTTCCGTAACTGGTTATGTTGGTAATAATCTCTCAGCTCCAGGAAATATGATGGGTTCTGACTGTCATAAGATGTCTAATTACATCACACACAACAGTCACATTCCAGACTCTAAGCCTGCTGCAGAGATCTAAACATGGATGGCGTGAAAGTGACAGTCAAGTACTTACAAGATACAAGAAAAAAAAAGAAAAGAAGTTAGTGTTCAACAACAATTGAAAACTGTTTAACAATAACATCTTATACTTAAGAAGATTATATGAAATAATAATCAAAAAAGAAAAGAAATCAAGTACTCATGACTGACTGAAAAATTATTTCCTCCATTTTTCTTTCCCCACTTTATCATGAAAAGAAAATTTAAAAGAGAAAAGAACATACAATATGAAAAAGAAAAGAACTTCATCCTCCGAGAATTAATCTGAATGTGAAAAACATTTTGTTGGAGTAGGGGAAAAAAATTAGCAAAGTTAGTTATCATTACCCAAGACCCCTGCCCACATCTCTCTTCTTTTTTTTTTTTTGTCTTTTTACTGAAGTATTTTATTAGAGATAAAATTATTTTCAACACCATTTTTTTTTAAGTAACATAAGTCATATATAGCTTATACCCCATCCAGAAAAAAAAAAAAACATAAAAATAGCTTTTGCCTTTTTTTTTTTTTTTTTTTTTAAAAAAAGAGTTATTTTCGATCTATTTTTGCTGCAAGTTTAAGACAGAAATAGTTATTTGATATATCAGATAAAGGTTCTCAAATTTCTTCTTTTTTCATAAACTACATCACTCAAAAAGTTCAATAATTTTAACTTGTTAAATAAATAGCTTGAATAAAAGATAGACTAGCTTATTGAAATTACTTAGGGTTTCACGATTTAGATAATTATATAAGTAAATATTGATAATTTTTTTTTAAGGATTTTCAATAAAAAGATAAATGATTATTGATCTATCTCATAGAACTAAAATAGATTTAAGTTTTTATTTCATTCCCCCACCCAAATACATGGCACCAGAGAACTATCTGGTCACTGGTAGACAATACCAAAATTTAAGTTCTGAAATTAAACCGGTGCCAATGACCATGAAAACAAAAGCCAAAGACATTGTCACAGAATAAATCTGTATTTTGACACTCATGATATTTGTATTATTGCTGGCCTTATGCCAGGCATGGTTTAGCGCTATCAGACCCACTAAATCTTAGGTAAATATTCACATGAATTGTATATGTATATATAACACACACAAAGAAAATTATTTTATTATAACTGAATATCTTAGCTTAAGAATAGTTTTATTTTTTGTTTAAATCAGTTCTAGATGATCATTTCATGATGTTAGCTGGGTGGACTTTTTTTGTGATCCAAGCTACTTAAAAAAAAAAAAAAAATGGAATGATAATCTAGGATTGGAAAAATAATCTCAAGTATTTTATTTTTAATTACTCCTAAATTTTACACACACACACACACACATATATATATATATACACACACGTACATGTGTGTGTGTATCTATATATATATATATATATATATATATACGTACGTATGTGTGTGATATATATATATATATATATATATCTCTATCAGGGGTAATTATGACTTCCACTATACATTTATTTCTTTGAATGGTTGTCCTTATCTTAGTTGTTGAGCAGCCATTAAAGAATCCAATTTTTCCTGTATGATTAAGTCTGGTACTTTAACTTTGACATGAATTTAACACCCCTGCTAAACAATGGTGTCTTTAATCATGTGGCTCAAAAATATTTCTTCCATTCCAGCATGGAATGGAGAATTTAACTAAGATAATCAAGACAAGGACAACTGTTTGAACAAATCAAAAATTTACCTGAAAATTACAAATAAATGTACATAGTCAAATATATACACAAAAAAGAAAAAAAAAAAATTATGTTTAATATTACTAGACAGTATTGATTGAATTAATTTATTTAAAAGCAATAAAAAGTAAATAAATAAATACTCCAAAATTGAAGTTTTACTGTCCCATAATAATTGTTACATTTGCACATCTATATTTCATACATTAAATATAACAATTATGATGGGACAGAAGTAGTATCTGTTGCTTTTTTTTTTTTTTTCTCTCTAAGGCCAATCATGCCACCAAACTATATTTACACGACTAAACTTACATTAATAATACCTTCTCTAAAATCCTCTCAAAGAATACAAGAAAGGAAAATATCTATTGTGCAATTTACAGTCTTTATGTTAAACTTATATATATAAGTATCTCACACACACAGATCAATGAGCACTTTCAAAGTCAGTAGTAAATTCTGACAAGTACATTTTATGAAAGAATTTAAAGCTTAAACCTTTCAGTTTAGCAAAAAAAACATGTTTAGCATTTCAGCATTTGGAGATGTCTTGAAGGTCTTTCAGAATGATTTCTTATATTTAAAAATTGTGCCACAAAAGTATTAACAAAACGGACAAAAATCATTGCATGTTTTATAAACAACCTCAGTCCCATAATAGTCGTTACATTCAGCATATGAAATTTAGGAGCCTCAGTAAGAATGGCACAGTTCAGAAACAATGAGGGGAAAAAAAAAAAGGCACAAGCATTTAAAAACAGCAGGTTAATATTTATTCATAATCTGATCAAATGATGAAAACATTTGTTCACTTGTGTAAAAGAATTCACAAATAGATTTGGATGTCTGAGAGCAGAATATACTGACCTATTATTTTAATGTTGTTTGTGGGGGTCACTTAAAATAAACTACACAAAGCTGCTGATTTAATTAAAAGTGTCTTTTTTTTCTTTTTACACCCTTTCTAATTTCTCTTTACTGGTGCTATTTTTACTGAGCACTCAAATTTATATGAGAATGTAAAAAAAGTTCTTTGATGGGACAGAGGTAATATTGCAGAATTAATTTTAAAGGAGGAGACGACCTTTGCTCATTTCTTTTTCAAAAAATTTTAAAATAAAAAAAAAATTTACTAGCGAGTTTTAAGACAAAGGTTAATTCAAATTCACCAAGTTATTTCCACGACCTGATGTGTAGAATTCATCAGCTTTGTCAATAAGTCTCTACTGATAAACTCAACTTCATTTTTGAGTTCGAATTTGCTTCTCAGAGACTATCTAACTATGCTTTACACCAACTAAAATTCAAAAGTATATTCGATAGTATCTTTGTTTTTGAAGTTAGTAGGTGTTTAAAAAGCACTTTAGAAAAAAAACGTTAAACAGGCCACTCATTAAGTTTTTTTTTTTTTTTAATGGCAAAATCAGTATACACTACCCAAGAATTGCTTTGTGGAAAAAAAATTTAAACAAATATTTGAAAAATCCCTAAAGAAATGAATTTCCTTTGGCTTCATTTTTAGAAAACTGTCGAAATTGTAAAAATGAAAAAAAAAAAAAAAAAAATTATATATTGAAGTTCCCAATGGATTTGTCAAAATTAAAAAAAATTTTGAATATTTTTTTTCTTTTCTTAAAAGTGACGTGCATATATGTATTCATGTTAGCTAACAATTAACGATACCACCATCTTTTCATAGTGTTAAGATTGTACTGACTTGAGAGAAAGTGCGAGTATCTTGAGAATGGAATGCCTGGAATATTTGGTTTGCCAAAAAAAAAAAAAAAAAAAAAAAAAAAAAAATTAATAAAAAATAATAACCAATAAAAAATCATTCTGTTTGAATTTCTGAGGAATTATTATTATTATTATACACTGATTTATTGAAATGGTTGTCTTCATCTTGGTACTTATAGTCTGGTTTCTTGCACACTCCAGCAACTTGTCATGTTCCAAATTTCAAATCTAACCCTTTATTTAATCCACAAGGTATCTTCTTGGATGGAAAAGGAAATAGTACTTTCCCTCTAATTGAATGAGGGGTTAAGTTTGATAATCAGAAAAGATTACTACATATGACAAACACTGAAATAAGACTCAAGAGGAGTTATATAGTCACAGTATTCTGACTACTATCTTTGAATAAATTTGTGTATAATAAAGTGTCTTTCTTATTGTGATTATATTTATCATTAAATTAAATTAAAAGACCTTAAGACAATTTTGTATGTGTGCATGTATTTTTCCTTTAGTGTGGGGAGAAAAGAAAAAAAAATATGAACTGCCAATTACAATTATTTATTGGGCTAGCAATAATTGAACAAATCCAATGGAAACTCAGAAATTACAGAGAAATAAAAAAGCCTTTTCTTACATAAAAAAGGTGAATGAAAGTTAAATAAAAAAAAATATGTATACTCAGCATTGAATACAGAATTAATTTTTGATTACTGCAGCATAATACTCACTTTTCATTATATGTGATATATAGTGTACGAGTGTGGATTTATGCATGATGTCTGTTTATGTGTACACACATACAAATGTAGAATTTTCTTCCAAATACAAGTTTTGGAATTATCAAAAGATGCTCTCTACAAGCAAAAAAATCCACCTTGCAATAAAAATAATAAAAAAATGGATTATCAATTTAAATCTGCGACAGCAGTAATAATGTTGACATATGATATGGATATCACTCTTGTATTAAATGTTACAAAATTTAAAAAAATAAAAAACAAAAAAACTCATGTATTAAATGTTACAAAAAAAAAAAAAAAAAAAAAAAAAAGAGAAAGTAAGTAGTCAGAGACTTTAACCTTAATAATATAAAAAAAAATGCATGTTAATTGACTGCCAATAAACTGCTTGTTTCTACCAAAATTTAGAGGCAGCAAGTGAATGATGATTATTGAAATGATGATAATTATAATAACATTTATGGTGGTAACATTAATTATAATTTTAAAATAATCATACAAAAAAAAAAAATGGCTGCCAATTTTTTTAAATTATCATTTTCATTTTTTCAATTATTTTTATGTCTTTTTCTTTCTTTTTTGTCAATCTGTATCATGAATTAAAAGTGAAAATATGAAAAAAAAAATATATTTCAGACAATTCAAAATTTTACAGGCTTTATACTATTTTAAAAGACTAAAAAAAAAATTAAAAAACATTTTGGACTATGTGACTGCGCATTTTTTTTTTTTCTTTTTGTTGGTTGTCTTGCTTAAAGTAATTCAAAAACAAATATTTCAGTAAAAAACATGGTTTAATTTTTTTTTTAAGTCCATTTCCTTATTAGTTTTAATAAGGATGAAAAGTTGGATTTTTTTTTTTTTTTTTTTTTTTTAATAAAAACAAATCATTTTCAAAAGTCAAAAAAAAATATTTAAAAAAATAAAAAGTCTTTAAAATAAAAAGGTAAATAAAAAAAATAAAAATTTAAATAGAAATTTTTTTCAAAACAAAAACAAAAAAAATTCCTTTTCCTCCCCCACCCCTATCCCTCCAGATATGGATTATATTTTCTTAAAATTCAAATTCTGGAACAACTTTAAAAAAAATAAATAAAAATAAAATTTAAAAAAAAAAAAAGCATTTTTTAAATTAAAAAGGAAAAAATGAACTAAAAGAAAAACAAGAGGAAAAAAATACCAATTTCTATATTTACCATAAACACAAGAAATCAAAAGGATTTTCCTTTTTATGTTAATTCTCAACATCAAAAAAAGAAAACAACACTCACTTTTCCATCGTACAATATACATAATTCACCAACAAATTCCATTCAAGTATAAATTTGTAAAGTATGAATATAAATCATTAACTATCTTTTGGGTTATTTGATATTTGCTGGCTTAAAAAAAAAAAAAAAAAAAAAAAAAAAAAATTTTAAATATCTACACCTATTCCACTCCTTACAAAACTAATATTACATGTGTCCCATAATAGTTGTTACATTTGCATATATATATTTCATACACTAAATACAACAACAATTATGGGACATAGATAGTATCTGTTGTCTCTAACATCAATTATATTATAATCTTAATTTATTTAAACCTGGGCACCTTGCCTGAGTGAAATTGTTATCAAGCTAGGCTAGCAGTTAGTTCAACTTCACTGAGGGCCCCCTTACTTCTGGCCTTGTGCTAAACTAAACTTAGATGAAACTATTTAGGTTAATTTTCCTTTTCTTCTATACAAGTAAAAAAATTTCAACTTAGTATTACCAAAAGACATCTATTAACTGAAGACACTTTCATTTAAAAAAAGAAAAAAAAAAAAGATATCATTCTGCCAGATAATAGTTATGTGTGCATATATATTTCATACTCTAAATGTAATAACTATTATGGGACAGAGACTAATTATTTTCTCCTTCAATAAAATAGAAAAAATTCTGACATTAATAGGATCTATAGTTTTCCTATATATCTTGAAAATGAATCAGTTTAACTATCAAAGCTAATTCAATAATCCTCCTCTAAGACTGGCTGCCCACCAAAAAGATATTCAAGTCAACCTCCTAATATTTTGCCTAAAACACCACCTCAATAATTCAAAGGGCTTTTTTTTTTCTCCTCTACTACCAGGCAATAGAGATGGTTCTGACCTGTAGGGTGGGGAGGAGAAAAGAGGGCTACCTTCTTTTCCCAAGAGCACCTAGACAAAGTGAAATACAAACTGCCTTGTCCAGGATTTGAACTTGGTTCACAATTTTTTTTGGGGTGGGGTTGGACCATATAACCATTGTGCATGAAAAGGTAGAGATTAGTTTTGATGATTCACATTATCTAAATTATGCTTTAAATATTTTCCGAATGATATAATTCATGACATTTTTCTTTAAATGAAATTTTGTCTATTTTTTATGGCTGAAAAGAGTAAATTTCTTCAGTCTTCATGAGTGAATTTTTTTTTTTTAAATTCAAATTTTAAGGGGCTCTTCCAGTGTAGACCAAAGTCAAAGATTATAATATTCTCATTTCTAAGCAATATTTTAGATTCTCCTGACTTAATATTCATACTTTTGAATAATGAAAAAATTAGATATGTGCAAAAGTCCCCTGTTTTTTTTCTTTAAAAACCAGTTTTTTTTTGTTTTTTTTTTTATTGGAGATTTTTACCCAGAGCTAATAAGGGGGTGTCCTCGTGGTGTAATGGTTAAAGCGATGGACCGTGGAATTGTAGTAAGCGAGTTCATACTCCAGTCGCGCTATTACGTTCACTTTTGGGCAAATACCCTTGGGAAAGGTATGAACGCCTTTATCCTTCCAGCTATGGGTTAAATAGTACTACTAATGTTCTTCTTGGAGAATAGGTTTGGCATTAAATAACCTACGAAGGTTGATATGCCATTAAACAAAGAAACCAAACCAAACAGAGCTAATAAATCAGTGAAATAATTGCTCAAATCTCTAAAATGTCAAAATTTACAATTCTATGGATAATATTCAAGAAAAAGCAACCCGAAATTTATAATACAACACCTGCAAATAGTTTTTTTTTTTGTATCGCTTAAATATTATTCCATTTCATCACTTCTACAGGTGACTGGTAATAATTTATATATGAATTTTCTCTTAGAATTAAAAGCCATCATTTACTTGTATCATTGAAGTGACAGCTACATACAGTGGTCCCAGTAAAAGATTTCTTCTTATAAATGACAAACTAGTGTATACAATTGCTTTTGCATGGTTAGAATAACTTTCAGTGTTAATTTATTTATTGGGAAGGGCCAATTTACAGTCACTTTTTCAAACTAGAAACTTTTCATCTTCACCTGCTCTTAAGTGGCTTTAGAGAGCAAACTTCATTGTTTTTAGAAATTTTACTTATACATTTTGGAAACTGATTTTAAAAAGAAAGTTATAGGGATAATGTTATACATAAAGATATATTCATACTACTTACAAAAGAAAAACTAAGGGTTCACATTATTCATAAATAAATATACTAACATTTTTACATTCAAATACATCTCCCAGCAGACACACACAAATGGCTTTGAATAATCACCTTATCCACTTCTATGAAGTGTTTAAAAAAGAAAAAAAATCAAATGAAACAAATTTTTAAAATGAATACCAGCAAAGAATAAGGTGGCAAGGGGTAAGCAGGAAAGGTAGAATAAAAAAAAATCAATTAAATTAAATAAATCTCTTAAGCACTTCATAGTATATAGAACTAAATATCAATGGATTATAAACTGCCATTAAAACTGATGTGGGAAAAGAATGGCTGCAGAATTACTTAAAAGAACAGCTTTTTTTGTTTCTCTTTTTTTTTTTTTAACACAAAAGATACTTATTAGTAACGAAGTGAAAGTGCTTGAGTTGACTGTAGTCTAGGGCGACCTGAAGGCTCCCTTTTCAATAGCTACTACAATGCCGTATTGGGGAAAGTACTATTCCTTTCCCTGTATTGCTCCACTCACTCTTGATCCATACCTAATAATGCTCAGTGTTAAGCAAGGAGGCATCAAATACCATTTTTTTATTCTTTGGGGTTCAATCCCAGGCTGAGTCATACCAGTCTCCCAATCCATTGACAAACACTAATAATGAAACAATTATCCACTGTTCATTAACCTATAAAAAACAAACAAACTGTAAGTTGAAAATTCCAACTTCAACTAAAATATCCACCCACAGCCCCTGCTAAACTCCTGTAAAGACACCCCTCCATTTGTTTAGCACAAAAGATCCATGAAGACACACTAAACAAACACACACAAAAAATACAAACAATATATGTGATGTGTCTTCCATATCATTCAGGTATTTTTTTCTTTTTGTTTTTTCTTCTTTTTTTTGTACTGGACATTGTATCAAATAAATAATTCTTATCATATGTTACTTGATTTTGTTTACTTTCATTTCTATGTATGTGTGTCTCTATATCAAGCGTGTGTGTTTGTATGGAGGGGTGGGAACAATAAGTCTGTTGCCAAATTCAGTTATGAACCAAATTTTAAGCTGAAATTTTCACTAATTTTTAATCTATGTGATAAATATTCATCACAAAGTTAATATCCTTTCTTGTCAATGAATTTATGTTGAAAAATAAATATTTCTTGTATAAAAAAAAAAAAAAAAAAAATCTTTTTTTTTTTTCTCAAAAGGCTGCAAAATTATTTTGTGTGTGTGTGTGTGTGTGTGTATAAAAATACATATGTGAGTATTTACATACATAGGTGATTGAAAAGTTAATGACTTTTATCATTAAGGGTTTTCAGACTATTGTCTTCATCTTTATTGTTATTTCCACAAAATTTCAACCGATATGTCCTTCAAATGTTTGTCAAATTCAGGAACCTTCACCATGGATTCAATAAAGGACGTAGTTCGAAGTTCTGTGAAGGTTCCCCGAGTTCGACAAACACCTGAAAAAGGCAGGAGGATATATCAGCCAAAACGTTGTGGAAATATCAATAAAGATGAAGACAATAGTCCGAAAACCCTTAAAACTAAGTAAATGACTATTCTAAATTTTTTTAAAAGAAACACCCATCAGAAAATGGAGAATTACTTTTCAATCACTCACTATACACACACACATTATATATATATATATATATATACACACACACACATATATATTACACATACATACATACATTCATACACACACACACACACACACACACACACACAAGAAGAATACTACTTCACAAAGATATAAGTAGTTATTTACATAGCTCGGCCAACATATGGTACCCTAGTCTCAAGCTACAGCAAGTATGGTAAGTAATCTAAGTGGTTACAGTAAATGATAAGCCTATGAAATTAGTAAATCCATATTTACCAACCCCTGCGCCCAGGCAGGATATGACACAAGGTCAATTTTTTAAGCAGAGTTTAACAGGTTTTGAATTCAGAGTTTCCCTTCTCCTAGACTAGTTGCCTCACCCAAGGCTGAAGAACCCAGTCTGTCCTATTTTACCCATAGCTGGAGGGAGAATAATTGGACTCATACCTTTCCCAAGGGTATTAGTGCTATGTGAAATGCAATCAGTCACGTCCAGGATTTGAACTCATGTCGCCGTGTCCATTTCCTACGACGATAACTATTACGCCACGGGCACCTCCATCAAATGAAATTGAAATTAGTAAATCAGTTCACATACCTAGGTAGCAGTATCTCATTTACAGAAAGTGATGTCAGTGCTCACATAAGAAAGGCATGCACGGCTATTGATCAAATGGAAATCTGATCTCCTTGATAAAACAAAATTGGGAATTCTTCCAAACTGCAGCTGTATCAGTTTCTCCACATGAATTTTAATTTAAACGCCTGGTGTAAAAAGCTACATGAGAACTCATCATCATCATCATCATATGCCACTAGCACGGATATCCCTGATCCTCTCTCACCACTTCTCCCTATCGTTCATTGCCTCTGGCTGGTCTTCAGGGCCACATCCCGTATCCTCACATAGCTGTTGTATGTATGTTCTAGCTGGTCGTCCTGCTTTTGCCCGGCCATATGTGGGGGTCCATAGGAGTACATCACTTATGAGCTCGTCCCTACTTCTTCAACAGTGACCTGCATGTCTGGTTCGTCTAACTTGGATAGTTTTTGTGATGGGAGGCAGGTGGCCGTATAGTTGGTGCCTTGTGGGATGTTGTCGCCAGGACTTGTTCAATATTGCTCGCAACATTCTTGTGTAATTGCCGTCAAGCTTCTTCTCCAGCCGTTTTGTTAGCGTCCATGTAGTGCATCCATACAGCAGTATCGATACGACCGCTGCCTCGAAGAAACTGCGTTTCATTTTATCGGTCAGGTCTGATTTCCATATGATCGATAGCCTATCGACAGCTGTCCATGCCTTCGTTAGCCGCGTGACAATGTCCTTTTCGGTTGATGAGACGCTGCTTCCTAGGTAGGTGAATTTATCTACTAGTTTAAAAGGGGTTCCATCTAGTGTGGTGATGTCGCCTGTTTGATAAAAATTTTTTTATAAAAAGATGAGAACTACACAAGGGTATTGCGTGCCGTACTGAACATATCCTGGAAGCAGCATCCCACAAAACAGAAGTTTTACGGCCACTTACCCGCATCTCACAAACCGTCCAACAAAGACGAAAATGACAATTCGTTCGTCCTTGCTTCTCCAGTATAAGTGACGTTCTCCAGTGGACCCCTAGACCTTGACAGTGTTTGTAGACCAACAAAAACTAACACAAATCAACTAGATGCCGCATAGAGGATCTACCAAGACTGATTTTCGATAAGAATGGCGGGAAAGAATCGAGCGAATCCGTGCTATCACAACGACTTGATGAAGAGGTCACTCATCTATGTCAATGACATAAGTTAGTATTTATACATTTCTGCTCGAGGCTAGAATATAACACAAAGTAGGAGATCTGTGTAGGATGCAAACCTCTCGCAGGGCGATTTTATCAATTACTTAGATTCCGTCGGCATTCTTCAGGCAGTTGGCCTTCACAACCCAGCCCTTATCCCTATTAGGCAGAGGGGAAAGATACCCTGGAAGTGAACTGTTATTAATTGCTTCTAAGCCTGGATCAGTTGTATGGTGATTTGTTCTGCATACAAACACTGGATATGCTGTCTATAGAACACATTCTTGCATAATTCTCTGATACCTGTGAGATAAGTCACGAAGAGTTCTTTGAAAAATTTAACATTTCGTAGAATGATAATCTGAGCAGTGTTGAATGAACACAGTACATAAGATTAATAAAAATGCAATTTTTCACCGAGACAATTCACCAGCACCCATAGCAAACCAACAAGCTCTTAGCTTTAATGTGTCCATGATTCGTAGGCCAGGTCAATCAGCAGATATTGACCCCATACAGGATGCATGCGCATATACTATAAGTCGAACTGATCAGGAAAAAAAAAATTGGCAACAATTATCAGCAGTTGGAAGAGATGAATTGAACGAAAGTGGTATACTGCAAAATAAATAAATCACAACTTTATTGTTATATTCAAAGAGAGAGAGAAAGAAAGAGTGAGAGAGAGAGAAAGAGAGAGAAAGAAAGAAAGAGAGAGAGAGAGAAAGAGAGAGAAAGAAAGAAAGAGAGAGAGAGAGAGAAAGAAAGAGAGAGAAAGAAAGAGAGAGAGAAAGAAAGAGTGAGAGAAAGAGAAAGAAAGAGTGAGAGAGAGAGAAAGAAAGAGTGAGAGAGAGAAAGTGAGAGAGAGTGAGAGAGAGAAAGTGAGAGAGAGTAAGAGAGAGAAAGTGAGAGAGAGTGAGAGAGAAAGAGTGAGAGAGAGAGAGAGAGAGACAGAGAAAGAGTGAGAGAGAGAGAAAGAGTGAGAGAGAGAGAACGAGTGAGAGAGAGAGAAAGAGTGAGAGAGAGAGAGAAAGAGTGAGAGAGAGAGAGAAAGAGTGAGAGAGAGAGTCAGAGAAAGAGTGAGTGAGAGAAAGAGTGAGAGAGAGAGAAAGAGTGAGAGAGAGAGAGAAAGAGAGAGAGAAAGAGAGAGAGAGAGAGAAAGAGAATAAAAAACATTCAATGATTCATTATTATTAGATAAAATGTATTAACGAGATAAGTTAATTAAAATATATATTCTCGTGAAAGATTTTTCTGAGAAAAAATGCTTTTCAGATAAATGCACTCGGACAATCTTGTCCTTCACTCCAAACTGTTTTTCAAAAGTATCGGGACAACCTTTATAATTTTTGTTTCTCAATTTTCATTTCTTCAGCCCCCACCCCTTCCGACTTTCGTTGATTCGTCAAAATGAATTCTAGCAGAACTTTATCATAAGCTTTTAAGCTTTATTTAGATTTCGAGAGATTTACTTTTAAAGATTAAACTTCACGAATAAAAAAGTTTCCTACAATTGAAATTCAAACATAACAGGGAGGACTAGAAACAGTTCTGGTTTCACACTAATCAACTTGTGCAAAATATTAAAACTTGACCATGCTAACCAATGATATATGCACAATCCAGAATTGGTCCAAGAAAAAAAAAATGAAACGCCAAAATTATCAAGTACTTTAAACTACAAACAGATCAAAGACTTCAGACCTGAAGACCAGACCTAATATCAAGAACTTGTCATCAAATTAATGGTAGTGATATTTCTTTAAAAAATTTTTTGGTTATTAAACCTCATCGTCATCTGTTCTCTGAACACTGCTTGAAATGAAAATTTTCACTTTAATTGATCAGTTGAAATAAGTTGTAATCATTTGTAGTCGTATATTTGTGATGATAAAATCGTAAGCGCCTAGAATGTGAAAATGGTTAGTGAGCTAGACTCTCAAGACCACGGTCAGTGAGTTTTAAAAATCTAAAAAAATAGAATAAAAAATAAATAAAAAACGAATTAAAAAAAATAGAAATAATAAAGAAGAGGAAATCCAGCCGGGGATAAATTGAATAGCAGTAACGAATAATTCCAAACTAATTTTGTCAGAGTAAAAAAAAAATGACAATACAAAGAATAAAAAGTATAGGCTATGTGTTGACAGGGATGAAACGGTTAAATCATATGAACGAGTGTAGCAAACTAGCATAAAAGGATTTCATGAATAGGCATGACTGGGTGGGAAAGGTGATCTACTAGGAATTATGCAAAACGTTGAAATTGGAACATGGTAATTGGTATAAGCACTAAACTGGCCTGGTGACACAACTAAATAAAGCTTATGGTATGATAATCTTTGCTTAACGGTATATCAACTTCCGTGGTTTATTTAATGCCAATGCCATCTTTGTTGAAGAACAGCAGTGATACTATTTAACAGATTGGGACAAATACCCTTATTCCCTGAGGAGCGCGAGTGGAATTCGAACTCGCTTACTTCGAGGGAGGAGTCCAGCAATTTAGCTATAACGCCAAGGGGACTCCCTCTTCATGCAAAGCCTCGTGAATGAAATATAAACATTATTCAACTAGATACACTTAAAGGGATACAGGGGAAGAGTTTCAAAAAGTGTTGCTTATAATACCATAAAAATAATAATGGCAACTATTTGGTATGGAACGCCGCCTAGTAGCGACTTCTTGAAAAGTAATTTGACGGCATCGACGGCCATTTTCGGAATCGCAGCCCGCCAAGCCGACGGGTGTAAAATGGCGAAATTTTGTTCCTTGGTCGAAAGGTACAATTTCGTATTGAACACCGTCGAGAGACCCGGCTTAATTAGGGGGTGTCCTCATGGTGTAATGGTTAAAGCGATGGACTGCAAAATCCTAGTAAGCGAGTTCGAACTCATGTCGCGCTATTATGTTCACTTTCGGATAAATACCCTTGGGAAAGGTATGAACCCCCTTATTCTCCCAGCAATAGGTTAGATAGTACCAATACTGTTCTTCTAGGAGAATGGCTTTGGCATTAAATAATCAACAAAGGTTGATATGCCATTAAACAAAGAAACCAAACCAAACCGGCTTAATTAGCAAACAAAGCCGTTTCTCTTTATCCAACAAACAGGATTATCAAACTTAGATTGCCTTCAGCGGCTCTTTCCTATTTTAACTGCTTCCCGTTGACTGGGTTGATTGATTGATTGACTTTGACAGCATGTCAACCTGCCTAGGGTTATTTTATGCCTAAAACGAAATTGCGTTCATTACACATTTATACTTACATTTTTTGCACCCCATTATTGTAATATCCTAACTAACAAAAGGGAAATAACCTCTGATGCCACAGGGGTTACGGCCCCTACCACATCCGGGGGATTTGGTCAATAAAGGAATGTACCAGGCATAGCAGATGTTCGTTCTCGCTCTGTCTTTAATCACCATCCATCCTATCGATTCATCTTGGTAATAGTCCATACCTAGCAAGTATCCATTACCTCAGATATAAAGACTTTACATTGGCGACGAAGAAAGAGTCGTTTACTCACCAATAACAACAAAAAAAGAAAGAAAAGAATAAACCTGCCCACGTGCCGAAAAAAAAAACTAACATGGCCGCTTTACCACATTACCCAGAATTTAACCACGAATCAAAAAACAAAGCCGCAAAATGGACAAAATATGTCAACAGACTGAGAAATTACTTCACTGCATACAACATAGAAGACGATGAACGAAAAAAAAGCTATGCTTTTAACTTTTGTTGGCGAAGAAGTAAATGATATTATTGACGAACTACCGTCTGAACAAACCACGTCAGAAAAAAAACGAAACACACTTCGATAAGTTCGTCCTGGCTGTGCAAAACCACTTCAACCCAGAAAACAACACTGAGTATAACAGATTTATATTCCGAAAAAAAAAAAAAAAAAAAAAAAAAAAAAAAAAAAACTCCCCAAACATAGAGGACTTTCATCGGGAATTAAAAGAGGCAGCAGCTATGTGCCGTTTCACAGACAGAAATGCAGAAATAAAATCCCAGCTAATAACGGGCTGTTTATCAGAAAAAGTTCGCCAAAAGGGACTGATGAACCCAAACATGCTCCTAGGCAATCTAATAAACTATGCCAAAATGACAGAAACCATATCCAAACAAATGGAACAGATGCGCTTAGAAGACGCCAACTCTACTACAAAACCTACCACATCCGTTAATGCAGTAGCCAACAAAGTCACGCATGAACAACAATGGCCACGCAAACGCCCCCAGCAAAACCGGTGCAGAAATTGCCATGGGAAATACCCACATGAACGGGGACCGACATCCTGCCCTGCATTCCAGAACCAGTGTGCCTATTGCCGGAGATGGGGACACTTCGCCTCTGTCTGTTTCAGAAAACTAAATGACGAGGACAGACGGCGAAGAACAAACCGCCCCCACGCCCACAAGCTCAAACCAGTCAACGACCGGTAAACTACATTGAGGACCATCAACGAGACTCAAACAGCGGCAGTGACACGGAATATGTATTCCATACAGGTAAAGTGAAAAACCTTCCTTACTTTGACTTATCTTTTGGTGATGGCCATCAAATTTTCAATGTGTTAGCTGACTCTGGCGCCACCATAAACATTTTGTCTGAGGCAGATTACAAATCCCTAAGACCAACGCCCCTCCTCCGACCCTCAAAAACCGTAATATCTGGATTCGGTGTCAAGGAAGCCACCCCACTTCTAGGTCAATTCAGCACACTTCTAAAGTTTAGAGGCATCTCCTGCCAAGCGGACATACATGTTATAAAGAACCCAGAAAAACCCATTATTGGCTGGGAAACATGTAAAAGGCTCAAACTACTATCAGCAAACACTCATTCAGTCAACCACATCAGTAATTCTGATGCACAGACCCCACTCCCCACTCTTAAACTTCTCGAGGACTACGCAGACCTATTCAATGGTCTGGGTAAACTCAAAGAAAAAAAGTTCACCTACACATAGATGAAAACATACCACCCATCGCTCAGAGATACCGCAGGGTCCCCTTTCACGTAAGGAAGGATATAGAAGAGTTAATAGCCAAAGATGAGAAACTGGGAGTGATTGAAAAGGCAGACGGACCAACCCCATGGGTATCTCCTATTGTTGTAGTACCCAAAAAGGGTCAAAATAAAATTAGGATTTGCATCGACATGAGGGCGGCAAACAAAGCTATCAAAAGGAAACGACACCCAACCCCCACACTCACTGAACTGAAAACTATTCTATCAGGAGCTAATGTTTTCAGCAAATTGGATCTTAACCAAGGCTCCAACCAATTGGAACTAGCTGAGGAATCCCGATATATAACCACCTTTGCAACACACCTGGGCCTGTACAGATATAAAAGACTCTTTTTTGGTGTCAACTCCGCAAGTGAGATATTCCAGGAAGAAATTAGTCAAGCACTTGCAGGGATCAAGGGAGCCATCAACATCAGTGACGACATCCTTTGCTTCGGATCAGACCAGCAAGACCACGACCAAAACCTCCACGCGATATTCAGACGACTTCGCGAAAAAGGGCTCACCCTAAATGGCAGCAAACGTCAATACAACAAGAGGTCACTGGAGTTCCTTGAACACACCTTCGGTAATGAAGGCATCAGCCCAAGCGACCTCAAAATAAAAGCAATCCTTGAATTACCCGACCCTAAAAACGCATCAGAAGTCAGAAGCTTGTTGGGGATGACTAACTTCTGCGGGGCAGAATTCATTCCAAACTATGCAACCCTCACCCATGAACTACGTCAACTAACAAAAAAAAAAAAAAAAAAAAAAAAAAAAAAAAAAAAACACAGTGGTCCTGAACTGAACGCCACACTGAATGTCTAAAAAACATTAAGGAGGCACTGAGCAGAGCATGCTCACTTGCCTACTTTGACCCGAACAAACACACTGAAATACATACGGATGCCAGTCCGGTAGGCATTTCTGCCGTGCTGTCACAAAATGGACGGATAGTACAATTTGCAAGTCGTGCTCTATCCGCAGTTGAACAGAGATACTCCCAAACAGAACGTGAAGCACTCGCCATCACATGGGCGTGTGAACACTTTCACATATATATCTTTGGAGCTCCATTCACTGTCTTTACAGACCACAAACCCCTAACATCCATTTTTAACAACCCCCGCTCCCAACTATCAGCACGCATTGAACGCTGGGTTTTGAGAACGCAACCATACGACATGACCGTCATATACAGACCAGGCCATGACAACCCAGCTGACTATCTCAGTCACCATCCAACGCACCTACCACCAAGCGACAGAGAACAAAAAATAGCAGAGGAATATATAAACTACATCCTCTCAACCTCAACCCCCAAAGCAATGACAATTGATGAAGTTGCAACGGAAACGGCAAAAGACAAGACACTCACCACCGTCATCCAAGCCATCCTTACCAACAAATGGCATCGTGTCGAGGATGGCATAAACAAAGCAACATTCCACACTCTGCACGCCAATCGTGCCGAACTATCACTTGCACACAAGGATAGCAGCATCATCCTCAAAGGGCACCGAATAGTACTGCCTGAAGCACTACAAAACAGAGCTGTCAAAATAGCACATGCTGGACACCAAGGCATTGTGAAGACCATGGCTCTCCTCCAAGAAAAGGTCTGGTTCAAAAACATGCAGCCTCTAGTGGAAGAAAACATCAAGAACTGCCACACCTGTCAGATCAGTACCCATAAACCGACAAGAGAGCCACTGCAAATGTCCCCACTACCAGCAGCCCCATGGGCAGAAGTCAGTGCTGACTTTGGACACCTCCAAAATGGAAAGTACCTCCTCGTTGTCACAGACGAATACTCACGCTATGTTGTTGTCGACATCCTGGACTCCATCTCAACAACATCAGTCATACCCCGCCTAGACAAGATATTCGCCGAATTTGGTGTGCCAGTCTCCCTCAAAACGGACAATGGCCCACCATTCAACAGCCACGAATTCAAAACCTATGCCTCCATCACTGGATTCAGACACAGGATAATAACACCCCTATGGCCCCAGGCTAACGGGATAACAGAACGCTTCATGCACACTGTAAAAAAGTCCATTAAAGCTGCCTTAAATAAAGGTCGAAGCTGGAAGCAGGAATTATTCAAATTCCTGCTGGACTACCGGACGACACTACATTGCACCACCGGCGCACCCCCAGCCACAATCCTATTTGGCAGGACCATAAAAAACCGCCTGCCACACCTGATCACACACATTGCTGAAGACCCCAGCATTAGGGAGCGTGACACCGAAGCCAAGAGAAAAATAAAGCAATACGCAGATAGAAAAGCGTACGTGAAACCCAACGATCTCAGGGTGGGTGATACAGTCATTGTAAAAAGCGACAACACCTCAAAGGCTCTCACACCTTACCAGCCTAACCCAATGACTATTATAAAGAAAAAGGGATCCATGATCACCGCCACACGCAAAGGTAGCCAAACTACAAGAAATTCCAGTTTCTTCAAAAAAATCCCTAAGCCAACAACAAACCATGCACATAACCTCCTGGATTACCCCTCATCTGAAGATGAAAGCTACACACATACGACAACACCACCAGAATACAAAGACAACCAAACACAACACACAACTCTAAACCTCAGGCGTTCTAGTAGAACAAAACGGCCACCCAAAAGATTTGACCACTAACAAAAAAAAAAAAAAAAATAATAAAACATACCCGTACACAATAGTCTGAACCATCATCATTTTCTTTTCTCTCATTCAGGTTAACAGACATCTCCTCCGACATAGAGTCCGAGCCATCTGTTCAAGCATCCCAATCACTTCACAGACTGAATGAACTCCCTCACCAGATAATTATTACCGCCACTGTCATTGTTGTTATCATTATTAAAAAAAAAAAAAAAAAAAAAAAGAGAGCATTGTAATATCCTAACAAAAGGGAAATAACCTCTGATGCCACAGGGGTTACGGCCCCTACCACATCCGGGGGATTTGGTCAATAAAGGAATGTACCAGGCATAGCAGATGTTCGTTCTCGCTGTCTTTAATCACCATCAATCCTATCGATTCATCTTGGTAATAGTCCATACCTAGCAAGTATCCATTACCTCAGATATAAAGACTTTACAATTATGATATTTCTACCGAATACAAATAATTTGCACACATTTATTGGTTTCAAGTATTCCTATCCAATACTAATAATTTTCACAAAGTTGTGTTATTTCAAGTATTCTCATCTAATACCAGAAGTTATATTGTTTCAAGTGATTATTTATATTTAATAATAATCATTTGTTTACATTTTTATATGGTTTCAAATAACTAAAAAAAAAATTAAAATCCATTGTAAATAGTTATAGCTTCAAGTAACAATTCTTAATGCGAATAATTTATGTAATATGGCATCAAGTACGACTCATTTTTAAACAGATCTGTGAAACCCTAAGATGGTACCCTAACAGGTACCACAACTCCGGATCATAGGGGCAATGGGAGGAATGGTATTTCACAAAAACTAGACCCTCAGCATCAGATCCAGTTTAACGTTATCCCCAAGACATGTTTATTTTATTCATTTCTTTTTTTAATATATATATATAATTATGCGAGAGTGTCTCACCTCTTTGCAGAGGATACAGCAAGTGTATACTAAGCCCGCGGTTCATGTCCAGTCCTAGGCCGGGGTTCAACAGAAATTAAAATGACGTCGAAAGGGCAAAATAATTAAAAAGTCTAATTCATTGATATGATATATTCCATGGCATAGCTGAAAAGGAAGGTTCTACCTCCGTGGATTGAATAAAGCAAATTCCCCGAAAGTTACAGACTGCAACAAGAGATACTTGAAGAAGGCCGAAGACAACAGCGACCATCATTCCGCGGTTTCAGCTACTTGATCAAACTACAGAAATGAACAATTCATAAATTTTGCTTACCTAGTAAATAGCCCCCAGAGTACAAGAGTAGGGATTCTAGATATTCATATTTTCCCAAGAGTGGTCAAAAAGGGCTCCCTGTAAATGAAAAGGTAAAAGTTGTCAGTACAATGGAAGCATAAACAAACTATCTTCTCACACTAACCTTAAAAAAAAAAAAAAAATTCACACAGAACATATACACTATTAATTCAAAATATATCAACTATATATCTAGCAGTAACTACCCATATTACACACGGGTTGTAAGATAGTCATTATTAAAAGTAAAGAGCGTAGGGTTGATTTTATTAAACTTTAGGATAATTGTTCTTATTTAAAGAGGACGTCTGGTTTGTTTTTATCGTTTGCTTACCACGGGTTACTCTTGATTTTACCAAACGTAGCTTACGAAAAACGGCTTTCAGGTTCGTTCGGAGATCTCAGATACCCTCGAAAAACTGTAAATATTGATAAATATTTCGAATAAATACCGTATATATCGGCGTACAAGACGACGTTTTAACCTAATCTGCTGTTCGTACCTAACTTCGTATCAGTTGAGTTGCTGTTATGAAGAGGGTAGGGTTAGTATACGGCGAGTATAGCCCAAAATCTACATTTCAATTAAAAATTTAAGAGATCATCAGATATATCGAAAAATACGCTATTTGTTCTTATTTTCTGACTTGAAAAGAAATAGTATTAATCTAAAAGATTTTTAAGAAAAATTAGTTTAAACCTTTTCTTTTAGGCCAGTCGCCCGGGGAGATTAAATGGATTCCCTCTTGACGTGACAACTGGCTGCGATAGAAAGATTCTAATGGATTCAAGTAACTAATGATTTTGATCAATTTCTAAACAATTAGAGTTTCAAATTACTATTATTATTGATTTATAATTTTTTTTGTTAAAAAATTATGTAATCTCAAGTATTATCCAATAAAATTATTTTCCTAACTTATATGGTATCAAGTATTTTTTTAATTAAATATTAATCATTTTCAATAATATTTTACCAGAACACTGACAAATACTACCGCTCCACGGTTTAATGGAATATCAACCTTCGTGGGTTATTTAATACCAAAGTCATCCGTATTGAAGAACCGCCGGGGAACTATTTAACACATTGCTGGGGTGGATAAGAGAATTCACACCTTTCCCAAGGGCATTTGTCCGAAAGTGAATATAATAGCTCTCCTGGAGTTCGAACTCGCTCACTTCGATGCCGCTGTCCAGCATTTTGGCTATTATGCAACGGGGACTCCTCTTCCAGGTTAGAATGGAACTGGGAATAATGGTAACGAGTGGGTGATTCCACATTCACCCAGAACTGGTGCCTCACGACTTGATTCAGTTTAACTTCTACAGTTGTAAGTTGACTGGGTTGGGTTTATGGGATATCAGCCATTATAGGTTATTTAATGCCAAATCCTTTTTATACATATGATTTGCAAACGCATAGTTTGTAAATTTACAATTTGGTTTGTATATGATATATCAATTAAATACACAACATGTTTTATAAGAAACTTTAAATTGATTGGTTGGTTAAGTGATTTTAATGACATTGTCAACCTGTCTAGAGTCATTTTATGTCTATTAGGAAGACACGTTTATTTTAATTTCATATTTACATTTTTTTTATATAATTGTTTCTTAAGAGGGTTTTTTTTTTTTTTTTGCACCTGATCCTGTCGAATGCATATAATTCTTAAACGGATCTATTTGACGAATAGATTAGACGCTAAGATTGATTCGTTTGGTTTCATGGCGTAGGTTATTTAATATTAAATCATCTTTATACATACTATATATGATTTCCAAAAAGTTTGTAGACAATATTTTTAAACGAGCCAGAGCTCATTTGTTTGCATACACTTAAATGGCTATACATTTGATTTATAAACAAATCGTTTTTAGGTAATCTTTTTAAAGGATTAAGAGCTAATTTATTTGCACACAGTTAAATGGTTCCAAATATTCTAACATACAAAGTTCTATTTAGTATTAATCATGTTTGCACTCACTTAAATGGTTTCAAATATTGCTATTTAACATAAATAGTTTTATTTGCACACAGTTAAATGGCTTCAAGCATTACTATGTGACAATAATAATTCAATTTAGGTAAAGAGTTTCTTGTATTGCTATTGTTTCTGTATAGAGAGTTAAATGGTTTCAATTATTGCAAACACTTATAATTCTATTCAATATGAATTATTTGTTTGCAAGTATTGCTATTAAACACTAATAATTCTTTTCAACATTATTCGTTGGCACACAGTTATATTATTCCAAGTATTGCTATGAATCACTAACGATTCAATTAAACACCTGCCATTTGTTTACACACAGCTAAATGGTCAAAGAGACCAATTTCCAACAATTCGATTTAACACCAGTCATTTGTTTGGCTCGTATAGAATTCTGACTATTTAAACTGTATGCAAAGACAAGACCCTATCAGGTGCTACCACTCCGAGTCAGAGTGGACCGAAACAAAAGCAATGAAGGAGGTACTCCATATTCCTAAAAGCTCTAAAACTGAAGCCTCACCATATGAGGGTTTAATTTCATAATGAATAGTCATTAACAATGAAATGTTTACAGAATTGTCCATTCTTTCCTAAATAGAACCATCAAAATCATTACGGACCGCTGTTACAATAAAGACCCGAAGAGTTATCGCGTATCGATTTAAAATTCTAAATATTTCAGAAATAAATTTTAAATGCGAATTAGGATCCTTTACTCCTTCCTAAATAGAAGCATCAGTATCATTATGGACCACTGAAGTGCTTATTATTTGGAAGGACTGAACAACCCCGACTTGTAAAAAGGAATTTAATAAATCAATGAGTTCCTGTTCATAAATCAACCGTCTCCCGCCATAAAATATTTATGCATTCGAGTAAATAAGATCTATATTAAGGAAACGAATATTATCTTACACACATTTTCATAGCTGTTTTAATATTATGAATCATTTTTCAGACGAAAAAACAGATTAACTGGTTGTCTAGCACTAACTCAGATTTCAAATGCAACAACCTTAATTATTAGGATTACTCATCTCTGTACTCTGTACATCTTTATCAAGATTACTCATCTCAGTACTCTGGGCAACTTTAAATAGAATACTTATAAAATCTATGGTGTCCAGCCCACTTGTTCAAAAGACTGATTCATCTCAGCTATTAGTCGTGCAAATTTTAACTTAGCATTAGACAAAGTGGATATTTTCACTAAATAATTCAATAAGGCTTGCCTTGTCGATGTATACAAGCAAACAGAAACAAGAAAGCGAATATAAAAAGGTCATTGTAAGCGATAAAGTTCAGGAAATCTTTTCTTTGACCAAACATTTAGTTTCTAACAAAGAATTTGTTTGGTTTTTGTTTGTTTGTTTTGTTTTTGTCTTGCACTATTGACGATCAATTAATTGTTTATCGGACAGAACGGCTGGATTTGACTCATCCGACCGACAGTAAAAGAAACATCGTTGAGAATTATATCTTAACATCCGGGCAGGAATTACCTTCCCTAACGGATGTCTAAACTATTTAAATAAATGGTGTATTGCAACGTTAGAGTATAAGGTCATTTCCAGCACACTTTCACCCCACTACCAAGAAGAATATTTGGGCAGGTTGAATAAAAACCTCACAGATTTTGTTAAATCAGGATCATTTTAGTCCTATAGATCGTATTTACTCGTGTATCAGATTTCACTAAAGTAGACTCTTAATTTATGATAAGGAACTTATTAGGTTATGGTGCAAGGATACAATGAATAATAATTTGGAGGTGTGATTAGTGAAACGGTTTTAGTCATTGGAAATGAAGTTTGCGACACGTGTACAAATCCTGAACGAGGCTATTGAATTAGAGTTGTGCTTCGCGCTCGTGCCCTTCGGAAAAGGCATGAATCCAGTAGAGTTGACCGAGTTCTTTAGACTTGTTTAGGCAACCAGTCGTGAAAAATGAAAACAGATTTCAAACCAGTTGTTTTCTACTTTTAAAAAATTGAGCGTATACTGCATACAACTTGTGGCGTAGGGATTGGATTAATACACACAATGAATTATCATCTCCCTTAGATTATTTCAATATCCGAAAGAGGCACCCGAAGTAGGTTACATGGCAGTTCCAAAAACCCTTCCTCGTGCTCTTTTTGCCTCTGGTCTTTGGACATTAGAAACATTGTCTCAGAACCTGCCAGAGAATATTACTAGCTTTTGACCACTCATATCAAGTAAGTATTTTTGCTATTTTGTATCCCTTCTATACACTGCTTGTAAATGGAACCAATGTGTAGAGCTTTAGTTGTTGGATACATTCGTACATTTTTTCCTTCTAATACTTCTTGTTGGTAAATTATGCTAATAAAAATGTTTCATATTCTTATATATGTATTATATATATGTGTTCTTATATATGTGTTATCTATTGTGTTAAGTATTTGTATATCCTTGATATACTAATGCTAATATTTTTATTCGATTGAATATCTTCTCTACCACGGAGCGTTCCAGAAGCGGGAAAACTAGTAAAAGGGGCCAATTACGTAAGAATAAAAAGCGCACTTAAAACAGAATCCAAAGAATCAATGTTTGATTGGATTTTACGGCATATCAATCCTTGCGAATTAACTAATTCTATAAAAAAAAAAAAAATAAAAAAAAACCCACACACATTTATCTCCCTCCCACACCTCCATACTTCTGGGTGGTTTTTCATTTGAATATGTTATTCTGGTATTCCCGTTTTGGTGAATACGATATGCTCCCCCCCACTTTGCTTACCTATAACTTAGACGTTTTTTTTTTATTGTATAAATGTGTAGCCAACATTGAATTGCCGTTGCTACACTCCTTCAACACTCAGTTTATCATCTCTTTCTTCCTTCTCGTTATTTTCCTTTTCCGTCACTCCTTTTTCTGAACCTCCTTTTTATCTACTCCTTCTTATGCCTTCTGTTGTGAAATTAGTAACATTCTGAAGAAGTCTTTGGGTAGATAAAGACGAAATATTATTGAATCCGTTGTCTTTGTTTCGGTTTATCCGCTTTTCCACTTATCTTTCACATTTTGTTAGATTCTTCCAATCCATTATCCACACACAAATATATATTTCACCCTACTGTGTGTGTGTGTATAGATATATATATATATATATATATATATATGCATACATACACACACAGTAAGGTGAAATAAAAATTCGTACATATGAATTTTTTTTTATCTTTCAAACATAGCCTGAACAAAATTTTTATATACATCTGCTGTAAAAGAATATATTCTACTTATATGTGTATATAAATTTAGGTTATAATTAATTTTGCAGAAATTAATGCCATTTATTCATTTTCATGTGTACGAATATTTGGCATTAATTTGATGTGTACGAATATTTATTTCACCCCACTATATATATATATATATATATATATATATATATATACACACACACACACACAAACTATTCGTTTACACATTTTATAACATTTTCAAGTAATCTAGAACTCATTTGTTTGCTTATTAATGTTTTCTAGTATTGCTGTTCACTATTTGCATTCGGTTAAATGGTTTCAAATATTGTAAATGATTGAATGCTTCTATTTGATCCATAGATGAAACTAACCGGTACAACCAGTCTGAATCTGTCAGCAACGGTAATGAAGAGGTACTCCACATCCTCCATAGCTCCAGGCCTGGAGCTTCATCATCACAGAGTTTAGTGTCATACCCAGAACAGCCGTTTAAAGTGGGGAGTTCTTATCACTATGCAGAGATGCAGTCGGCGTTTTTTTTTTTTTTTTTTTTTTTTTTTTTTTTTTTTACAACCCCAACGAACAGACCGTAGATTATTTTGTTTTCATCAACAAACTTTAACAAACAAACAAACAAAAAAAATTCTGTCGATGAAGTTTAGAATTTGCAGACTGTATCCTCAGTAGGAGAGTAAGAAGCGTACCAGGAATTATACTAAACTGCATCTGGTTGGGAGGTCCTAGTTCTTGAGGATTTTTAAGGGTCCCCTCTTTGTCATTATCTCAGGTCAACCGACCCGGATTGAAAGTACCTGTTAGAGTTTCAACTACAAGTCAAATAAATTTTTTTTTAAATGATTAGTATTCGATGGGAATATTTGTATTAATCATATCATATTTACCAACTCCTCCGCTCGGGCAGGATATGACTCAAGGTCAATTTTTAAGCGAAGTTTAACAGGTTTGAATTCAGAGTTTTCCTTCTCCTAGACTAGTTGCCTCACCAAGGCTTAAGAACCTAGTCTGCCCTACTATTTACACATAGCTGGAGGGAGAATAATTGGATCCATACCTTTCCCAAGGGTATTAGTGCTATATGAAATGCAATCAGTCTCGTCCAGGATTTGAACTCGTGTCGTCGTGTCCATTTCCTACAACGATAACCATTACACCACGTTACTCGAAGCAATTATCATTATTAGAAGTAGTTTCTTGAAACTATATAACTGTGCAAACAAGCGGTTACTTCAAATCATTTGTATTTGATTAGAATATTTGAAACTATACAACTGAGTATAAAAAAAAACTGACAACACAAAATATGTAAAATATTACCGATTGATTTTAACGCATGTCAATCAATCTAAAACAAGCGGTTTTGTAAAATCCACAATGACTTCGAGATAAATTGTCTAATATGCTAACACGTCAAACTTTTTCGCCGAGGGGGGGGGGAATGGAGCTATATATGCACTTCTCCTTAACCCGTTTAGAGAATGCAGGATGAACATCTGCTTTCGGAAAAAAAATGACCCACAATTCATATTAATGGTCTCGGAGGAAAATTCTCTTTCGTTCCACCCACCGCCACGGAAACCCGTTGCATATAAATAATCCAACCGTCTCGTGCGGGTACTCTAAGTATACCCGCGTCTCAGCGCGTGCCAGTACCAATGAACCATTGGCATGAAACCCGAACAAGATGGTTCCGACTGGCATGGACGAGAGAAAAAAAAAAGAAAGAAATAAATCTAAGTTGTAAGCTTGCCCACAAGCAGTTCGAAATGGGAGGATGCTAACAAGCTTGCAAGATAATTTATTCATTTCTCCCTTTTCTTGTAAGTTTGACCAGCAAATGAGATGAGCTTATTACCGGACACCTTTCAAGCTTTCCTCGTTACTTTAGGGAGCGCGAACAGACAGTGTGTTGAGAATGGATGCATAGGAAAATGAATAAGGAAAGTTCCGACAAGCAAGCAAGTTCTTGATTCAAAATCGAAATCTTTTCATTTCCGGCTGTTGATTACAGAATTCTCTATTCCTAGTTGGCGTTTGTTTAAAGAAAATGATTCCCAACCTTTTTCATATTCATGACTCTTTCTGACTTCGAAAATTACCTCTATGCCCATATATTGTAATCTAGAAATTTACGTTTAAAGTACGTATTAATCACAGTTATTTTTATCTATCGTTGAGATTCAATATATCTCTCACACTAATATATATGTGGGTCAGCTGAAATTTCCTAGGCTGACTAAGATACTCTTGCTGAATGTGACCAAATGAGGTTTATTTTTTAACTAAGTTCCCCTTTCGGTCTATACACTTCTTCCATCAGTGTGGCTGTGCTTGATTACCATTAGTCAAAAAATTCATCAACAACAGATATGACGTCATATGAACTTTTAAATCCACCTGCGTGTGTGTGTGGTTTGCTTGAGTTATGGAGGGAAGATTGCTCAATGTTTGTATAGTGAGCACTATTAACCTTTTAAAAACAAACTTATTTTGTGGGGATTAATATATTGATAAAGTTTAAATGAAAAATAAACCAAATAAAAATATCCCATCATTCCACTTCCGCCGAAAGTTTAAAGAATTCGACCTCATTCAGTGGCTTTCCATACTATGTGAGGTTTATAATATTTATCATATTAAAATGATAATAATTAATGTTAAAATAATAAAAGAAAAACTCATTACATCATATCACCAGAGAAACCCATAATCTTATTCTTTTATTTGTACCTCATTAGTATTGTGTGTGTATATATATATCTCAGATAGAAAGAGAGAGATAAGAGTAAATAATGGACTGTAATCCTACAATTTGTAAAGAAAAATTGATGACAAGTTAACCCAAGTAGGAGAGATTTATTGAGAAGCAAAGTCGACACTATAACAAGAAAATTTTTCCCTAGGTTTTTATATTTTGTACTTTTAAACATCCATTGTTGATTTAACCTTACTAATATCATCCCTCATAGCCCTGATGATGCTTCATTTGAACCAAAACGCTCAAGTGTCGACTTTGCTTCTCAATAAATCACTCCTACTTGGATTACCTTGTTATCAATTTTATATATATATATATATATATATATATATATATATATATAGGAGTGTACATGTGTTAGTTTTAACCCAACAAAAGCTTAACATCGTAGCCAGATTTAGGACAACATACTTAAAAATACTATAAGAGGCCAAATTACTACATCTATATGCAACTGAATTACGATGGTGTGCAGTCTATGTCCACGCTGAACGTAACTTTTTTTTGGTAAGGGAAGGTGGGAGGAATCCAAATCCTTCCTATGAAATGAAAAAAACTATGAAACACAAATCAGAATTCTTCAACCCTCCCCCTTTTTAAATTGTACCATTATTATCTTCATGAAATGATGTAAAAATGGGAAGCTAATGAGTTAGCAAGTCGGTAAGTATTCTCGAAATATTAAGATCAACAATATTGCGTATTTTTGATGTGGTTCATTGAAATACTTTTGTAGTTCTTCAAAATTCATCTACTTCCATCTCAGCAAAATGCATTATGGCTCCTGGTTGAGAACCACTAATCTAGATATTTATGGTTATAATGAATTTACATTGGAAGGGGTTGACAACTTTTACTCAAGTCTTCGTAGCTGGAAAATTTCATTCTCGAAGTTTTGCATAATTTGGCTCAAGGCCTGAGGTATGGAGCACCCAAAGAGAAGTAAACTCGTTAACAATAGTTGACTAACCTAGCTCACTAACCATTACATTAAAATGAAGTAACCATGGAAGCTTTTCAAAGCACGCCTTTTTTTTTTCAAAAGTACGAATACACACTAAGTTAATGATTCAGGATTGTTACCAACTCCTACAATTAAAGAGATTACAAACGCTAAACATATAGTCACCTCACTAATCACCTTCTGAAAAATAGCGCTATAAATCAACATATGATAATAAACAACAATAGCACTGACCAACTTACATGTTCCGATGTAAGGAAGATTCTCACAGATAATACAATAATTATATATACAAATAATAATAGAAAACGATTACAAGTCCTAGAAGCAATATGCATAAAAAATAATTGAATAACAAGCAAATATAATAGCATTTAACACAGGTACCAAAATGAACAGTTTTAAGAACGGAAATCACCAACCCAATTCGACAACTCGTCCAACAGAATATATATTTATTAAAACCTTTCTAAAAGGAACTTTTTTTTTTTAAAACCAAAACACTGAAAACGTTTCAACTGACTACTTTAAAATAAAAACGCTACGAATAATCAAAACAATAAAACTCACACTAAACGACACCTATAGATGATCAAAAGTATGGTCAAAAGCGCTTAGCCAGAAGATATAATGCAATTTCTTTACCACTTGGATCCCGACACAAGAAAAATAACAAGACTTGAAAAATTACAATGACAAATAATGAACAGTGTCTCATTGTCTTTGATAAAACTTGCCTTAATAACAACTTACTCCCTAAATATACACTATAAATATATAGTGTATTTTAGGCAGTAAGTTATATATATTTCAAAATCAGATCACAAAGAAAAGATGATACATAACTAACGATAAAACTAATACGTTATAAGTTTTCGACGTTTTATCGAAATATGTCGCCTTATTGTCAAGAGTTCGAGGAAACTGGAAAGTCAAAGAATCGCATTAAAGCCGGCTCATTGGCCTAGTGGGGAGAGTGTTCACCAATGGTCCGGGAGACCTGGGTTCAATTCCAGGTCGTGTCATACCAAAGACTTTTTAAAAATGGTATTTGATACCTCCTTTCTTAGCACTTAATATAAAGTACGCATCAAGGGTAAAATGGAGCAATTCAGGGAAAAGAGTAGCACCCTCCCCTACACCTTAGCGTAGTAGCTATTAAAAAGGAAGCCTTCTGGTCGCCCTCGACTACGGTCGCCAGCTTTTATACATTTATACTTACATTTTTGAGTAGTTTCTGAAGAGTCTTTTTTTGCGCCTCTTAAATATGAATAACATAAATCAATTTGATTCAAAGACGAGTCTGAGTGGACCTGGAAGTAATTACATTGAAAGGGTACTCCACACTCTTCAGATCTCAAGAACTAGAGCCTCACCATCAAAGGAAGTTTGGTGTAATATCCAGAACCTACCTTTTTTGGTGGGTGGGGAGACTTACCCTCTGCAGGGGTACATATTCAGCCTATTCTAAGGCCCCACCGATAAGGGCAAAAGGAAAATGACGAAACTCTACGAGACCGTCAAGCGTCAGTGAGAAATTTATGATGTCACGACTTTCGTTAGATCCCCAGATGCTGCATCACAGGAAACTGAACACATGATATAAAACACCATGAGGGGATTCAATTTATCGCACACAGGGGAACTAAAGAGTTAAAAAAGGCGCCAGTCAGAAGCTCAGGGGCGGGGGGAGTGGTTGTTCCATCTACCCCACCTCGTCTAATTCTCCCACTCATCTTAAACGTTTTATTCTGTTGGAGACATTCCAGTTTAACATTTGAAATCCGAAATGACCTGAATTATAATTAAGACTCAGAGCTTCTTGTATAATATATATACTAGCAGACGAACTCGGCCTTCCTCGAAGAGAAAGATGAGAAACGGTTTAATGAATTAAATCTTATATTTAATTAATGACTGACTGACTTAAATGGCATCTCAACCCGTTTAGGGAATGTTAAATGCTAAATCAGGGTATTGCATTCGTTGTACGCTTAAAGTTATATTTTGTGCAGTTAACTTATTTTGCACAATTATATCATCTACATCATGTCGTGCCACTAGCACGGATATCCATGACCCTCTCTCGCCACTTCTCCCTATCGTTCATCGCCTCTGGCTGGTCTTCAGGGCTATATTCCGTATCCTCACATAGCTGCTGTATGTATGTTCGAGCTGGTCGTCCTGCTTTTGCTCGGCCATATGCGGGGGTCCATTAGAGTACATCACTTATGAGCTCGTCCTTGCTTCTCCAGCAGTGTCCTGCGTGTCTGGTTCGTCTAACTTGGATATTTTTCGTGATGGGAGGCAGGTGGCCGTATAGTTGGTGCCTTGTGGGGTGTTGCCGCCAGGACTTGTCCAATATTGCTCGCAACATTCTTGTGTAATTGCCGTCAAGCTTCTTCTCCAGCCGTTTAGTTAGCGTCCAATAATATCAAGTAAACCTATTCAATACAAATAATTTTCAAACAGATATCAGACTCATAGGTGGGACTAACAGGTATTACCACTCCAGATCAGATTGGTTTCTTTGTTTTAATAGCATATCAACCGTCGTAGGTTATCTAATGCAAAAATCATCCTTGTGACAGGACAGTAGTGATACTATTTAACTTATAGCTGGTGGGGAGAAGGGAGTTCACACTTTTCCCGAAAATAAACGAAATAACCCGACTTGATTTCGAACTCTTACTACGATGTCACAGTCCAGCACGTTAATTACAACGACACAGATACTCTCCTTACTTCGGGCCAGAGCATTTGTTTGCACAGTTATATGGTTTGGTTTGTTTGGTTTTATGGCATATCAACCTTCGTAAGTTATTTAACGCCAAATCCATTTTTATGTAAATAATCTGTTCTATTGAAAACAGTTCAGTTTAGCATAAGTACACAATTTAATTGTCAAAAACATTTCCATTTCAAACTATTCAAGCAGTTATATGTAATAATTCAGTTAAGTGTAAATACAGTTTCAATGTCGAAAAACAGTTCTATTTGAAATAATTCAGTTAAGCATAAGCACGCAGTTTAAGTGTAAGTACGGTTTAATTGTCAAAAACGTTTCTATTTCAAGCTATTCAGTTTACTCCATTTTAGCATAAGTCTGCTGTTAGTTCTATTTAACCCATAGATAGGGCCCTCTCAGGTGCTACCACTCCGGGCCAGAGTGGACCAGGAAGCGATGGCAATGAAGGGGTACTCTGCATTCCCCAAAGATCCAGCACTACTGGAACCTCACCATCAGATTGTTTAGTGTCATATCCAGGACACTCGTTGGGGGGGGTCTTACCCCTCTGCAGAGGTGCAGTCAGTGTATTCTACAGCCCCAGCTGACTGGGCAATACACAGATTTAAATGTCAGACAGTTTTATTTCAGATAATTCAGTTCAGCATAAGTACACAGTTTAGACGTCAAAAACAGTTCTATTTCGAGCAGTTCAGTTCAGCACTAGTACGCAGTTCCAATGTCAAAACAGTTCTATTTTAAACATTTCAGTTTAGCATAAATACGCAGTTTAAATGCAAAAATCAGTATAGTGAAAGAAGCACGGTTTTGTTCTATTTAACCCATAGATAGGAACCTTATCAGGTGCTACCACTCCGGGCCAGAGTGGACCTTGGAGCGATGGCAATGAAGGGGTACTCCGCATTCCCCAAAGCTCCAGCATTGCTGGAACCTCACCATCAGATTGTTTAGTGTCATATCCAGGACACTCGTTGGGGGGGGGGTCTTACCCCCTCTGCAGAGAAGCAGTCGGTGTATTCTACAGCCCCAGCCGACTGGGCAAACAGTTATATGGTTTGCACTAACTAATAACGATCTTTCGCAAGCTGTTCTGTTAAGTAACTGTTCTTACGACCAGGTCGGCTGGACTGTAGAATAAGCCGACTGAACCTTGGCAGAAGAATAAGATATCACCGACGAGTATCCTGGTTGGTTGGTTGGGTTTTATGGCATATCAGCCTTTGTACCTTATTTAATGCCAAATTCATTTTTAAATAAATAATCAGTTCTATTTCAAACAATTCAGTTTACCATGAGTGCACAGTTTAATTGTCAAAAACTTTTCTATTTCAAGCTATTCAGTTTAGTCAAACAGAGCTAATTCAGTTTAGTATAAATATAGATTTTGTTTACACACAGTTAAATGACAAAACAGTTCTATTTGAAACAATTCGGTTTCGTGTTAGTAGAATTTCAATGTCAAAAATAGTTCCATTTCAAACAATTCAGTTTAGCCCAAGTACGCAGTTTAGTTATATTTAACCCATAGATAGGATCATATCAGGTCCTACCACTCCATACCAGAGTGGACCTGCGAGCGATGGCAATGAAGGGGTGCTCCGCATTCCCCAAAGCCCCAGTATCATTGGAACTTCATGAAATTGTTTAGTGTCATAACAGGACACTCGTTCGCAGGGGGTCTTACTCCTCTGAAGAGGTGCAGTCGGTGTATTCTACAGCACCCCCCATAGCCGACAGTTCTATTTCAAACAATTCAGTTTAGTATAAGTACACAGTTTAGTTCTTTTTTTTTACTCATAGATAAGACCCTATCAGGTGCAACCACTCCAGGCCAGAGTGGACCTGCGAGTGAAGGCAATAAAGAGGTACCATGCATTCCCCAAAGCTCCAGCATTACTAGGACCTCATCATCAGATTGCTTAGCGTCATATCCAGGATACACGTTGGGAGGTCCTAGCCCTCTGCAGAAATGAAGTCGATGTATTCAACAGCCCAAGCCGACTGGGCCAACTCTCCAGTGGTCTAGAACCATCAGAGGAAGTTTAGTGTCATATCTAGGATACTCGTTAGGTGGGGGCGTCTTACCCCCTCTGCAGAGAAGCAGTCGGTGTATTCTACAGCCCGAGCCGACTGGGCAAAACAATACTTGAGGCTATTTAACAGTGTGCAAAACCAATGAATTCTAACCACTCGTTTTAAAATAAAGTTACCTACAAACTATTCGCCTAAAACCATAAGTTTGTTTAGGGTTTATGGCATATTAACCGCTGTAGATTATTTAATGCCAAATCTTTATTCATATACATTAGATATATTTGATTTGTAAACACATTTAAACGAGCCTGAGCTTTTTTTTTGTACATGGTTAAATGGTTTCAAGTATTTCTATCAAAAATAATTCTATTTACTTGTAATCATTTTGTTTCCACAATTAAATGGCTTTAATTATAGCTATGTAACAGAAACAATTTAATTTAACACCCGTCATTTGTTTGCATACATTAAAGTGGTAACTTAGTTTGTTAGTAATATTATTTTTAATTCAGAGCTAATTTTTTGTACATAGTTAAATATTGCTATTGTTTCAACACAGTTAAATGATTTCAATTATTGCTACTTAACACTAATTATTCTATTTCATGTTAATCATTTGTTTGCACACAGTGAAGTGCTTACATTTAACACTAATTATTCAACACTATTTACTGATTTGCATACAGTCAAATGGTTCCAAGTCTTGCTAGATATCACTAACTCGATTTAACATCAGTCATTTGCTTGCACATTGTTTATATGTCAAACAGTTCTATTTGACCCGTTGATAGGACTATCAAATGCTACCACTCTGCGTCAGAGTGGATCTGGGAGTAATGGCAATGAAGAGGTTCTTCACATTCCCCAAAGCTCCAGTATTACTGGAGCCTCACCATCAGATTGTTAACTGTCATATCTAGGACACTCATAAGGGGGTGTTACCCCTTTGCAGAGATGCAGTCGATGTGTTCTACAGCCCCCACGAGTGAACCGATATACGTCGAGGTTTGGTATTAAATACCCCAAAGGGGTTGATATGAGATAAAACAATACAAATAAGTTACAGTCATGTGGTATTTGGTATTTCGATCGAATACTAATTATTTTTTAGATCGGACTCCTTCCATACAGGATCAGAGTGGTCTTCGAAGTAATGAAAATGAAGGGGTACTCCAAACTCCCCAGGACTGGAGTCTCATCATGCAAAGAAGTTTACTATCATATCCAGGAGCTCCTTTTTAAGAGTACAGTCAGCGTATTCTCAGACCCGCTAACAAGGATAGCGAAAGAGAATACATTAAGAATTGATAAGATCCAGATCTTCTGCTTCCAGGAAAATTGTTAGGCTTAGTTTTAGAAAGGCATCTCAAGCAGACAGCACCTACTCCAGAACATTAGAAGATGGTAAGGTCTGTTTCCATCCCTGATGACTGTGACACTCTATAAAGAGGAATATCAACAGAGAAATAGGAACCAAATTCGATTAAAATTCATGTTGTTGCCAATTCTGCTACTTCACTCATTATAAAAGAAAGGAAGACAATGATTAGGATATCGATCTGGCCATCTGGTCTCACTTTAGAGTAATCAGAAATTCCGTTGGTGAGGCATGTTGAACTACTAACGTTTCCAGGAGGGTCTATTTAACACACACACACACACACACATTTCCGCAATATATTAGAAAACTGCTTCTTGCAATGCTCATTTTGTCGTTCAAATTTGGTCAATATGATTGGTTTGGTTTTATGGCGCATCAAACATCGTAGGTCATTTAATGCCAAATCCATTTTCACACATAAACAGTTCTATTTCAAACAATTCAGTTTAATATAAGTACAGTTTAGTTCTATTTGACCCATAGATAGAACCCTGGCAGGTGCTAACGCTCCAGGCCAGAGTGGACCAGGGAGCTATGGCAATAAAGGGGTACTCCGTCTTCCCAAAACCTCCAGCATTACTGAAGCCTCACCATCAGATTGTTTTCTGTCATATCCAGGACAATCGTTGGGATAGGGTTCTTACCCCTCTACAGAGATGCAGTTGGTGTATTCTGCAACCCCAGCCGAATGGGGCATGGTCAAGTTGAAGTTCTGTAAGTATATGTTGGTTGGATTTTATGGCATATCTATCTTTGTATGTTATTTAATGCCAAATCCATTTTCATACAAATAAACAGTTTTATTTCAAATAATTCAGTTTAGAATGAGTACACGGTTCAATTATCTAAAACATTTCTATTTCAAGCTATTCAGTTTATACAAACAGTTTTAATTTTGCTAATTCTCTTTAGTTTAAGTACAGATTTTGTTTACACACGGTTAAATGTTAAAATAGTTTTTTTATTAAATAATTCAGTTTAGTATAAGTACAGATTCAAAGTAAAAAAAACAGTTCTATTTCAAATAATTTAGTTTAGCATAAGCACACAGTTTAAATGTAAGTACAGTTTAATTGTCAAAAACATTTCTATTTCAAGCTATTCAGTTTAGTCAAATAGTTCTAATTCAAATTATTCAGTTCAGCATAAGTATGCAGTTAGTTCTATTTAACCCATAGATAGGGCCCTATCAAGTGCTACCACTCCGGGCTAGAGTGGACCTGGGGGAAATGGCAATGAAGGTGTTCCCTGCATTCCCCAAAGCTCCAGCATCACCGGAACCTCACCATCATATTGTTTAGGGTCATATCCTGGACACTCTTGGGGAGTCTTACCTCTGCAGAGAAGCAGTCAGTGTATTCTACAGCCCCAGCCGACTGGGTAATCTGTAAGTATAGTAAAAATTACAAATTTTATAAAGGTATTTTTCCTTATGTTATATAGCTGCAGAAGGAAAGACAATATCACTAGTTTATAGAAATACAAATTCCTTTATTTGAAACGTCGAGATGGTTGTGTGTATGGGGGAAAGACCGTCGGAAGACTGCTAGGGTTGGCACCACGTTGAGACAGACACATTCTGAGCCTTGCTTCTTTGACGGGAGGTTTGATACAGAGCCAGTTCTTCCCCCACCTTCGGGTTGAGATGTCTACTCGCTGGTTGCTCTCCGAATGACTGACCACCTCACTCACTATAATCGAAAAATTTCTGCATTATATATTTTCCGGACACCCACACATAATTTTCCGACGCGATTCATTTCCGCTGTCCTTTATTTACCCCAAGACACAGATGCAATATCCTGTTTGCGAAATCCACAATAACCGGCACTGAAAGGTCAATATGCAACACTTATGTTGCATACTCGACGTGGGCGCGTGCAGTCATTGACCTGCAAGTATAGCACTGAACCTCGTTGTCCAGTTTAAGCAATAATCTGGCACCCGTGCTTGGACCCACGTTTGGGTCCATGGCTAACTAGGCTCAGATTGCATTAAGTGAGCCGATGACCAGCAAAGTCCAGCGGGGTTCGAGGCTCAGCTCGTACCCGAGCTTCCCCTCCCCTAATCTCCACTTTAAGCCAACTTTCGGGTTATTGACCCTGTGTCAATTCATTTCAGGTGGGAGGCAGAGACAAATAAAGCATTGTCCTCAAAGCTAAGTATGTGCTGATTGTACCCCCTGCAGCAGGTTAAGAAAAAAAGTGTCCTAAGTATAAAACTGAACTATATCTGATAGTGAGGCTCCAGTTATGGATATTTAACTAGGGTGGATTACTCTTTCATTACGTTTACTTCAAGGTCAATTGTGTTCCATCTATGGATCAAAATAGATCTGTTTAAAATTTTCTTGTATTCGCGGTCCGTGAGCAAAAAAACAAACCACTTTATTAAGAATAAAGCATGCTGAGTCGCTTTTGTCAAAATTTACGATGATTATTCGTATTACCCAACATATGCTCCCTCCGAGTGGAACTATCCAAATCTTAAGGTAATAAAATATATACAATTAGAAAGATTAGTACTCCTATGGACCCCCACATATGGCCGGGCAAAAGCAGGATGACCAGCTCAAACATACATTCAGCAGCTATGTGAGGATACAGGATGTAGCTCAAAAGACCAGCCAGAGGCGATTAACGATAGGGAGAAGTGGCGAGAGAGGATCAGGGATATCCGTGCTAGCGGCACGACATGATGATGATGACTTATCTTGATTGATTAAAAATCAAAAACACCAATCATCTATTCAATCGGGTAATGATAAAACCAATATGCAAATCACATTCCCCGTATGTAAACCTTTATTCCTTGGCGATAATACACATTGCAGAATTTTAAACACATTTATAATATGGGCTCTTTTCAAGCAAATATAACTGAGCTTTACTTAAATTGAGACATCGTTTATAAATAGGATGCTAATTAAGTATAACTAACGATTATGAAATAATCATTCAAAATGAAACGTTACTGTCTATAGGAATCGGTGAAGTCAGTGGTAACTTAGTTGTAGTTATAGACTGGCAGATACCTCATCTTCATTATAAGATTTATTTACAACTGGTTACTTTTTGAGGTGGGGTGAACATGGTGTTCGGAAAATGGCTTCGAATTCGTTCGATAATCTCAATTACCATCGGAAAAAAAATGAATAAACATTTCAAGAGAACATTCAATTCTATTATTTCCCACGTTTGAAGGGGTTGTATCAATCCCCACTTTCGTTCAATTTGAATTGTTTCTTTAAGACAGGGATTGTCGTGATTAAACAAATTCATTCTTGGTGCGACACCTGACTGTTACAGAGAAAGTATATACAGGAAAAGAGAGAAGAGAGTAATCTGCATCTCATTACGATTACCATAGGAGTAAGTAAGCGCTAAGAAACAGATACCCTTTTACAGTGAACAGTAAGAGAAAGAGATACCACCTTAAGAAAATTATTGAGCGAATAATTTTAACGCCATGTCAACCCGTCAAAGGTTATTTTATGCCTAGAGGTGATGATATCGCGTTCATATTTACATTTGTGTAGCTGTTTAAGGTTTTTTTTTAGGGTGTATTTTTTTTTATTTTTTTTTTTTTTATTTTTTTTTTTTTTTTTTTACACGCAGTTTTATCAGATAATCTTTAAATATAAATTTTTATATGGGTGTTGCGCTAACAAAACAAAGAAAGCATATCATAGCAAGATTTGGTAACGCAGCGCTTAATATGCTCCAAATTAGGTCATTTTGGTTTTGTAGGGAATATATATTTTGGATTTACACTGTATTTTAAAATGGTCGTGATGCTACTTGTTCCCGAAACCAAAGATGGCGGATGTCGGTAAACTAATCAGTCTCGGGAACCTCGTGGTCAGGAAAGTCACGTGGTTAGTGCTCACAACTACGTCCACAACTTTGATTTTGTCCCGCGCATTTTGAAGCAGACTTCCTGTCCCGGATTGCCTATATATACTCTCGCCTTTCAAGAACTCATTCCTTTTCGACTCACAGAGACAACACATTCTCTTACATTGTTACTTACAGAGATCACACGCTATCTCACATTTTGACTTCCAGCAGTCAACCCCACGAAAATATATACATTCTGCAACCTTCTTTCCTCTTCTACCTTTTCGGTTAGACTTGCTCCAGCTTCGGACACAACCACAGAAATTTCATCAAAACCCGAAAGAGACAACCTAACCAACATGGGAGAAGACATGCCTTCTCGTACACGTTGCTATATTTCTATATATCGATACCTTACTTGAAATATTTTGTCCACATACATTTTAGTCTACAGGACACTTTCAATATTCAGTCTTTTTCCATAATATCCGTATTAGTACACACATACGCACATAGAGGAATATTCAACAGACTATATTAGAATATTTGTAATGTTCCTTTTTTCATGTATTTCTTGATATATGAATTTAATTTGTACTGCTTTGTTTTGAATGTTCTTTTGTCCGCGTCGTTTCACATCGTTCACTTCATTTGCTTTTTCAAATACCTAAATTGTGGGTAACCAAAAATATTCACCAAACAACGGTGCCCCACAGCTTAAACCTTTCATGGTTATTTAATGCCAAATCCCATTTATACAGGATTTGTAAGCGAATAAATTCCAGGTAACTTTATTGTAAAACAAGTTGGTTTGATTGGGTTTTATGTCATATCAACCAATGTATGTTATTCAATGCCAAATCCTCTTTGTACATATATATGATTTGTAAACGCATAGTTTGGTGATCCTATTTACCCAACCCCTCCGCTCGAGCAGGATATGACACAAGGTCAATTTTTAAGCGGACTTTAACAGGTTTGAATTCAGAGTTTTCTTTCTCCTAGACTAGTTGTCTCACCAAGGCTGAAGAACTTAGTCTATCCTACTATTTGCCCATAGCTGGAGGGAGAATTATTGGATTCATACCTTTCCCAAGGTATTAGTGCTATGTGAAATGCAATCAGTCTCGTCCAGGATTTGAACTCGTGTCGCCGTGTCTATTTCCTACGACCATGACCATTACACCACGGGCACGCATAGTTTGGTGATGACATTTTTAATCGGGCAACAGCGCATTTGTTTGCATACAAATCATATGTATAACGATTTAACTACAAATCCATAGTTTGTAGGAAATCTTATTCTTAAATGAGACAGAACTAATTTAATTGCTCACAAGTATTACTATTGTTTGCTCACAGTTAAATGGTTCCAAATATTCTAACACAAATTTTTATATCTATTATTAATCATTTGTTTGCACATATTGCTATCTAACAGTTTTATTTGAACACAGTTAAATCGTTTCAAGCGTTGCTATGTAACATTAACAATTTAGGTACACATTTAGAGTGTCAAGTATTGCTAATCAGAACTTAATTCTATTGAACATAACTCATTCGTTAGCACACAATCAAATGGTTCCAAGTATTGTTATATATCACTAACAATTCAATTAAACATCGATCTTTTTTTTTTCACACTCAGTTAAAATGATCAAAGAGTTCTATTTCTAACAATTCGATTTAACGTAAGTCAATTGTTCGCAAACAGTTGTATTCATATTCACCAACCCCACCGCTCGGGCAGGATATGACACAAGGTCAATTTTTAAGCGGAGTTTAGCAGGTTTGAATTCAGAGTTTTCCTTCTTCTAGACTAGTTGTCTCACCAAGGCTGAAGAACCCTGTCTGCCCTGCAATTGTATTTGAGCCACAGATAGAATCCTATCAGGTGCTACCACTCCAGGTCAGAGTAGACCTGGGAGCAATGGCAATGAAGGGGTATTCTACATTGACCATAGCTGCAAGACAGGAGCCTCACCATCAGATGGTTTAATGTTATATCCAGAGCACTCATTGTGGGGTGGGTCTTAGCTCGCTGCAGAGATACAGTCAGTGTATTCTACAGCCACAGACAACTGGGATTAAGAACTCATTTGTCTGCTCACAGTTAAAATGGTTTTAATTTGGTTTGTTTGTGTTTTATGTCCTATTAACCCTTGTTCGTTACTTAATGTAAAATCTTATATTCTATATAATTGGTAAGCGAATAATTTGTTGCAACCATTATTTTTAAACAAGCCTGAGCTATTTAGTTTGCATACAGTTCAATGGTTCCAAGTATTGATATCTATTGTTTGCACACAGTTAAATGAATTCAAAAGTAGTAAATGATAAAACAGTTCTATTTGACCCATAGAAGGAACCTCAATAGGTACGATCACTCCGAGTCAGAGTGGACTTGAGAGTAATGGTAATGAAGAGGTGCTTCTCATTCCCCAAAGCTCCTAGACTGGAGCCTCACTATCCGATGCAGTTTAGTGTCATATCCAGAACAGAGCTGCCGTCGGTGTATTATACAGCTCCAGCCGACTGGACTGTCAATATTAGAAGATAAAGACATTTCCAATGAAATTTCCAACTTGGGTTTTACGTTATAAGCTTAGTCAGCCTTCCCCGGCAGCACGTGTCCAATATTATCGTAGTGCGGAGGCATAAGTGAACGGAAACAAAGAGAAAGTGAACTGGAGTGAGAAAATACGTTCCCGAGAAAGCAAGAAGGAGGAAGGGAGGGAGAGAGTGAAAGCTAAGTGCAAGATAGACAAACAGAAAAATAGCCCAGTGCAAGACACAAAGTTTAAGCTTGGTCAAAATGCCTCTCAAAAAGCTGCCATTATCAGCAGAGCATGGGGTGAAGGATCCAACTTGTGATCGGTTGGTTGGGTTTTATGGCATATCAACCTTTGTAGGTTACTTAATGCCAAATTCATTTTTATACAAATAATCAGTTCTATTTCAAACAATTCAGTTTACCGTAAGTACACAGTTTGTCAAAATCATTTCTATTTCAAGCAATCCAATTTAGTCAAAAAGTTCTAATTCAAACAATTCAGTTTCGTGTAAGTAGAGTTTTCGTCCACATTGTTGTATGTCAAAACAGTCCACTTTTGAAAAATTCAATTTAGCGTAGTATAGTTTTAATGTGAAAACAGTTCTATTTCAGAAAAGTCAGTTTAGCATAATTTCTCAGTTTACATTGCAAAACAGTTCTATTTCAAGCAATTCAGTATAGCATAAGTACACAGGTTGGTTCTATTTAACCCATAGATGGGCCCCTATCAGGTGCTACCACTCCGGACCGAAGTGGCCCTAGGAGCGATGGCAATGAAGGAGTACTGTAGGATTTGTCAGGTTGCATAGGGCAATTAGTTGCGATAGCCGAGAGTAATTAATCGCGTTAGCAAAGAGCAATTAGTCGTGAAGACAGGAAACTCCATTGCCGATTGAGGAATGGGAGCTATTTATGGTGCCTTGGGGCATCCCATTGTGCACAACTGGGCGATTCTATTGCATGGGGCGTGATTGGCTGCTTGTAAGTGAGAGAAGGTATTTCATGATATAAACCAGCTTCAGTTTAGCATTGTGAGGAGGACTGAGCCACGACCTGCTTTATTTTTGTCAGCCAGCTGGATGCTTTACGGGGGTATGTGTTATTGTACACGCATTCCCCAAAGCTCCAGCATTAGTGGAACCTTGCCATCAGATTGTTTAGTGTCATATCCAGTCGGTGTATTCTACAGCCCTAGCCGACTGGGGCAACTTGTGATCGGAGAGTAAGGTGCTGTTTTCACAAGTTCCGTAGTGATAATACTAATCAAAGATCAAGAGTGTTGAGGATGACCATCTACAATTTATGACCAACATCTGAAAACTCTTGTTGAATAAAACTCGCGTCAGTGTCACAGGGGTGTTCGCATTTTAATGATATCGTATCATCAAGAAAACTGGCAATGAGAAGAAACTCAATCAATGGGTTCCACGCGAAATCAATTAAAGTCAAAAAGCTCAACGTCTTGAAGAATGTCGGAACGCAGAGACAGTATATAACATTTTTAATCGCATACCGACTAGTGACAAAAAATTGATCCTTTATGACAATCGTCAAGAATAGGCTCAATAGCTTGATCATTTCACCTAATTGTATGAAAAGATGATTGTCATTACTGTCTGTAGGTCCACCGTTTGCATTATCCATTACAGCTTTCTGAAATTTAACCAGGGCATCTCTACGGAAGTTTATTGCCAGCAACTGGATTAAATACATGTTCACTTAAGTGATGGGTACAGATTAATCGACGAGGTCCAAATTTGATTCATGATAATGCTAGACCACATGTTGCCAGAATGTCATTGCCGAAGCTCACCATTTTGGGCTACGAGACTTTTCCGCATCCACCATTTTCTCCTGATCTCTCACCCACCAAAAACTATTTTTTCAAGAATCTCGGCACTTTTTTAAATGCCAAAAAAGATTCCTTTCAAAAGGAGAAATATGAACCACCTTTAACTCATTCATTAATACAGGGATAAAAGTTTATTCTAAAAATAGACATCCCGAATATATATATATATATATATATATATATATATATCCTTGATTTACATCACTGATTGATTATTGGGGGTTGTGTTACGCAAAACCGACGCAAATAAAGACATTTCTTTCTCGAATTCAAATAAATGTGATTTCGATTAATTAGTTTCCGTTTCGTACAATATAAAGAAAATTATAGTAATTCATTGTAAAATAACTGATGACGTAATCGAAGTAATGAGATGTTTGGGGTTAAAGAATCGTTTCAATTTACATTTTTGAAATATTTATTTTCGAGTGATTTTTTCTTTACACAATATGACATCAAGTATTATAATCTAACACAGATAATTTGCACACAACTGTACGGTTTCAAGCATTCCGATCTAATACTAACAATTATACAGCATCAAGTAAATGTTTCTATTCAATAAGTCATTTGTTTGCTCACTATTATATGGTTTCAAGTAATTAATAAGAAGAAAAGGAAAAGTAAAGAGAAAGAACAAAAAAGTCTTCCTTGTCGATTAGCAAATTTAATTATTAATTTTTAATTCGTTTTCTATCCAAATTTCAGTTTAGACAAGTTCAATTCCAACGACTGCAAATAAGGGAAACAACTTTTGATGCAAAATTTTACCAAGGGAAATAACTTAAAACTAAGTTATTTCCCATTTTCTTCTAAGGGACTTCGTGTCATTGAATGTTTAAGTGAGTTAGACTAAAGGAACATACATAGAAAGTTCAATTCTTACTGGCTGCCCATACCTCTAGTTTTGTGCTCAATCTAAGCTCGCATCATTACTTCGGTTAAAAGATTCATTTTTTTTAAAATCATCCCAAGAATTTGAACATTTTGTTATAAATACAGTGCCACATTTGCATTTCAAGCCTGAATCATTTTTTTTGACATCGAATGCGCATGTGTAATTCAAATCGGTCAATGTGTAGAATGAAAGCGTAAAGATTATCGTTCAAAAAAAATAAAAATAAAAAATAAAAAAAAAAATAGACAGCAATTTGATTTCAAAATCTGATCGATGCTGCTTGTATTTCACTTCGTGCTATTATTATTGAGAATAGCATAAATCTATCTCTTCTCCCCAAATCAACTGAGTAAAGTAGGGTAGACTGGGTTCGTTTGATATGGCAAAAAGGTCTTCGAGTTGGAAGCTTGACCTTAAATCATACTCTTCTTGAGCGATAGAGAGAAGGGGAGAGGGAGGGTAAATACATACCACCGCACTTATGAGATAACTCATCTTAGTTAATTGTATATTTTGAAAGACGCATACTAGCATTTCTTTAGAAAATATAATTTGTATATTTTATTAAAATTTTACTCTGTGTGTGTGTGTGTGTGTGTGTGTGTGTTAAAAAAAACCGATAAGACAGCATGGAGAACTTTTATTAATGAACAAGAGAACGTTATTGCAGATCGAACGAATATGGAAATCGTCCAAAGATTCAAAATACCGATAGCTTTCAGCTGTGTCACTTACCCATTTTTCCTACCCAGTCGACTGGGACTGTAGCAATACACCGACTGGACCGTTACAGAAGGATAAGACCCAACCTCCAACGAGTGTCTGGGATATGACTCCAAACTATCTGACAGTGGAGCTCCAGTCCTGGAGCTTAGGGATTATGGAGTACCCATTAAGTTCACTAAATCTGATTGGTAGGATTATTATCATTATTTGAAACCATACAAACGCGTTCAAATTATTTACATTACATAGGAATACTTGATAACTAGAATTATTAGCGTTTGATAGGAGTACTTGAAACCATTTAACTGTGAGCAAACAAATGAGCTCTAAAAATTTGTTTAAAAATTAAGTTATCTACAAACTATTTGCTTACAAATCATAAAAAGAGAACTTAGCTTTCAATAACCCATAAGCGTTGATTTACCATTAAACACCAGCCATTTCCAAGATTTATTGTTTTAGTGGAATTTAAAAGAGTTTAATTTTTGTGTTCAAGTATGTAAAGAGTTATGAGAACTGGATTTTTCTGTATTTCTATTAAATGAATTTGTCAACCGATGCTTCACACGTTCACACAATCATGTAACATTGGTAGAGCACCGTCTGATGTCACGTGGCAATTTGGGCTGAGGTAGGGGTTCTAATGGTTAAATTGACGCCCGAAGACAATATCGCTGATGGGTTGTTTTTTTTTTTTTTAGAGTAGGAAGTTGTATTAAAAAATATTCTTATTTCTAGATAGGAAAATGATTATTAAATTGGTTGGTAGGTCGTGTTTTATGATATATTTCATTTTAAGTTATTTTATGCCAAATCATGTTTTCCCAGTCGGCTGGGGCTGTAGAATACATCGACTGCGCCTCTGCAGAGGCGTAAGACCCACCCCCTGCAACGAGTGTCCTGGATATGACACTAAATAATCTGATGGTGAGCTTTCAGTTATGCTGGAGCTTTGGGGGATGCGGAGCACCTCTTCCTTACCACTGCTCCCAGGTGCACTGACCCGGAGTGGTAGCACCTGATAGAGCCCTATCTATGGCTTAAATAGAACTAACTGAATTTTTTTACTTAATTGAATAGCTTGAAATAGAAATGTTTTTGACAATAAAACTATGTACTTGCATTTAAACAGAGTGCTTATACTAAACCAAATTATTTGAAAGGGAAATGTTTTTTGACATTGAAACTGTACTTACACTAAACTGATTTGTTTAATGTAGAACTGTTTGTGAAGAAAATATGTACTTATAATTAGCTGAATTAGAATTGCTTGACTAAACTGAATAACTTTAAATGTTTTTCACAATAAAACTTTACTCACATTTAAACTGCGTGCTTATGCTAAACTGAATTGTTTGAAATTGAACTGTTTTAACATTTTACTATGAAAACAAAATCTTAATCTAAGCTAAACTGAATTAGCTGAGTTAGAACTTTTTGAATAAACTGAATAGTTGGAAATAGAAATGTTTTTGACAATGAAACTGTGTATTCATGCTAAACTGAATTGTTTGAAATCATCATCATCATCATCATGTCGCGCTGGTAGCACGGATATCCCTGACCCTCTCTCGCCACTCCTCCCTATCGTTCATCGCCCTAGGCAGGTCTTCAGGACAACATCCCATATCCTCACATAGCTGCTGAATGTATGTTCGGGCTGGTCGTCCTGCTTTTGCACGGCCATGTGTGGGGGTCCATGGCGTTAAATAACCTACAAAGGTTGATATGCCATAAAACCAACTAACCAACCAAATCATGTTTATATGATTTGTAAACGAGCAATTTGTTGGTATCATTATTTTAAACGAACTAAAGCTCATTGGCTTGTACACAGTTAAATGGTTTCTAGTATTGCTATTTAACAGTGACAATCCTCATCAAAGTTATTTGTATGCACACAGTTAAATGGTTCCAGATATTGTTATGTAATTCTCATCATCATCATGAAGTGCTATCAGTTCGGATATCCCTGACCCTCTCTCGCCAACCCTCCCTATTGTCCATTGCTTCCGGCAGGTCCTCAGGGGTACATCCCGTATCGGTACAGAGCTGCTGTATGTAGGTTCGAGCTGGTCGTCTTGCCTTTGCTTGTCCATGTGAAGAGGTCCACAGGAGTACCTCACTTATGAGCTCGTCTCTACTTCTCCAGCAGTGTCCAGCATGTCTGGTTCGTCTAATTTTGATAGTTTTCGTGATCGATGGTAGGTGGCCGTACATCTGCTGCTTTGTGGGGTGTTGTCTTCTGGACTTGTTCATTATTGCTCCCAGCATTCTTGTGTAATTGCCATCAAAGCTTTTTCTCCATACGTTTAGTTAGCGTCCATGTAGTGCATCTATATAGCAGTATCGACATGACCGCTGCTTGGAAGAAACTGCGCTTCATTTTATCGGTCAGGTAATACTAATAATTCAATTTAATGTCAGTCATTTGTTTACACACAACTAAATCGCTTCAAATACTACAAACACTAATAATTTCATTCAATGGAGGTGTCTGTGGTGTAATGGTTATCGTCGTAGGAAATGGACACGGCGATACTAGTTCAAATCCTGGACGAGACTGATCGCATTTTACATAGCACTAATACCCTTGGGAAATGTATGAATCCAATTATTCTCCCTCCAGCTATGGGCAAATAGTTGGGCAGACTAGGTTCTTCAGCCTTGGCGAGGCAACTAGTCTTGGAGAAGGAAAACTGAATTCAAACCTATTAAACTCCGCTTAAAAACTGACCTTGTGTCATATCTTGCCCGAGCGGAGGGGTTTGGTAAATATGAATAATTTCATTCAACATTACTCATTCGTTTGCAAACGTTTTAATTTAACATCAGTCACTTGTTTGCAGATAGTTAAATCCTTTCAAATATAGTAATTAATTGAATATTTGTGTTTTACCCACCCACCCCATAGACTAGACGTTAAAAGCTACTACTATTCTAGGTCAGAGTGGACCTAAAAGTAATGCTAAGAAACGGGTGCCCCACATTCCCCAAACTCCGAAACTGAAGCCTCATCATCTTATGTAGTTTAATATCATACCCAGGACACTTAATTAGGAAGATTTATTTCTAACTACATAAGTGTGTGTAGAGATTACATTCTTGACTTCCAAATAGTACTTCTAGTGGCCGCTAGGTGGCTGAACCACGGTAGCATATAAAACGAGGTGCCCAAGTCAAACACTCACTCTCTGGTTCTTTTTCGACAACGAGAAGCACGCAATAGTGTTTACATTCTCCAACATGGGGAGTTATCGACCCAACAAATCTAATGTCGTACCACGTGATCTTTGTTTTCACTCGACACTTTCTACCCAGAACACATATTCAATGTCTGGCTCATATGATTTATCAACCAAATAATAGACGTCTATTTGCCAAAATTCTGTAATATATGACCAAAAAAATGATTAGTTTGCTTGGGTTTTAAATATTTTATTGATAATGTTTTTAAACACAGTTCTAAGTATTGCTATGTATCACTAACACTTCATTTAAACATCAGTCATTTGTTTACGTACAGTTAAATGATCAAACAGTTCTATTCCAAGCAATTCAATTTAGTATCAGTCATTTGTTTGTCCCCTGTTTACATGTCAAACATTTCTATTCAACCCATAAATAGGACCCTTTCAGGTGCTACCGCTCCGGAACAGAGTAGACCTGGGAGCGATAGCAATGAAGGTTCTGGTTTGGTTTGGTTTTATGGCACATAAACCATTGTAGGTTATTTAATGTCAAACCCATTGTATACATATAAAAAGTTCTATTTCAAACAATTCAGTTTATCATGAGTACACAGTTTAAATGTCAAAATCATTTTTATTTCAAATAATTCAGTTTAGCCTAAGTAGACAGTTTAAATGTCAATAACAGTTCTATCTGAAACAATTCATTTTAGCATAAATACATTGTTCAGTTCTTTTTAACCCATAGATAGGACCCTATCAGGTGCAACCACTCCGAGCCAGAATGGACATGCGAGCAATGGCAATAAAGGGGCACTCCACATTCCCCAAAGCTCCAACATTACTAGAGCCTCACCAGCAGATTGTTCATTATATCCAGGACACTCGTTGAGGGGCGAAGGGATCTTACCCCTCTACAGGGATGCAGTCGGTGTATTTACAGCCCCAACCGACTGGGCTAACCAAAAAAGGAATCTAAAACCACAAACAAAGGGCAGATAGCACAAGAAAAATTTGTTATAGTTCATGGCCTGGTAAAAAAAAAAAGTTTAAGTTAGAGTAAAGGAAGATTGTTGACTTAAAGTAAAAAGTGTTAAAAAAATATTAATATTTCCATGGAAGTTCTTTTGTGATTTTTACGTCTCCACTTGTTCACCATTCGTCAACACATCAAAATCTTCCGCTGTTGGTATCCTTTATATCAGTTTTACTTTTCTTATAAAGACGTTCCCATAGATTTATGAACATTTTTAAAATCAACTGTGAGAGATCTGAAGAATATATTCACAGGGATATGTGGAGACTGAAACCGTACCTTAAGGTACTTCTACGAGGGTGTGCATATATAACTATGTTTGTTTGCTCATTTATCCAAGTTGTTTTTTTGTTTTTTTTTGTTTTTTGTTTTGGTTTCACTGTTTTTAACCCATCGCTGGAGTGATAAGGAGGTTCCTATCTTTCTCAGATTCGAAAGTGAACATAATAGTTCGAATGGAGCCACAAGCCCGATTTTTTTTTTCACTTGATCCGGTACTAACAGAAAGGCACTTAATTAGTACTTAAAATATTACAAATAATGTATAAGTTGGAGAGACTGTGGCATCATGGATAACATAGTAAATGAGTTCTAACTGAAGTCGCGCTATTGGGTTCACTTTGGGACAAATACCATGAGAAAAGGTATGAAGCACCCCCTACCCCTCCCAGCAATCGGTTAAATAGTACAACTACTGTTTTTCTACCAGGCTTGCTTTGGCATTAAATAACTGACGAAAAGAAATATGCCATTAAAACACGTAACATCTCTAATCATGTATTTACAAACTCCTCCGCGCAGACAGGATGTGACAAGATTTTTTAGCGGAATTTAACAGGTTTGAATTCAGAGTTTTCCTTCTAGACTGGTTTCCTAACCAAAGATAAAGAACTCAGCCTGCCTTACTGATTACTTATAGCTGGACTCATACCTTTCCCAAGAGTATTAGTTCGATGAGAAATGCAATCAGCTTCATCCATGATTTGAACTCGTGTCGCTGTGTCCATTTCCTGCGACGATAACCATTACACTACGAGCACCTTTGATTATTGTGATGAATGACAAATCTCAAGGATGAAGGTAAATCGTAACAATTTTAGTCTAGATATTTTTCTTTTGCGAAAAAGGAAATTAATCCAAATCCACCACACAAAATAAAAGAACATAAGATTAATGGATGTTATTTAGTAAACTATATATAATAGAATTAATTTTGGAACCAGTGCTAATGTACTTAAATGTCTTTAGCTGCTGACGCTGTTTATAGAAACAAATTTGAAAAGTAAACGCTACACACAATACCAGTATAAACGGTCATTCTTACAAAGTAGTAATGTACATACAAAACTTACATCACTTTTGTAATACATCCTCTCCTGATGATGGCCCAAGGTTGGGCTGAAAGTACTCGGGGATATAACTAATTATGGAAGGTTTATCAATCAATTCCCGCCGAATATCATAAGTTCGATACGGGAACTCAAAAGGATTAACAAAAAAAATATGTAGACAAAAAATGTCTACAATATTCAATCAAATACCTATCAATGAAGAAATGTTGCTAAAATGCGTGTGTGTGTGTGTGTGTGTGTGTGTGTGTGTGTGTATGAAAAAATTGTGATCAGAATATGAAACAATGTAATTTTTTTTAAATCAATGTTTGGAATGCGAAATTTGTTTTGGACGCCAAAGTGATAACAGCCAGATTTCGTTACTTGGATTCCATCGCAAATGTCAGCCCTCAGCACACTGACAACAAAACACATGAATCAGTTTGGTATTTACGTACAAATTAAGAGGTTCAAATAACTAATCATCTCCTTGGCTCAATTCTCCTCGAAGAATAGACAAGAAAACTTAACTTCAATAATTGCAACAGCTTTCGTGGAACCCATTGTCAACATTTTCAGGTACGGTAAACAAGCCAAGGCGAGCTTTTATCTCATCAAATAATAGGGGTACATTTGGCGCTAGGTGACACCAAGGTCATTGCATCGAATGACTGACAAGTAGTTCAGCCAATGACTACTAGGTGGCGTAGTTGAAGTCGTATATAACGTGAGCGCACCCAAGTCAAAATCTCCTCTGCCTCAACAACAAATTAGCTCTCACGCGTGTGTGCACACCTGCTCGCACTGAGAGGTACTATTTACCAACCCCTCCGCTCGGGCAGGATATGACACAAGGTCAATTCTTAAGCGGAGTTTAACAGGTTTGAATTCAGAGTTTTCCTTCTCCTAGACTAGTTGCCTCACCAAGGCTGAAGAACCTAGTCTGTCCTACTATTTACCCATAGCTGGAGGGAGAATAAGGGGATTCATACCTTTCCCAAGGGTATTTGCCCGAAAGTGAAAGTAATAGCGCGACTGGAGTACGAACTCGCGTTCTACGATTCCGCAGTGCATCGCTTTAACCATTACACCACGAGGACACCCAGAAGACACTCGCACTGAGAGGTGCCTTGTACCCCACCCCCAAGCTCATGCCACTTTGCATACTTTAGCTTTTCTTGGGCATGTAACTCTTCACTTTATTCACTCTATGCGTACTATATTGAGGGTTTTACAATTTTGTGTACTATATAAGTAAGTAGAGTTGTCTCCCTTTAGTCGCGGGTGACCCGAAGGCTCCCTTTTCGATAGCTACTATACCAAGGTGTAGAGGAGGGCGCTACTCCTTTCCCTGGATTTCTCCACTTCACCCTTGATCCGTACCTTATAATGCTGAGTTTTTAGCAAGGAGGCATCAAGTACCATTTTTAAAGTCTTTGGTATGACTCGACCTTGGATTGAACCCAGGTCTCCCGGGCCATGGGCGAACACTAACCATTATGCCAATGTCCGGTGTACTATATAAAGCATTTAAATAAAAAAAAGAAACGAGCCTTTTTCTGCCTACACCTTATGTACTTTTTTAATATATCATGTCCTCGTATTCATCCTGTTGAGTCTATTCAGGCAACCAAAATGTTCATTTGCCGTCGATTGTTCTAGCATTGTTTTGCTCGAGAAAATATACCACCTACAATTTCATCACCTTCGATTATCTGAATTGTTTCCGTCCTCTCATTTAATGTTAACCAATGACCTCTGCTACATCAGCATTGAATATCAAAGTGGCTTACATGAAAAATAAAATGGCATTTAAATTCCGTTAAAACTCAAACAATTAAACGTGAGAGAGACACGGTTGTAGCCGATAAAGTAAAATGAAATAAAACAAACAGAATTAGAGAATTTCAGAAATTGATCTCGATACTTCACGGAGGTTTGATTTGGTTTGGTTTTATTTATTTCTTTAACGGCATTTCAAACTTTTTTATGTCGAATTTAAATCTGTTTCTAAATGTTTGATTACAATCATTTTATTTTAAACACTTTTTTTTATTTAAAAACCCAAAAATGTAGAACGCAACAATATACAACAGCAATAATAGTGACAATAATAACAGCAACACTTACCTGAGGTCCAGCATAGTCAAGACAAATGCTTACTGGACAGGGTTGGTATTTATGAACAAACATATCCAATTAGATGCTCTTAGCCTAGCTACTGACTACAAGTGTGTTTCGTGATTCAACATGGCGCTGCGAACAGGATCCGACCTGACTGACTGGGAGAGCATATTCACCAATGCAGGCATAACCACGGCCTCTGCAAAGATCTATGCGCAGACATTTTCAAGCGAGGGCATCACAAGGGGCACTATGCATATGCTGGACCGGACGATGCTCAAGGAGCTCGGTATAAAGAACATGGGAGAAGTACTCATCATACTGAAGTTGGCCAAAGAAAATCCGGCATCACCAACCACTCATGTAAAACCGACTGCCAAGCCTCCTCAACTTAACTCAGAAATGACACCACAGCAGTTTCGGAAGTTTAAGATAGATTGGGACGTATTCACAAAGATGACCAATCTTTCTGACACACAAATGAACGTCCAACTATACAACTGCGCCGAAGAAACTGTCCAGAACTCAATTATCAACACCTATCCTGAGTTCTTCAATGCGGACCCAAGCAAACTACTAGACATACTTGAGGTCATAGAATCTCATTTTCGTCCATTGCACAAGGCGATAGTGAGCCCGTCAGTGATTACCTGATTCGACTGAAGTCAGGAGCAAGGGATTGCAACTTTATATGCCCCAACTGTGACCATGATTTATCCGGCATATACGTCAAGGATCAGTTCATTCGGGGTATAGCCAACGATGCTCTACAAGCAGACTTGTTGGCTAAAGCAGGATCACTGAAGACCCTAGAACAAAAAACAAGAACAAATTCCAACTACCCTAGAACTCCTCCATTCTCACCAACCAGCGAAAACGTGCACAAACTGAAGGAATGGCTGTTGGAAAGATTTGCCACCACGGTATTCAACAGCAGCGGGAAATTTCCAGCCATGTCCGGCCCTCCAGCCCACATTCACCTAAAGGAAGGCTCAACCCCCAAAGCTAGACACAACCCGATTCCAGTACCATATCACTACAAGGAGCAGGTAAAGGAAGCCCTTTGGGAAGATGTCAAAAGAGGCATCATCAGTCCCGTACCTATTGGTACCCCTACAGATTGGTGTAGCACCATGGTAATCACCGCTAAAAAAAAAAAAAAAACGGGAAACCAAGGAGAACGGTGGACTACCAACATTTAAATTCCCAATGCAAGCGGGAGACACACCACACTAGCTCACCATTCTAACTCTCACTCCAGGTACCACCAAACAAAGAAAACTGTCCTGGACGCGGTGGATTCAATACCCCTGGATGAAGAATCTCAACCCCTCACGACCTTCATCACAGAATGAGGTCGTTTCATGTATCTCAGAATGCCCCAAGGGTATGTAGCTTCGGGTGACGCCTATACACGAAGGTACGATGAGATAATTAAAGACATCCCACGCAAAATAAAAGTTGTTGATGACACCCTCCTTTATGACAAGACCATAAAAAACGCCTTCTACCATACCCTAGACTACTTATCACTATGCGAGACGAATGGAATAGTCATCAACAAAGATAAATTCCAGTTCTGCCAAGACGTAGTCCAATTCGGAGGCCTCCAAATAACATCAACAGGAGTGACCTCTTCTAACAACTTGCTGAATGCAATTTCCAGCTTCCCAAGCCCTAAAAACATTACAGATGCAAGGTCCTGGTTCGGGCTTGTCAACCAAGTAGCATGGGCATACTCATTAAGCCCTATAATGCTACCATTCCGAGAACTTGTAAAAAAAAACTCCAACTTCGTTTGGAATGAAGGTCTCGAAAAAGCATTTCAGCAATCTAAACAAGTTATAGTGGGGCTAGTAAAAAAGGGAGTCACCACTTTTGATATAAATAGAACGACCTGCTTGGCACCTGACTGGAGCAAGGATGGAATGGGCTTCCTACTGTTACAGAAGCACTGCACATGCCCCACCGAGAAAGCCCCAGTGTGCTGTCCTGACGGGTGGCACATTGTATTTGCCGGCAGCAGATTCTGCACTGACGCAGAGCGCCGATATGCACCCATCGAGGGCGAAGCAGCCGCTATCGCCTGGTCATTGGAAAAATGCCGCCTATTCATCATAGGCTGCCCAAATGTGATAGTAGTAACCGACCATCAACCGCTTACGGGAATATTTGGTGACAGGGACCTTGGCAGAATAAACAACCCACGCCTCTTCAGACTTAAAGAGAAGTGCCTAAGATATCACTTCACAATTCAACATTGCCCAGGCAAGTTGCACAGGGGTGCTGATGCCATTTCCCGCAACCCAGTTGCTACAGAGGAATCGCTCATTAGCATATGTCCCACAAACCCATCCCCTAAAGATATCCACCTTTCTAACAGCAGAGATGTTGCAATGGAATTAGCTGCCATTCAAGCTGCAGTAAACATTGATAACAACACCACTGTTATAACCCCTGACCACATTCGGGCATCGGGTCGAAATGACAAGACCTATACAACCCTGATAAATGCGATTAACCAGGGATTCTCACCCAAACGCAACCTCACAGAACCTGACATCCGTGATTTCTGGGAGGTGCGACACCGACTTAGCAATGACAGAGGGCTAGTATTAATGGACAGAAGAATTGTAATACCAAAGCCCTTAAGAAAGAAAATATTGCACTGCCTACACTCAGCCCACCAAGGCGTAGATGGAATGAAAGCTCGAGCTAATGACTGTTTATTGGCCAGGAATGAACGCCTCAATACGAAACTTTAGAGCGAATTGCTCGATTTGTACGACCATCGCCCCTAGCCAACCACGAGAACCCATCACCATGACACCATCTCCAGAATGGCCATTCCAACAAATAGTGATGGACATATTCCACGTTGGGCACGTTACGTACCTTGCCTGCGCAGACAGATTGACTGGCTGGCTCATATTATATCATCTGAAACCAGGCCATGCCACATCAAAATTAATGTCCATCTGTCGACAACTATTTCAAACGTATGGCACTCCAGAGGAAATCAGTACAGATGGTGGCCAACCATTCACCTCTACTGCTTTCCAGGAATTCCTTCAGACATGGGGCATAAAGCACAGACGATCCTCGGTCGCCTATCCCCAGTCCAATGGCCGTGCAGAGCTAGCAGTAAAAACTGCAAAGAGGATAGTCAACGGAAACACAGACGCTCAAGGTTCCCTGGACAATGACAAAGCCGCTCGAGCCATCTTGCAGTACAGAAATACCCCAATTCAAGGTATTGGCCTATCACCGGCACAACTACTACTCCACCGCCGGCTCCGGGATTCCATCCCTTCGCAACCATTCCTCTACAAACCACATCCTGAATGGATAACGGCAGCACAACGCCGCGAAGAAATTCTTCATAAACGCAATGCTAAGTTGGTAGAAAGATACAACAGACATACTCACAACCTATGCCAATTACAAGCCGGTGACACAGTGACCATTCAAAACCCACTTAATCGCCGGTGGAACACCACAGGAAAGATAATCTCCGCTCTACCTGAGCGGCAATACAAAATCAGGGTTGATGGCTCCGGAAGAATCACACTTAGGAACCGTCGCTTCCTCAAAAAGTGCAAGTTCAAGCCTACACCAACCCCGATACCAAGTGCGACATAGGACCAACAATCCCGTCAACTGATGCTACAGTCACACATTCCCCATTGTCTCCCTGTGATAGCACATGCACAGCAACCAGACCCCAACAACAAACCACACATATATCCCCACGACTTCGATCATCAAGGATTCCCCGAGCTCTCTCTAGGTTACTACCACACAACAAACCAGGCATAAAAGAGAGACACACCTCCCAAGCAACCCGGCCCACCCGTGGGGGGGGAGGGGAGATGTAGAACGCAACAATATACAACAGCAATAATAGTGACAATAATAACAGCAACACTTACCTGAGGTCCAGCATAGTCAAGACAAATGCTTGCTGGACAGGGTTGGTATTTATGAACAAACATATCCAATTAGATGCTCTTAGCCTAGCTACTGACTACAAGTGTGTTTCGTGATTCAACACTCTAGTAATCATTCGTTTGCCCTGTTATATGCTTCAAGTCTTTCTATGGTTTGGTGGGTTTTATGGCATATCAACCTTTGTAGGTTATTTAACGCCAAATTCATTTTTATGTAAATAATCTGTTCTATTTAAAACAATTCACTTTAGCATAAGTACAGTTTAATTGTCAAAAACATTTCCATTTCAAACTATTCGAGCAGTTATATGCAACAATTCAGTTAAGTGTAAATACAGTTTTAATGTCGAAAAACAGTTCTATTTGAAATAATTCAGTTAAGCATAAGCCCGCAGTTTAAATGTAAGTACGGTTCAATTGTCAAAAACATTTCTATTTCAAGCTATTCAGTTTAATCAAACAATTCATTTTAGCATAAGTATGCTGTTAGCTCTATTTAACCCATAGATAGGATCCAATCAGGTGCTACCACTCCGGGCCAGAGTGGACCTGGGAGCAATGGCAATGAAGGGGTACTCCACATTCCCCAAAGCTCCAGCACTGCTGGAACCTCATCATCAGATTGTTTGGTGTCATATCCAGGACTCTCGTTGAGGGGGGGGGTTAACCCCTCTGCATCTGACTGGGCAATATACAGTGTCAAACGGTTTTATTTCAGATAATTCAGTTCGGCATAAGTACACAGTTTAGACGTCAAATACAGTTCTATTTCGAGCAATTCAGTTCAGCACTAGTACACAGTTCCAATGTCAAAACAGTTCTATTTTAAACATTTCAGTTTAGCATAAATACGCAGTTTAAATGCAAAAATCTGTATAATGAAAGAAGCACGGTTTAGTTCTATTTAACCCATAGATAGGACCCTTATCAGGTACTACCACTCCGGGTCAGAGTGGACCTGGGAGCGATAGCAATGAAGGGGTACTCCACATTCCCCAAGGCTCCAGCATTGCTGGAACCTCACCATCAGATTGTTTAGTGTCATATCAGGACACTCGTTGCGGGGGGGGGGGTCTTACCCCTCTGCAGAGAAGCAGTCGGTGTATTCTCTAGCCCCAGCCGACTAGGCAAAAGTATTTCTATCTCATAATAATAATTTAATCATTGTTATAAGGCTTCAAGACAATTCTGATGGTCATTTTAACAGTTACATGGTTTTAAACATCCTTATCAAACATTAATAATTTTGGAGGTGCCCGTGGTGTAATGGTTATCGTCACAGGCAATAGACACGGCGACACGAGTTCAAATCCTGGACGAGACTGATTGCATTTTCATATAGCACTAATATCCTTAGGAAAGGTATGAATCCAATTATTCTCCCTCCAGCTATGGGTAAATAGTAGGGCAGACTGGTTTTCTTCAGCCTTGGTGAGGCAACTAGTCTAGGAGAATGAAAACTGAATTCAAACCTGTTTAAATCTGCTTAAAAATTGGCCTTGTGTCATATCCTGCCCGAGCGGAGGGGTTGGGTAAATAGGATCAAATACTAATAATTTGCTAGCAATTAATGCTTGGTTGGGTTAGATTTTACGGAATATCACCCATCGTGGGTTATTTGATGCCAAATCCTCTTTATACATACATTATATATGATTTGTTAACACATTTTGTTGATGACATTTTTAAACGCACATAAACACATTCGTTGCACACAGTTAAATGGATTCAAGTGTTTCTATCTAACATGACTAATTCTAATTATTTGTTTGCACACAGTGAAGTGATTATATGTATTGCTATTTAGTACTAATTATTCTTGTTAACATTACTCCTTCGTTCGCACACAGTTAAATTGTTCCAAGTATTGCTATATATCACCAACAATTTAACGAAAACATCCGTCATTTGTTTGCACACAGTTAAAAGGTCAAAGAGTTCTATTTCTAACAATCCGATTTAACCTAAGTCATTTGTTTGCTCACAGTTTAAATGTCAAACTGTTCTTTTTGACCAATAGACAGGAACCTATCAGGTGCTACCATTCCGCGCCAGAGTAGACTGGGGAGCGATAGCAATGAAAGGGTACTCCGCATTCCCCCAAAGCTCTAGCATTACTGAAGCCTCACCATCAGATTGTTTAGTATCATATCCAGGACACTCATTGGGGGGGTTGGATCTTACCCATCTGCAGAGAAGTAGTCTGTGTATTCTACAGCCTCAGCCGACTGAAGAAGAACAACAACTACTAATAATAATACTCATAATACTACTAATAATATTACTAATAATAATAATACTGCTACTACTACAACTACTAATAATAATAATAATACTACTAATACTACTACTAATGATAATAATTTTAAAAAACCAATTCAAATCACTTGTATATATCAAGAATTGAACCTTGCTTCTGGTATTTTGTAACCCAGTAAAACCTGCTGCATTAGGAGATTGGCACAGCCAAGTAACTCATTACCCAGAGAGATATTATGAAGAGGAATAACTTGGCATGGCACCCCAGGGGAAATAAATGGTTATGGGATAAGGAAAGAGGGAGAGGAAGGGAGCTGGCAAGCTAATCTAGTTGATCCTTCTTACAGTGTAATGAGTTTTGAAGATACCTCACATATTGAAATAGTTAATGAGTCAGATATAAGAAAACACCATCGAGGTATGTAGACCATAAAATAGAAAAATAAGTGATCCTCTGGGGTGCCCCTACTGTTTTGGTCACATTCAGCCTAGCAGATATCACACACACACACACACTTAGAAAAGGCATCCATCCATCCATCTGTTCTCTCCCTCCCCCCACAAACACACGCCAGCTTTGGGTAAATAATTAGCCAGACTGCGTTCTTTAACCTTGGTAACCAGTCTAGGAGAATGAAAATTCTGAATTCAAAACAGCAGTAATCTGCTTAAAAATTGACCTGGTGTCATATCCTGCTCGTAGCGAAGAGTTTCAAGTCAGTGCATACTACTCTTTCATCTTGTATTTGCCATTTCATCTAAAAAAATTTTTTCCACATTTTCCTTTATTTCTTCTATTTTTTTCTTTTTCATTTTTTTCTTCAATTCTCCTTATAATTTTCTACCCTGTCGAAGAGGCTTAGAATACGCAAAGCGTAACCCTCTCTACAGAAGGCTAAGAAAAAAGGGGCTATCCATGGTATGACACTAAGCTGTCTCTGATGGTGAGGTGCGACATCAGGAGAGTATGGAGTACCCCTTCATTATCATTTCTCCCAGGTCAAGCTCTGACAGAGAGGTAGTACCTGTTCGGGTCCCATTTATGATTCAAATTGATCTGTTTATTTGTGCTTCTAACCTTGTTTTAAATTAAGCAAATCAATATTGTGTACCGAGTTTGACATCACGGTTTGGTTTGGTTTATTTAACGGCATATCAACTCATTATGGGTTATTTGAGTCATCTCTAAATGTTTGATTACAATCATAAGTACATTTTCAATGTTGCATTGCATTTTCTTAAAATTATACGGTTAAATTTTTTTTTTTTTTTTACCGTTTTATGGTTTCAAGCATTTCAATCTACGATTTTATATACAATTAATTTGCTCACAATTATCTGGTTTCAAGTAACTAATAATTATAAACCTGAGTAAGCAATAATAGTTTCAAAAAACTATTCTTAATAGAATTAATTCATATAGTTATATCGTATCAAGTATTCCTATTTAATATTAGTTATTAGAAAATAGATCTATTTCACCGATAGATGAGACTGTCGGGGAACAATATGGAATATACATTTCATTGCCTCTCAAGAGATCTCTAGACCTGGAGCCTCACCATCAAATGTAGCAATCATACATATATTTTCCGCAATGCATTTTTTCAGTTGCACTTTTGTCTGCATACAGTTGTTTGGTTCAATAGCATATCAACCCTTGCAGGTTATTTAATGCTAAATGTGTGAGCATATGCATATATATGTAATTATTATTTTCAGGCGAATACTTTTTAAGTGACATTATTTTTGAACGAGTTGAAATGTATTAAACCCGAAATTAGGGGGCAATGACATTGTATAAAAACATAATCTTTCTTGTTTATTTTTTCTTTGGTCTGCCTCCTCGAGGCTGGTACAGGGCCTACTTAAAACTCTAATCATCTTTGTTTCTTCTTCGTTCTGGGATCATACTCGCTTTCGACATAAGTGAGTCTTGTACATTTAGACTTTTCTCTACCTCTCGACTCGAAACCGTCTGGCCCTTCCGAGTCAACACCCAGGGTGACGTGACGTCTATTGACTCCTCTGCTCATCTGTCACACTCCTGACTGCCCAGGGTTGCAAACTTCCGTCGCTATATATTTTTCGGACACCCACACACTTCCTTCCGACATCGCACCAACACAACTCACGAGGCATTTCCACTGTCTTTTGTTTACCTTAAGACACAGGTGCATATTCCTGTTTTGAAATCCACAAACTTAGACGTCATGTCAAAAGGTCGATATGTTACAGGATCCCATTTGTTTTCACAAAATTAAATGATTTCAATTATTGTAAAAGTAAAGTTGGCGACCGTAGTCGAGGGCGACCAGAAGGCTCCCTTTTCAATAGATACTACACCGAGGTGTAGGAGAGGGCGCTACTCCTTTCCCTGGATTGCTCCACTTTACCCTTGATACGTACTTTACATTGCTGAGTGTTAAGAAAGGAGGTATCAAGTACCATTTTAAAACTCTTTGGCATGACACGACCTAGGATTGAACCAAGGCCTCCAGGACCTCTACCTACTAGGCCAATGAGTCGGTTCTATTTTTGTAGTCTAACACAAAATTCTATTTTATTGAAATCATTTGCTTGCACACAATAGTTTCAAGTATTGCTAACATTAATAATTATATTTAATATTAATCATTCGTTTGCACAGTTAAAGGACTTCAAGTAGTGCTATCTCAGCGCAATTAACCATATTTGCCAACCCCTCCGCTCGGGCAGGATATGACACAAGGTCAGGTTTTAAGCGGAGTTTAACAGGTTTGAATTCAGTTTTCCTTCTCCTAGACTAGTTGCCTCACCAAGGCTGAAGAACCTAGTCTGCCCTGCTATTTACCCATAGCTGCGAGGGAGGAATAATTGGATTCATACCTTTCCCAAGGGTATTAGTGCTATGTGAAACGCAATCAGTCTCATCCAGGATTTGAACTCATGTCACCGTGTCCATTTCCTACGACGATAACCATTACACCAAGGGCACCTCAGTGCAATTAACCCTCAGCTGCTACCTTCCAGCACCTTTAAGAAAAATAGGGTTGGGTATTTGTTTGTCACAAGAGCAATTTAAAGAATACGGTAGGCCTAGTCAGGGCCAAAGTGGACAGTTACAAGTCATATGACCACTTCGGTTGACTGCTTAATCACCAGGATTCTGTCCTGAAGCATTACGGGTCACCACCCACGGCTAACAAATAACCTCGTTAGGGGATTCTTACCCATCTGCAGAGGTACAGTCGGCGTATTCTACCGCCCCAACTGACAAGATGATGTATGGTTCCAGCATTCCTTTCTTCTTATACAAATAATTAGAAAACAGATCTATTTGATCCATAGATGGGCTTCTAACGGTTACTACCACTCCAGATATCTAGACATAACCGAGTGCTCGATATATTTTTTTACTTAGTGCAACCATGAAGCTTTAAGAAATTAACAGTTTTCTGTGATATTTATACATATCGTTCATACGTATACAAATACATGCATTATATATATATGTGTGTGTGGAAAAAGAGAGATTCGTGGATATTGAAAGAGAGC